>JAHREE010000563.1:10289256-10542044 GCA_033628505.1 Tringa tobata
TCTCCTCTCCTCTCCTCTCCTCTCCGCTCCGCTCCGCTCCGCTCCGCTCCTCCCTCCTTTCTTCTTTCAGTAAAAATCCATCACTCCATCATTGTATTTTTAAATCCTTTAGTACAAATTGAGAGAAGTTTTAATAAGCCTATCTTTGCCAGTCTTAAATTCTACACTGATTTTTGCATAAAGTGTATTTTTTATGAAAGCAGTATCAGAAGAGGTTGCAAGTGCAAAGAAGCATCTACATGCAGGCTGCCTGGGAAATGTGAAGGGCCCACAGTCCCATTTCAAAGGAGCTAAAGCTCATGGGAAGCCAGAACCGCTGTTTAAAGTGCCAATCTTGCAACTACTTCTAGTTAAGAGGAGGTTTCTACATCAGCTTGAGGTACACCTCATTGCAACTATTTTTCTTATAACACTCAAATGAACAATGCAGGTCTCTCTTACATCATGCTGTTCAGACCCAGAAAAGTGCTTGACCTTCTTATTATCTCTGGTAACTGACTTTGGACAGTTGCAAAGCATATGCCGTGTGCAATTTATTTCTTTCCCTATGTTATAACGTTAATAGGTGAGCCTTCCAGCAGAGAAGGTGAGATTTGAATACTATAAATTATTTTGGGCTATGAATTATTTTGAGTTGTGGAAAAGCTCCTGTTAGAGCTATGCATGGCTCTGGAGCATTCCCTTCTTCCTCTTTTTTAGGTCATGTAAAAATGTGCAGGAAATATAAAACTGCACTGAGCCCCTCAATTCTGGTGATCATCTATAATGAAATGTTAGTAAGGGAGTGATCCCCCTACATGTATATGCAATCACATAACATTTTGGTTGTTTCTCCATTTTCTTTGATACAAATAACAATTTGTTATTTGGTGTTTGGTGTTGGTCACTAAATGGCAGAAGCCACAAACACTGTGACTGATCTTAGTGATGGGAGGTGTGATCCCACATTTGAATTTACATTCTTACTGCTAATCCTGTTGTCAACCGGGAATCCATCACCTTGCTTCAGCTAATGTTTTCTTTAATTTTAGCTAATGTATGTCACAGCTTGCATATTCAGTTATATGCTGGCTTGCTCTTATAAGAGCCAGCACTGCTGTTATCCTGTCAACACCAGGTTTAAGAAAGAATTCCTTTGGTGGGTCTGCCTCCAGTGCTGTGCCCCTCAAATTTGCTGTTCATCCCTTCAGAGGGTTGTCTTGCTAGTGCAAGGTCTGTGTTTAAAGCAAGACTTTGATTTTAGTTATTTTCATAATGCCTTCCACTTACTGAATTTCTGCTTTCTTTAGAGATTGCCTTGGGAGGCCATTTGAAAAGATATATTTTTAGTAAATATATATAACGGAAGAGCAAGAGAGCCAGAGACCCTATACAGGTATCTAAACTAATTTTTTTTTTTGTCCTATAGTACCTTTGAAGATGCTTCAGCAAAATAAGTTTAGTGAAATATTGTTCCATGCTATAGATTTAAAACTAAAACAATCAAGAAACAAACATTTTATTTAAAGCAGTGCTGTCTCCTTAAATAATGTTACTATGCATTTGGTATTGATTTATCCATACTGAGAAAAATTACTTGCATTGTTGTAAATGAGCATTACAGTATATTTTGGACCTGTTACAAGAACTGCTAAAGTGGGGAGGTATTGGGATGACCTGAATAATTTTCTTGAAGCTTTACTACTCTTGAGTAACCTGACTATCTCATGCTAGTGCCAATGCAGACTTCATGCCAATCTACATCATGCTATCAAGTTATTCTTTTCCCCCCTCATCTAATCTAGTTTTCAACACCTGTACCAAAGCCAAACTGCCATGATGAGAGTCCCAGATTTGGAGAGGGAAGGGGTGAAAATTGCTTAAGCCTGAGAATATTTTGGCACAAAGGTGGTAAAATAGATCTTTGTGAGGAGCATACCAAAAATATGGGTCAAATGGAAGAGACTGGGACAAATTCTACCCTCATACCCCAACCAAACTGCGCTATATCTGGTATGTTTCTTTGTGTAAGTGAGAGAAGCCTTTGGCTGAACATTTATCTAATAGGTTGAATGTAAATACAGTCCAGTAGAGAACTGTATTTTCCAGACTAATCTGAATTACTGCTGGGAGTTAAACTATGTGTGTCCCTTTCTTATATTAAAGAAAATGAATAGGAGAAATATAATCTAATCACTTGCTGATATTTCATTGAGGTGGGAGTAGGAAGAGGCTTTGGGTTTCTTCAACTGTTTATTCTACTTTATTTTTCTTCTGAACATGATTCTCTCTTCTCAGGAAAACTGCTGTTTCGGATGCAGTCTTACTGAACCTCTGCCCAGTACTTAAACCAAAGTGAATCTGAGCCTTTTCCAGGAAGACTGGGAGGAGATGTGAAAATTGTTTAGAACTAAGATTAAAAAAATAAATGTAGCGTCTCTGCACTGCTGCTTTCACTTGGGATCTGAACTCAGGTCAGATAGGCAATCCTTACCACAGGCTCCTGAGAGGACCCAGCCAGGAAAAGTTCATTATTCTTAGGCTGTCAAAGGAGACAAGCGACCTTAATGCCAAATTCACTGATGTCTCACTCAATCGTCCTTTAGGGCCAGATTAGGAAGGAGCACCCGGTATGGCAGGGTAGGAGGAGGAGAACTCTGGCCAGGCTCCTTCCTGCCCCATAGTGGGGCCACGGGAACTGGAACCCTGCCTGTCAGGAGAGGGCTGACATTTCTTAAAAGAAGAGTTGCGAGACAAGCTAAAACACAACAAAACCAGTACCTGATACCTCTCTTTCAAATGCACAGGAAATGTTAGGAGGTACATGAGGATACACCAGTGTGTATCAGGGAGTAGATTCAAATAGACCAGACTAACAAAACAAGTATTAAAGCAGAAACTGTGTCACTGTTCAAAGGCAC
This sequence comes from Tringa tobata, assembly GCA_033628505.1. Lineage (NCBI taxonomy): Eukaryota > Metazoa > Chordata > Aves > Charadriiformes > Scolopacidae > Tringa > Tringa tobata. The sequence continues at coordinate 10,292,157 of JAHREE010000563.1, forward strand.
AGCAAAGGCCTGTAAGTATGAACTGCTTTTCCACAGTAACAGCTTGTGAAATTGTAACATTAGTGTATTTTTCTTCTTAATATTTTGTCTGTGGATATTTTAGCTTTGATTTATAAAGTAGCTAAATAGGTATTGAAGGATTTTGTGTCCTTTGTCTATGTAAAGATTGAAAGCAAAATGTTTGCTAATAGTAGAAAATATTTACAGCTATTTATGACCGACAAATCTAATGTGGCCAAGAAAGAGCACTTATATTCTAGCCTACCTTGTCAACTTTATTTTCACTTTTATTTATGCTGCCTAAATGAGTATAAGAGTATTGAAGAGAGAAACACTGTGGTATGATTTGACCTGTGCAATAATGTTTATTCACTGTGAAAAACCTTCTTTTTTTAAAATTCCTTGGTGTGTATATACAGTGTTGAATTTTTTCCATACCTCCTCAATCTCTAGCACTGCTGCCTATTGTTATTTTGTTGTGGTAGTATTTACAAGGCATATCTCTCCCTGGGTGCTGAAGAAGTGCCACATAGGCTCTGTCTCAAGGGACAAAGAAATGGTAAAAGGTGGAGGAGAGGGAATGTAGGTGTCATTCCATTATGACTAATGTAATGAAGTAAAAACACAGGTGTTAGCTGGATGTTTCATAGAGAGAAGAATGTAAATTCTCATTCTGCTCTGCTTGTAGAAACACTTTCCAAATCTCTCTAATGCAAAGATCTAAATCAAATTTAATTCCAGCTCAAAGAATTTCTGTAGCCACAGAGCTCATCTGAAGTAAGGTTGTGCAATTAGAGGTTAAAGAAACTTATCTAGACTATGGATTGATGAGTCAGTTCTGGATGGCAGGAGTGATTTATAAAGTATTCTGGCTAATATCTAAAACTAAGTAATGAACCCTAAGATACCATTAAAATGTTTAAGTGTAGCAGTTCTCTCCCCACTCCCCACTCGTTATCTTTTTAATGCCTTCCTATTCCTTGGCTAAATTAGTGAATTACAAGAAAGTGTCATTCATTTGTACATTTTTATCACTGTAGAATGACACCATTTTACTTTTCTTGCTCCTATGCCTTAGTCTGAGTCATACTTAAATCTGTTTAGTGTCTCACTAAAGATCATATTTATCCACTATTTTAGTTGTTAACACAGACCATTAAATTTTTGTGTGTGTGTTTTCAGCATTGTTTTCGAAGTCTGTTTAAGAAGAGTTTCCTTCTTCAGAAAGGAGATTCATGCCTTTAAAGAAACAGAACACAATCCCTCCTTATCTCATCCTGATCCCTTTCTGTCGTCTTCTCTGCCCACTTCTGCAAAGAGGAATCTGCAGGCATTGGGAGGAATGTTTCTTTACTTTTCCACACTGAATCCCTTTCTGTCTGCTTCTACAGGTCATAGAAAGTAAATAATTAGGACTCAGAATAAGTTAACCTCAACCATATTAGTTCCTATCTCTTCTTGATCTCAGTATCTAGGACAAACTTACTAGTGCTACAGAGTGAATTATTAATGCATTCAAGAATAAAACCTAACACCCCAAGTCTTTAATTTTGATTTTGAAATTTAGGTAACTTTTTACTTTTAATTCAAAGTTCCTTTTTTGCCTGCAAGTTATCAAAAAGAGTAACTATATTACTAGATCTTCTTTTTAACAACAAAAGGCTTATGGTATCAGCAACTCAGTGGAAACAATTGGATTTGGAAGACTTCACACAAAACTAGGTTAAACCAAAATGAAACCAGCTCTAGTGCCGAGTACTTACCTCTCAACCCATGACTGCAAGTGACAATACTGCCAAAATAAAGAGCAATACCTTAGCAGTAGATATTAGGGAATTCTATGGGTTTTAGAGTTAACCTAAGCTGCAGCTGGTTTATATAATGTACAGTAAAAATGCTTAATATGGAAATGATGACGATTTCTTTTTATCTCTTTAGGTGGCTATTCACTATGTGCAAATTAGTTTTCAATCTAAATTGAGGTTTGTTGTGGTTTGGGCCGGACTGGCCAATGATGGATGACAGATGCTCTCCCCCACCTCTTGCTCGGAGGAGGGGAAGGAGAGAGATAAAAAAAGATTTACTACTTTAGAAGGAACTGAACTACTTTAATGAAATATTAATAATGAAAATGAAATAATTCAATAGATACAATATATACAAAACTGTTTCAAGCTCCAGGATGACATCACCAGCAGATATGGGGGAAGTCCCAGACTAGACTCAGCGCTGAATGGGAACTGTATTCTACTATGTATCAAAGGGAGATGAGGAGACGGGTTTCTCCTTGGATGTCAGCCATTGAAGAAAGAGGGCTGACCCTTTGATCCCTCAGCTTTTATACTGAGTATGGAGCAGATGGGATGGAATACCCTGTTGGTCAATTTTGGGTCACCTGTTCTGTTCGCTCCTCCCCACAGCTGTGGCCCCTCTATGCTTGTCCATTTCCAACCCTCCAGCAGGGCAAATAACGAAGTTAGATGGCCTTTGTTGTTATAGCAATAAGTATAAGCGAGAATCACAGAATCACAGAATGATATGGGGTTGAAAGGGACCTCTGGAGATCATCTAGTCCAACCCCCATGCCAGAGCACGTCCACCTAGAGTAGGTTGCGCAGAATGGTGTCCAGGTGGGTTTTAAATGTCTCCAGAGAAGGAGACTCCACCACCTCTCTGGGCAGCCTGTTCCATTGCTCTAACAATCTTTAAAGTAAAGAAGTTCCTCCTCATGTTTAGATGGAACTTCTTATGTACAAGTTTGTGCCTCTTTCCTCTTGTCTTGTCACTGTGCACCAATGAAAAAAGACTGGCCCCATCCTCTTGACACTCACCTTTTAAGTATTTATAGACATTGATTGGATCCCCCCTCAGTCTTCCCTTCTCCAGACTAAAAAGACCCAAGTCCCTCAGCCTTTCTTCATAAGACAGATGTCCTAGTCCCCTAATCATCTTTGTAGCCCTTTGCTGAACTCTCTGTAGCAGTTCCGTGTCCTTCTTGAACTGGGGAGCCTGGAACTGGACACAATACCCCAGGTATTGTGGGGGCCTCACCAGGATAACCTCCCTTAACCTGCTTGCCACACTCTTCTTGATGCACCCCAGGATGCCATTGGCCTTCTTGGCCAAGAGCCTCTCTGCATACCATTCCTTGGCATTCCTTACTATAAACATAGGTCTTATCACTGAGAATAAACAGTTTTCTGCACAATATGCTGTTAATTTCAGAGAGTTAGAAGAGGCTTAGCTAAGAAGTAAAATTACTGAGCAAAAAGTTGGTTCTGTTCTACCTCAAACCAGGACAAGGTTGTTCAAGCCTGCATAGGTTCTTTAAGGTGAGTTTTCATGTTAGGCAGTTGCCATCCATTTCCTAGGCAGTGTAAATTCTTGGTGAATTCAGCACTTATCAGCAGTTTGGTCTGTCCCATGCATAGCTGGTGACTAAGTTTGTTTCCCACACTTACCTTCAAAGTGTTCTTAACTCTTGTGTCTGATTTTAATATATATTGTTGGCATATTGTTAAGCTACAGCTTCTTAAAAAACACAACTTACTATTGTGTTACCTTCTTTTGAGTCTATATTTTTTAATTTGTAGATATCTGTGGACCGTTTACTCTCTTTAACTGAATCAACTATTGATCCTTGTTTTGGAGCTTATACTGCCCATGAGGGGCTTGTAATTTCATCCATAATGGGTAAAAGAGAATGAAGAAAGGGTTATGTTTCTCATTTTATATATATTAGGGATTGGATGGAAGCACAAGTTGTGCAGCATGTAGTGAGTATTACTCATATCTGGAGAATCATACATATGGTACTATTCAAATCGTATTCATGATGAAGACTGCCCCAAATTTTATTGTATTTCTAAATGAGTTCTCCTCTATCTCTAGATGGTATTGAAATCTCTATCAAAACCAGACCAAGCTTCCCTTCTTTCCCAGATCTCGCTCACTACAAAAGACATAGCCAAGAATGTTTTCTTCCATAATGAAAATGTGTTCGTCCTACTAGGATGAATTTCATTTTGTTTTCACTTCATAGTCCCATTTCACTTTGAGTTAAGTGTGCTTTTTTCCTGATTTGCTACTAGCAAGCAATAAGAGTCTTAATTTCACATGCAATTGAAACATTTGTCTCTTTCCTGCCTGTATGTAGAGGCCTACTATCTTATACAGACCACCAAGCAGAACAAATTATTTGGAAATATAGTTTGCAGAAGAAATCCCTTACCTGTGAAACGGTCTGTTTTCAAGTTACAAAAGTATAAAATGAGACAGTGAGAACTATCTGTATTTGGTAAGTCTGGTATGTGCTTAACAGACAATAAACAGAGCATCAGTATACCAGTGTATATTCTGGGAGGTGCATGTGTCCTGCCTGCCCTGCGCACACCTTGTCCTCCCATCTTGGAAATGGTGTAACAGCTGAGTAGGGTCAGAGAAGGATGTCTGAAAGTATGGAAGAGCTTGCATACAAAGAACAGCTTTTGTAGACTGGGACTTGTCGAGCTGTAAAAGAGATTACCGAGAAGGTCTAGCTGAAGCCTGTGAAACCGTGAGAAGAAAGTGGAAGTGATCATTCTGTCTTTTCTTGTACAGAGTCAAATGAAACTAGCAGTTAATAGGCTAAAACTTAAGAAAAGCAGGCATTTTAATTATCAAGTACTCAAGCTATAGAATTGCTCACCAAAAGATATCACAGAGAGTCACACACAGCAGGTAAGGCATGCACTGAATGGTATGGATGTTAATTCCAACTTGTGAAATTTTAGGTGGAGTGACACTTGCTGTGGGGATATCTGCCTGCACCAGCAAATCAGCACATATTTAACATAATTGGTTGACATGGGGAACAGGGCTTACCTAGTTTCTGCCCATGTGCTAATCTGGCTTTGGTCATGCTATTCAGTTTCTCAGAGCTCTGCATGCTAAAAAATAAAATCAGCTCATTATAAAACTTAACATAGATATATTTTTTTTTATTCTGCCGCTACCAATTATGATGAAAATATTGCATAAAATGAAATCTTGTCATAAAATGATTGTTTAATCTTGTGTATCAGAATGTAAATACTAAAGTTACAGGACCTATGTCCAATTCTTAATCACGGAGTTTCTTTTAATTCTTTCATTCATCTTTTGGCACTGCTTTATCCAACACATGTCTATGAGTCACTCCTCCTGTATGGATGTAAGAGAATCTCTCTCACTGACTGACATGAGATCTTCATTCCTTGTTGGTGAGTTAACAACCTCCCTGGAAAGCAGTATGGATGAAGGTGAAACTCACATTTTTCTTGTTTGGTTTTTTTTTTTTTTCCCCACTGGAATTCTCTGTCATTTACAAATGAGATATTTCCCTCAGGATCTTCCAGTTAAAGTAAAGATGAGGATTTGCATATGCAGTGGTAAATGAAAACCACTGGAACAGATTTTATGTTTCATTACATTGACGTAAATTGGCAATACTAACTTTACTAAATAAAACAGTCCTAACGATGTGAAAAATGTACCAATAAGACAAGAACACCTTTTGCCTCTGGCTCTAAATTTCAAATGTTGCAACAAACTATTGTCTAATTATAGTAAACAAGACATACTGTTAGCCTTTCCACATCACTAAGTAGCTTCATTTTTATACTGAAACCATACTTTGAATATGTGGGTAAAATTGTAAATGATTTTTTGTCAGATAAAGGCTTTTCTAACCATTGCAGTGACAAAACAATTATCTGATTCTCCACAGTATAAGTTCTTTCAAAATGTTTCAAGTTGTTTGATGAACTGACTTGACTTTCATGAGCAGCTATTATTTCTTATGAAAATGAGAGAAGATGCAGAAATTTCTCTGTTCAAATCAAATCTCTATCAAACCAAAAATAATTTAAAAATCCTTCCTAAATGATGCTTTCAAATAACCTTTTTTTTAGAACAACGGATAAAAAATTATGTGCTAGGATTTATAAATCTATGGAAACTATGAAAACATTGTGTCTAACATCTACATAGAGGTGAAATGCGGTTATTAGCATACAAAATATTAAAGCAATGCTACGCGTCTCATTTTAATTCTTGTCACTGGCATAATTTAAGTTACTTAGGCATGTGGTGAACACGCTGTGAATTTTACTTTCCTCCTACTTCAGGATCTGTTTCTCCCCATTCAAAGTTTGATTTCCTTGTTGCCTGCCATGCACAAGCTCGAGCACTTTCCCAGGACATTTCTCTTGCAGCCTGCAGTTGTAGTTGCTACACTGTATGTATACAAAAGTACTTTACTATACTTTTAAAAGTATACTTACAACACAAGGTAGGGCTTGATTCAAAATGAAGATGTGTCCAATTTTTACATTTTCTGCACTATTTAATACAGTTAATTGATGCTGTCAATAGCTTTAGTGAAGAGTAATGCTAGTGCTCTGGACTGTAGTATTCTGAGCTCGTTTTTAAGTTTTAGGGTGTTTTCCAACTTGTAATGGTGTATTGCAAAGAAAAACAATACAATATAAATAGATAGTTATTGTAGCCAGCATCAACAAATAAGTTTCAAATTTTTCTGGACCCAGTGCCTATTTAATTTTATCCTAGCCAAATGAATTGGTCTTTCATTCTCCAGATTCTGAGAAATGTAAAGAACTACATGAGAATGAGGTCATTACGATAATGTATGTTACTGGTAGAGCTGGTATAATGTGAGAAAAGTCTGAGCATATGAAGAAAACATAGGCCAAGTCCGGCACTGAAAGCCTGGGTGAGAAAACATTTTCATTAGTAATACAAATATAGTCTTGCTGTCTGTTAGTTATTTCTCCGTTGAAAAATCAGGTCAGTATGTAATTTTAGAGATAACAACACATCTTCAGCTGCTGTAAATCTGCTGGTAAGTCCAATTATTAAAACCAGATGAGGATTTAATTGCATACTCTGTTCTCTTCAAATTCTCAGAAATTAAATGTCTGTGATAATTATTACCTCTTGCACTTCTGAACTTGTGTGAACTTGGTGCTCAGGAAAGCAGAGTGAAAAACAGCTTCGGCTGATATTTAGGACTGGTGCAGGTATCATGCAAGCTTTATCTCCGTGTCTCCCCAACTCTGACTTGTATTGACCTACTAGTTAAAAATAAATGCTAGCAAATTAAAAAGTGAGTCTGAAACGTTAGCAACAGCTAAAGATGATGACAATACATTGCATATTATGACACGACTTAACGCTTCTTTGGATGTCTTTGGTGAACAGATAAACTAAATGGTCTCTTCATTTCCAGCTACATATAAAAAACTCATTGTCCAAAGGATTTCATAAACTCTTAGCCATTGCTTACTGTTATATCCCTCCACCGGAGTAGGTCAACTCACTTGGAGCTCCTGGGGTATGCAAGGTTTCTTTGTAAAGACCTGTTGTTCTGAATTCTAAATAAGATCTTACAAAATAAATGCCTATTTCCAGAAAGAGCACACCAAAACATTAATCAGTAAAACAAGAGGTACTATTTATAGTAGTCAGACTAATATATCAATTCAGGAAAAAACTTTAAGTAATGGATTAAATCAGTTAAAGTAAATGTATCTTTTGAACTTCAATGTTTATCATATTACAATCAACAGTGACAGCATGAGATCATGAACCATTAAAAACGTGACTCAAAATCCAGAATAGCTGGATTTGTGTAGTTAGCTGTAGCTGTGAATTCAGAGTGAAAATAATGCAGTAGCTTTAAGCTAGGTAACATAATTTGTTAACATCCTCTGAAATCTGGATAGGTAGCCCTACTGAGGACCATAATGACAATACAGGAGATTTACTTCCCTTGTCGACGAGTTAGTCAAAAGTACTGGGATAAGTGGGGGCTTCAGATGTTGTAGACATAAGCCTTTTGCAAAAGAAAATATTTGGACATCGCTCCCAGCTGCTCAGGAAAGGCAAGACGGTTAATGTGCCTTTGTGACTGCTACTAATGCAAATTTAATATCTTTTCTGATTACATACGTCTATAGGAATTTTGCAAATCTCCATCCCATGACATTGTCAAGAAGCTGAATAGAGAAATGGCTGCAAGAGAAGCTCCTTGTAGCCAGAAGTAAAGACTAGACAGAAAGGGAGAGGTCTCATAGAAGTGAAAGTTAATTCCAAAAAATGTGAGTGACCTGTCTGGAAATGAGGGTAATGGTTTGAAGTGTAAATCCAATTTTAATTCTTTGTGGTTGCACCTGAGAAATTCTGGGTACCTTCTAAGCAAATTATAGGTTTTCTCAATTGTGAATTAGCAAAAGAATTACTTTTTGGCCTTCCAGTGAATTTTAATCCTCTGCGAATTTTTCTTACTACTTCAAACCAGTCCTTCCAATATAAGCATCCCTTAAAAAATAAATAAATTGTTACTAGATCTACGTGTATCAGGAAACATGAAAAAATACAAGTAACTCTCTAAAAAAAGACATACTAAAAGGGAAAGGAAAACAAATTTCCTTGTGCCAACCAAACAGAACTAATGCTGTTTTAGTGGTCTTGGGAATGTGATTTCCCATTCCCTTGCTGTCGAGCCCACTGCCCTGCTTCCAATGAAAATTAAAGAATTGGTTACCCTTAAAGTTAGTGCCATCCTTTTCCTCTGCCAACCTTCATGGAGAGTCCAGGAAGGGTGGTATCATCCCCACCACCCCAAAAGCCCATTAGTTAGTTTCCATCTTACCAGATCTGACTCTGTAGGATAGGCAGGCATGCTTCCTGCTGTCAGGGGTTGTACCAAGGGGATTTTCTTTAGGTGCTAGTGTCTATAGGTATTGCCACTCAGCCCTCATGTTGATTGAGACCAAGGACATTTCTGCCTTGGTACTAAGCCTTAAGGCCCCAGCAGCCCTTCTTAATTCTGTGGTCCCAAAGAGTGATTTAGATTTTTTCCCAAGTTAAATCAGAATCCCATAATGGAAACTTAGGCAAGCAGCTACCATTATAGCAAGGAACAACAACTCATGTCTTTTAAAACAAACCAGCTTTCTGGTAACACTACACAAAGGTAACAAAAAGCTTAAGAAAGCAAGGCTCATCCAGATTTTTGAAGTTATATAACAGTAGAAGAAGGTGCCCTTTCTTTTTTGGCTTTCTTTTCTTCTCTCAGCTCTTCCCTGAAGCTGTTGTTTGATTGATCAAATACTTCAGCAGCAATAACTTGACCACTCAACTGAACTCTTTGACCATTTGTATCTGCCCCACGTCACAGCTTCCATTCAGCTGTGATGACACAGTTGTCTAAGTCTGTGCTGTGATCGTGGAAATCAACTGGGTGTTACCTCCTGGTTTTGTTTCAAATAGGGGAAAAGTGGGATTTTAGCTATGTATCTGATAGTAAAGTTTAAGCCAGGGAAAATGCATGAGCTATTTTGTTGGTACTTCTACGAGGAATGTGTATTGGCTTGATTCCAAAATGAGATTCTCTTTTTTATTGGGTGCTTCTTTTCCTTTGGCTTCCTGGCTACATTTTACTAGTAATACAAAATCAAAGGCTGCTTTTATTTTCAGTAGGACCAGGGGTTTACCTCAAGTACGAATCACTAAGAATAGTAGGAAACCTTTGGAAGACCCAGTTAGATCTGAAACTTCCTGACAGAGTACCAGAAGCCTGGAGAGGGAAAATTGAATTTAAGAAAAAGAGAGCATGCTGTTAGAATTTTGAGCATTTGCTACCTCCTGAAAATCAAGCCAATAAGATAATTTTGTCCATACACGTCACAGACCTTTCATACACCAGAACAAAACTAAATACTGAATCACTGTAATATTTTCAGTGCGATAGTGAAACACTTCAGTGTAGCAGGAGCAAAAATACCCCGAATCTTTGAAAGCCAGGGGCCATTCCCTCAGATGAGGTGACAGTAATAAATCCAAGTCTGGCTTTCAACCCTGTCTCAAGTAATGAGCAAAATCCAGCGATAGGTCACCTCAAATGATTTCCAGAACTAAACTGAGGAGATATGCTGTAAATCTACAGCAAATGTAGAGAACTTTACTGTTTTATTACAAATGACAGTTTATAAAATTGAATAGTATTGTTATAATAGTACAATATAATAGTTTACGGTTGAAAGATTAAAAGCAATATCTTTTCCCCTCGTTTTTTGACAGTAACACCTAATTCCATTAGGAGCAGCTCCATCTGGCTATTTTTATCTCTGTTGATAACTGCAAAATCAGCTTTTTTCCTTGACAACTAAGCCTTTTTGAACTTCATAACTAGAATAATGTTGAGTGAATTTTAAGTCTGCACATGCAGTTAAATTCACATGTAGATTATTTTTTTTCTGGGAGAATTTCATTTTCTCAATCAGATAGGGGTGCAAAATGAACCGTTACTTACAGAAAATTAGATTTTTAAGAATACTTAAAAGATGAAAATATATAATGCCCTCATAATTTCCACAGGAAATCTCAAAGCTCTCAGAGCCAGCCAATCTCCTGAAGGTAAAAAAAAAAAAAAAAGGCAGTGATACCTCTTTTTGAAGTGCATGGAACGATTCCATGCAAACAACAAAATCTTGCGTTGTTTTCTGTGACTTTGGATTAGATCTGAAGACACTGAAGACTAGCCAATAATTGAATGGCATGCGTTCTTAAGTGTTTGTGTGTGTTTTAAGGAACAATGAAAGCAGTGTCTGATGACTTTACTTAAGAAAACAGCTTGGCTGCCATATTATTCTTGAATACAAGATATTGTAAGTTTTATGGACATTTTATATAAAATATTCTAAAATATTTTAAGGTAAAAGAGAATATATAGTGCAGATAACTTAGAGAAAATAACTTAAGATCTTAAACTCAAACTTTATTTGTGTTTTAACAGAAACCTATGGCTCCATGGCTTGGCAATGACAGTGGCGTGCAGACGGAGAAGAGGCTGTCAAGCTCCATAAGCAAAATGTAAGTTTTGCTGCAGCTGTACTAGCAACATTCCACAGTTATTTACAAAATATAATCAAGGGCCACTACAAATAAAAAAGGGTACACATTGTAAGATACAAGTGCAGATAAGTAGTTTAATTAAAAATGTGTCACAAAAAAATACCAGTTTGGGGGTTTACAATTTTTTTATATGGTTTCAGTACTGTTTCCCACTGATCACTTTATGAAACATCAGTAAAATCAAAAGGAAAAACTGATTTACCACTAGTAAAAATAATACATATTGTTGTATAGGAAGATAACATGTTCTTTCTTATCTTCATTATGGTAACCATAGATGTTTCATAGGCCATTGGACAGTGTTCAAGTGAACAAATAGTTAAATACATTTTTATTTCTTATTTAGTGTTTTTACCTTTCTGTTTTAACTGATAAAACTGTAGGGAGAAGGGTATTTGAATCCTGTTTTCTATGGTCAGTTTCCCAAGCATATTTTGACATTTTTACAGTTGAAGTCCTTATAAATTTTAAGATTGATCAATATGCATGGTTGGAATCAAAGACAAAAATAGCAATAAGATAACTCTCAGAGTCTGCGTGAAAGAAGCTTGTGATTGAGATCGTGAAGAAGAGGTGTGTAAGGTAGCGTAGTACACACAACCTATTTTATACAAACAAAAGTATATGTCACACAATTTAAAAACTAGCTCAATGTGGACAGAGAATATAGTCTCTTAGTCCAAGGTGTTTTATTTGAGGATGAAATTTCTGTCCAATGTTACAATCAAATAGATTTTAAAAATACACAGGATTAATTAAAAAAAAGAAATTAAACTGTGCTTAAAACCAAGGTTTTAGCACAATTCTTTTATGAAGACTTTCTAAGGGTTTCTTCATTTAAAAATAATTGCCAACTAAACTGATTTTGGCCTTATCCAGTTGAAAACAAATACTTAAGACAGAGTATGCAATTTAGCCAGATAAAGCACAACCAAGAGAACATTCGTATGAAATAATTCTTCTTTTTTAAAAAACAACCTTTCAGTTAGGATTTTAGCCCTTATCTTGTCCTCATTAAAACCAGTGGCAAATATCCCATTACTTTAAGTATTAAAAACACCAATGTCTTTACAACATTCTGGTAATACTGAAAAAGAAAGTAATCTCTCTAGAATCTCTCTGACTGAAAAAAAAGGAAAACACATGCACCGAACTTGTCTTAAGATGCTCAAAACCATTCCTGGTTCTCAGAGAAAAAAATAATAATTCAACATGCCCGGCATGAGCCAAGCCCCCAGTGTTTCTCCTGCAGTGAAACCAGGACCCAGAGAAGGTGAGAGATATTGGGGATCTTTTTATCCCTGTAAGCTCAAACTACCGTACAGTAAAAATTACAGGCTCCATAATCAAATACTGGGTGACAGGGGTGGTGTCCATGATTTCCAATAGTAGAAAATTTCCTGATTTTTAAGTGTTCTTCGGAAATATATTAAAATGTAACAAAAGGGCTAAAAAACAAGAAAATTTAAAGCCAGAAGGATGGAGGTCGAAGGGGCTGACTGGCTACTCTCCTTATTGCCTGCTGAATAGAGACTGAAGCAAGTTCCCAGTGGAGGAAGCCACTTTGGGTTGGGCTTTGGAGGAGCACTTGGGGGGATGTGAGCATGACTGAGTTCACACTCTCCCTGCTCTCTGCTAACCTAACACAGGCCAGCCCTGGCCAGGAAGCCATCCAGCAGTGTCTTCTGCACTGTTTCCATTTTCTCAGCTGGAAAATTTGGGTTGCATTAAAGAGCCCATTAACGCGACCTCTGTGTTCGCAGAGAAGAGCTGGGTCACATCTGACCACAGGCAAACTGAGTGGCACCCGCCTGCACAGGGCATGCCCTTTGTCTCCCATGACAACCAATGGTAGCAGAAACAAATTGAATAAGCTTTAACTTTATAAATTAAACAAATGAATGCAAGGAGGAAGAAAGGCAACAGACCAGTGGCTTTTGGTCTTCCCTTGGACCACGACTGATCTTAGTAAACACCACATGTAAGTAATATAAAGGCATGTTTTTGAAATTGTTTCTTGTGAAGAATGAGCAAGTATATTAATACCAATTTTAAGACAAGTTTACATTCAAACTATGCCTTTAGGAAAAGGAAACATATTTCCCACTCTTTTTGAAAGTGTTAATGAGTTATTGCTTTGACACAGATGAGAGAAAATCCCTTACAGTTTTGGAATAAGTTGGGGATACTCTTGAAATCTGTCTCTATTATACAGCAAATCTTGTGAAAATATTTCAGCCTGACCACTTCTTCTTGAAAATGACAGTGTGTAAATCTACACTGTATTCAAGGGGGAGAATGTTATAAATGAGCTCTGACAATGTGACTTGAAAATTGAAATGTCCAGACATGAGTCTGTACATGTTGTTTAATCCCTGAGTTTATAGCATTAGTCTTAGCTGGTAATAAAAAAAGTTGCCTAATATCCTTCTTGACTGATCAAGTCCTTGTGGTAAAGTACGCAGATATGAGGTTATGCACAGGAACTTCTCAGAATCTTCATAAATCAAATACCCTGAAATTGGTTGGGAAGTATGTACCATGAGCTTTTTACTACCACACAATTCTAGTTATGTTTAATTCAGAAGCTCTACATGCCTAGAACAGGCTTAAAAGATCTTGTACTTTGTGATCATTTAAAAGAAGCAATTTTATTTTTATTGTGGATAGGCAACCTAATGGAACAAATAGAAAAATAAATGGGAGTGACCTTTACAAAGAAGCTGTATAATCACATGTAAAGGTTTTATTTTAATTCTTTAGCTGACATAAATGTAATTCTAAGAGCCAAATGAGCTGTTTGCCAGAGCTGAATGAGGTGACATGGTCAACTTAAAAAGTGCAGCTTTTATAAAGCTTTGACTAACAAAGCTCTAAAAAATTTAAACTGATGTTTGATTTGAAATGAAAACAGTTTTATTTTAACTATACATTTTCCTTTTTTACCTTGATTTTTCAGTGTTAGTCAACATTGTAATATATTTTTTTGCTGTTATCTGGGTACTTTCTGGTTTATATTCACAAATATGGGATATGCCTTTACACATAGGAAGATGTTAGGATGAGCCACCCATTTCAAAGTTGACAGTGATTCCCCAAAGCCCATTAGTCCACTTTGATAACCACTGCTGTTCCAATTACTCCCATTATATCAAACTCAAACTTGCTCGTATGAGGAAATTAAGCAAGTTTTAATCGTCCTATGGAAATTACTTGGTTTCTCTGACAGAATTACTTCTGCAAGTAAATGTTTCAGGGTAATGATCTCCGTGTGCCAAAGACTTCCCGTAAAGTCTGAGGAAAAGAGGCCACTGAAGTCAATAAGCCCTGAATTAGGACCTTTGGATTTCGTTCATCTCTTATCCCAAGGGTAAAATAACAGTACTTCAAAATAAATAAGTGGAAGTCATCTTTTAAATTAGAACAAAGGGTCAGGACAAATTATCTTTGGTTCTCCTGTAATGAGTATATAAAGTTTGTTCAGAGCTCTACTGCAGGAATAAAGATTAACAAAGAAAAAATTTGCCTTCTTTGTCCTAAGATACGAGCAAATGATTATAGTCATCATGAGCCCTTCCATGTCAGCTTTTTGTCTTAAGCTGTCTAAAATTTCTTGGTCTTATGACAGAAATTTTGTATCTATGCAGGCAAAAGAAAGGGGTACCAAAAATGCTGATATCTAGAACTGCCTTACATTTTCTTATTTCTGCTGCTGTCCAGATGATATTGCTGTGTGCTCAAGAAAATAATAAGGCCCTAAGGTTGAAGGTAATCAATTTGCCACAGTAAATTAAGAAAAAAATAATTTGCCATTTATCTGCATATTAGTCTATCTTCTCTCTTCTGCCATCATATATGATGTTCAACTCTACTTTGTGAACTGTGGTAAGTGAAATGCCTTGAGACCAGACCCAGCCTGGATGGCAGATGGGAGCAGGTTCTCCTTGTCTCCTCAGCGCAGGCAGCGGTGTCTTGTCTGTCCGCTGGTGGCAGGGCCTGCCTCTGCCTGTGCCCAATGGCAACAGGCTTTCCTCCTCTCCGGCTTCATCCTGGAATGCTGGAGGGGAAGGACCTTTCTTCTGACTTCCTCAGCAATTTCCCTCAGCCTCTGGTAGATGAGGAAGTCCCTATGTCCACATCAACGTGATATAAGCTTTGCCAGGGGATTTAAATGGATTGTGGATCTGAGATGCATGTGGAAGGAAGGACAAATACCTTGGTCTGGGGAGGCTGGCATATGAGACAGGGATGCACAAAATCCGGCAAGAGGGATTGGGGGCCGTAGAGATAACATCTTGAGGGTTGGCACATGGGCTTAGAAACAGGTGAAGATCTGGGAGCTATGTGGATTCAGGGGACACTTTGTGGCTCAAAGAGGAAACTGTGAGCCTGCAAGTTAGTTGCATAAACAGAGGATGCTGGTAGGGTTGGCCTGGGGGAGGTGGCATCTTAAGCGGCAAACTTCATTTAACAGTAACCTCATATGCACAGAAATAGCTTGAGCTCATTCTCACAACCCACCTCTTCTCATGGATTTCCCACTTGGAAATTCTGCTTTTGCCTGCACAGCTTAAGGCCTGACAGCAGTACCTGCCATACTGCTAGTAGCCTTATATAGAAATATTAAATTTATATGGACATCTGTGGTAGTTTGACCCTGGCTAGACACCAGGTGGCCACTGAACTGTTCTGTCACTGGACAGGGAAGAGAAAATATAATGAAAGGTTCCTGGGTCGAGATAAGGACAGGGAAATCACTCAGCAATTACTATCACAGGCAAAACAGACTTGACTTGGGGAAAATTAATTTGATTTATAACCAACTAAATCAGAGTAGGATAATGAGAAAATAAAACCTAAACCTTAAAAAAACCTTCCCCCAGCTTAACTTTACTCCCGAATTCTCTACCTCCTCCACCCAACAGCACAAGGGGACAGGGAATGGGGGTTCAGTTCATCACATGTTGTCTCTGCTGCTCTTTTCTCCTCACTCTCTTTCCCTACTCCAGTGTAGGGTTAATCCCTCCCATGGGAGGGAGTCCTCCATGAACTTTTCCAAAGTGAGTCCCTCCCACAGGCTACATTTTTTCATGAACTGCTCCAGCGTGGGTCCTTTCCATGGGGTACAGTCCTTCAGGAACATACTATTCCAGAGTGGGTTCTCATGGTGTCACAAGTCCTGCGAGCAAATCTTGTTCTGGTGTGGACTCCTGTGTCCACAGGCCCACAGGTGCTGCCAGGAGCCTGCTCCTTCACAGGGTCTCCATGGGTCTCAGCCCATGGCATCCTCCTGCTCTGATGTGTGGTCCTCCACAGGCTGCAGGTAGATATCTGCTCCACCATTAACCTGCATGGGCTGCAGGGGGACAGTCTGCCTTACTGTGGTGTTCACCATGGTTCACAGGGAAATCTCTTCTATGGCATCTGGAGCACCTTCTCCCCCTCCTTCTTCACTGTCCTTGGTGTCTGCAGAGTTGTTTCTCTCACATGCTCTTACTTCTCTCTACTCTGCCACTGTGCCACAGTTTTGGGTTTTTTTCCCCCCCTTCTTAAATACATTATCACACAGGCATTACCACCATCACTGATGGACTTGGCCTTGGAGCCAGCTGGCATTGACTCTATCGGACATGGGGGAAGCTTCTAGCAGCTTCTCACAGAAGCCACCCCTGAAGCCCTGCCACTACCAAAACCTTGCCTCACATACCTAATATCTTAAAACAATGGAAGGATCTTAAATTTAATAATTAAATGCAGCTGCATTGACCATGCAAAGAAAGAATGCGGACGTCTTGCCATCAACATGGATTCTTAGTATATTAGCAGTCCTAATGACGGAAACAGTGACTTCTGTAGCAAAATGCCAAAGAAGTCATGACTTCCTATTCATGCAGAACATTCTTGTAATTAACATAAGAAGTCTCCCAGAAAATCTTGAGTTAATCTTGAACACTTTCAGCCATCCATCTCAAAACAGTTGGTCTTCATTAACTTATAGAGGCCTTGGGTTTCATAGTGGCCAGTAATCATCTGGGGTTTGTGTGTTTAACCAGAGTCTTAAGAAACCTTGACTTGAATATTAAGATGAAAGACAGAGAGGTCTGTGTGTTTGTTAAGACATTAATTCTGAATGACATTTCTATGTCTCTGATACCCTTTTTCCACTGAGATGATGACTGAGCGCTGACCCAACAGAACTCTCTTGTTGGGTTTTGCATCAAGCACTCCAGAAGGGAAAATAAAAACTAAAATATATGTATTTTGGCTAATTTGACTTACTCTGTCCATGACATTGTTTCTGTGAAATATTTGTGTCCAGATACAACTTTTCTTGTGCTTTTCAGTATTTCTGCATTATACATAAATATGTAGTACATTTTATATGTGCCTATATAATATTTATCTATATATATTTGTGTATCATTATTGATAATCTGTACTTGGCAGTCACATGAAAATGATTCCTCAGTTTTGTTCTGTTTGCTGTGCAGCTTTTTGAAGAAAATGGCAACAATCTCTCACTGGCTGCAAATTTACTATGTCATTTTGATACCTCTCTTAGGTTTTGTTCTCTAGATAGACCATGTTAACTAAGTCTACTTAACTTCAGTAATATATATGCATTAATAGGATCCGAATCAGCAGATCCAAATAAGTGAGTTCACTTCTCTGCCCTAGAGTTTCTGAGTCTCTATAAGCACAGAGAAATGTGCTAGAAATGCCTGCTTTGGGTTATCAAAAGTTTTATTTTCTTCTGCACTATAAAAACTAGAGAATTGTCCTTGAAGATAGAAGATGAGGTAATAATGTAAAAAATGTAAAATAATTGTCAGGTTTCTCCAGCTTTTTCCTTGTGCCTGCTCCAATTTCTGGGCAACATTTCTCTACTTTCACAAAACCAACAAAAAAAAAAAGAGTATAGTTATATATTTCATCTTGAATTTCCTGAAGGATATCATGGGAACAGGTTATGGAATTAAGAGACAGGCACTTGCCATAAACAACATTTCTTAAAGATATAGGCAATTGCAATAATGCATTTTGGGGCTGGATTGAAAGCGGATTTATTTTCTCCTATCTGGCCATGGTATAGGCATATGAGACAGTAGTATTGTGAGATCAATCACTACTTTCAGAGCAAAATCCTCTGAATTAAAATACTCTCTTTAAATTCAGAGCTTGTCTGTCTGGATGAAGATTACAAAGTATTGATAAGGAAGTGTGACAAAACTGAATTATATTCATTGCTTTAGTAAATAATTCTGAGAAGAGAAAAAATTAGGACATTAGTTTCTGAAAATGGTAAAATATACTTCAGAAGCTTTGAACTAAATTTAAAGTAAAGTTTTGCATTATGCTATTGGTCTGTCCTTTAAAATCCAGAAGCTTTGGTGAGGGCGTAACTTCTGGCTGTAAACAGACAGCAGAATGAAAGGTGCACATTTGACTAGTGATGGTTTTATCTCCCAATATGAACAAAAAGGAGGTTTTTGCGAGGGTTAACAATTTGGATTTTAACTGAGATCTTCTGTCTCTTTTTTGTTTTGTTTTGGTTTTTTTTTTTTCCTGTTTGACATTTTCCCTGAAAACATTCCATTTGGTTACAAGCTTTTCCCCAGATGATCATTCTCTTTGGATGTCAAATGGCAAATAAGAATTTGTTATGGCTGAACATGTCTTCTGATATTTATTTGCCTTTGTATAAAGTCAATATATTTATCCTGCCTTTTTGGATGATTCTTCCCCTTCCTTGGTAGTTCAATATAGGTATTTAAGAGCCTGGCCTTCCACAGCTCCATATATATCAAGGAACCAGAGGTCCATATATCAAGGTTGCCAGATTTCATACAGATCGAGGATTAATGCTCTCCTTTTTTTTTTTTTTTTTTTTTAATTTGAGATGGACTCTATTCTTCCATTAACAGCATAACCAATTACCTGCCTGCTACTCACCAGAATGTGATGGAAGTCTCCAAATGCCACCCTTTGAAGGTCTGAGGTGGGTCATTAATAACCCAAAGAAAATTTAACAGCCAGTTAGTAGTCAACTAGATATAATTAACACACCATTAGCACTGAGCTTCACAAAACTTTTTAGAGCCATTTTTTCACAAAAGAATGTCACTTCAAGTGACACCTCCTTCTAAGAGGTCTTATCTTTATTTCTTTAATTCAAAGAAAGTAATCATCTTAGGAAAGTTGTACATGGAAATGCAAAATCGTAGACAGACTTAAGGTTGCAACAACAAATCTGATTTTTTTCTTATGCTTTAGTGCATAAGAAGCTTCTTATGCATTTAAAGATGCGAGTATTTTAAAGATGTCAGAATTTCAGAGGCTGAGTTCAGGATTCACAACCTCAAAATTAATTGCATAAATAATTACACTGTATACTATGGCTATAATTCCAACTCTTGGAAGGTGTAGATATATCAAGGAGATATGTTAGGAAATGTGGTGGTAATGTGAAGATATGCCCTTGATTTTGAAATTCTTTGCTTTTGTATTCTGTATTTGACGCTTTTTCAGAAAGCCATATTACCTAAACTGTTTTGTAAATATGAGGATGTCAGTTTTAATTTGAAAAAACAGCAGTTTCATGGTTTTGTCAAAAACTGTGACAGCATGACCCAAGTACTATCCAGATCTTCAAAAAAATGAAAATAATGTTTAAAACATCTCAGGGGTTTTTTGTTTCTTTGCTTTGTTTTGTTTTGGTTTTTTTTTTTTGTCTACTGGAGTTTGGGGATGTTTCATTATATTTGAATGCTTGGACTGGTAGTACTAGAGACAAACTGAGGCAATGTGTGGTTTTGAGGCACACTGATGGTTTTGTTGGGCAGAATTCTTACGTAGTTTTGTTTCAATTTGTGTTGTTTTCAGATGGCTGAAAATGGAGAACATTATATATAAAGTTTACAAAGTAAAAAATAAATAAGACGCTTTGCAGATGTGAATGGTACTTTAAAGATTGCTTTCCAGCAATTTAAGATTAAGTTTGTTGGTCAGAGGGTGACAGAAGTTCCATTAGTGGTTGAGAAAAGGATAATATTCTTTTTCATATATCAGCATTTTTCTTTCATTTACAATGTAATTATAGGGCACCAAGAGGTCACAAAACAAGCATGATAAGAAAAGCACTTATTTGGGCTGATAATGCATTAATTTGACATGGCATACATTTTTTTCTGCTCCTTCATTGCAGTGATTTATCTTCCTTGGTGATTAAAAAAAATGTAACTTTCTATTTTAGTAGTACTGAAGATGATTCTATTCTAACAGGCGGAGTGTTAGGAGTAAATAGCTTTGGCTGATGTGGAAAATACATCACTTGCAAAGAATTTTAAGCAGAGGTGTTGATAAATATGTCACTATTTTGCCTTCTTTCCAACACCTGTCCAGAGATTAAGTAGAATGTAGTTTGCGCTTTGTCACTTACACTACAGATGAGTTTGGCCTTCGAGTGTAATTCAATAACCTTAAAATACACAGTAGATAAACACTAAATACCAGGCTATCAACAATTTTACTCTTAAATGGATTATGAGATGACAGGATGCCAATATGATAATCAAGCCATCACTAAGGCTAGTATTTTATTTCCAAAGTAACAACTGGATGTAATTAAAAGCTATGATTCTCTCTTCTGTCATGTCTATTCAATTTTTTAGGTCTCAGCTGAGTAATAGTGCTTCTCACACCTCATGTCCTAGGTAGCTATTAGAAGTATGCCACTTGCAATTGCCAGATGTTCCTGTCATCAGCCTGACCCTGCAAAAAAAAAAAAAAAAAAAATTAAACCAAAAGCTGTCTCTTGTGATTTCTTCATTTTCCTGTACAGTAGAAATGAGAGAGAGTGATGAGTGGTTTATGGGTCAGAACAGATGAAGACTGTCAATTTATGACTACCACTTTCATTTGAAAATTGCAGACTGTCCTGGAGTTGTTGGGTATGTCTTTAGCATTTCCCAAAACTATGTATGGGTAAGTCTAAATTTTGCTCCACCTCAGACTCTGTAGGAAGGGCTCATGTTTTAGCACAGAAACCCAACCCAGGATCCTTTGCCAGTTGCTAGAGCTCCTTATATTGTCAGTAGAGGGCAATAAGTGCAGCGATACAAGGCACCCTAGCTAGGAGCCCAAGTCACTGCTCCTACTAGGAGTTGTTCTGGACCTCTCGTCTTACACTGGTGATGTGTAGAAGCTACTGTGGTTAAAATCCAGCCCAGTCTTCTGTTTAGCTGAATGTTAATAAGGTCAGACAAAAACCAATCAGTGATAACCTTAACGTTCATTTATGTTACCCTGAGGCTCTCTGTCTCCCTCTCCCTCTTTTTCTCTGTACAATCTGCTCTCTTTTCATATATGGCTAACTGCCATATACGTACATATATAGATTTGTATGCATGTATAAGGGATATTTCCATGTCTCTGCTTATGAGCACTGTTTCTCAGTCCTTTGAAATCAGCAGAAAGCCTGTCTTTAATTATGGTATGTGTTTGGCCAGATCTCACCTGCAATGTTCTTGTAGTTCTAAATAAGGAAACACTTCATTTTGAATATCCTGATTCAATAAAATTTTCTAGGGATGTATGAAGCAAATAGATTGTATTGCTTTCTGAAGGATTTTTTTTTTGGTGAAGATGTTATGAGATATGCACCTATTTCTTGTCTAGCACTGAATAAATTGACAGCTTTAGTTCATTAGATCCTCTGGCAGTTCACTTCTGCTTTCTCCTTACTTCAGACTGCAGCTCCCAGGCATGTTAATATTCCAGGTTAATTGGGGCTAGTTGCTTCAGTGTAAATTGCAGTCAATGGAGCTCTAGCAGCAGAATATCTGCTCTCAGATATTTTAGAAAATAGCTGTAAAAAATAACATTAATTGCCCAGAAGCATAAAATAGGTCTGAAAAAATATTTGGAAAAGAGAAGCTTTAAAGAATGACTTCGTTTGTGCCATAAATACTGGATTTTGGAGTCTAGTTGCAAGAAGTCAGCTTATCTCATGGAGTAGCATATACCAGGACAGGACATTGCCCAGAAATTTGGCTAACCTCCATAACTGCCAGAAATCTTGTCATGTTTTTAGAAGAAGTTTCAAGAAAACAGATATTGCCTGCTTTTAGTTACATAGTTGTGCTCTTATCCACACAGTTTAATGCACACACATACAGACATTTCGATTTGGAAAGATTTCAGTGGTAGAAAACGTACTTCCATTGAAATATGTTATGAACCTTTAGACATAATATAAAGTTAAGCATTTTACAGGCTATAATAGATACATTGGACTCAGGAGCAAAATTTCTGTGTAATATTGATCTTAAAATGGAAATTGTAATGAAAAGATACATGTGGTGCTCAAACCAGTAAAATATTCATCAAAGTTTTATTCATATTTTCTTGCACAGCAACAAAGCATGATGAAAATAGTCATATTACAACATGTGACGTAGAAGAAGTTTCTTCAAAAGGTAAGAAATTTTTTCAAGGTAACATCTTTTAGTAGCCTCAGGACTCAACATGTGAATTTCTGTTTTCTTAATTCTAAAATTAAGTAAAAGGTAAAGAGGTGCTTTGCACAGCAATTTTACTGCAACTTGCAGATATATGCCTTGCTTAGCCCATTAAATACAAAGTCACATAAAGCTATTCCATTTCTAGAAGAACAAAGTAATCTTAAGAAATGTGTTTTTAGGTTAAAAATACTGCTGCGTGTTTTTGAAATGAAAGCGAGGAAAAAAAAAAAAAAAGAATAGGCCTACTTCTGAAGTGTTTATACAGGATGAAGCCCAAAACATTCAGATCGATCCATCACCCCTTCTCTGTACCCAAATTTATGATGGATCTGATACTGGTGAAATCTCCTGCATAGCAGTTGCTAGATGCTTTGTGTTTTATTTCTGTAGCTAGGAATATAAAAAATATACACACATATAGACAAACTCTGAGTGTATTTTCTGTCCTTACTGAATTAGAGGTTGAGAAGAATCTATAAATATAGAAATGTCTTATAACAGCTATGTGTAGCTGATATAAAAGCAAATGGATGTTCTATAACCTGGCACCACTTGTTGTGTTAGAGGTTATGATTAGTTGCATGCTCAAAGTCTTGAATGTTTCTCAGACTCGCAGCTTGAAAAGTGAAGAGTTCCTTTTAAGAGTCTAGAACTAGCATTAACATTTAACATAACCATTTAAAAAATATTTAGATATAAATATCAGTGCTTAAGAAATGAACAAATCATCTGTCATCTCATTGTGAGAGATTCTGTATTTGTGTAAAAGCACCTTACTTTCCTTCCATAAAACAGACCAAACAAGGATTTCTTGTTTTTTTGTAGCAGTAGGCAAAGCGTGACTTAAGATGGTGTTCAAATAAGGCAGTGATGACATGCAGAGAATTGTCATCTCATAGAGCACAGTGGGCATGAGAGAGATTTTGGGCTATATAAAAAGCTCTGAATATTTTATTGTGTGTAGGATTTTATTATTTTCTTTCCTTGTTGTAGTATTTATTTACTATCTGATTATTACCTTCAGGGCACCTAGCACATTATGTGCAGACAAGAATATGTGGCATTGTTGAAGAAACAGATATAAAAAATGTTCAAGACTGCAAAATTGGACACTTTGCTTATCTCAAAAAGGAGACCTCCATGACACCTGAAAAGCAAACACTGTTCCTGGCATCCATAGTCCTTTTCCCCGGATAAAGATGCTTCTTTCCAGTATATAAATCTTCAGTACAAAACTGCCTTCAGATTTGCTAAATTCCTACCATCAGCTAACATATTACTTTTCTTTTTGTGGTGGCTACTGCCAGATTCACAACTTTTTTTTCTTTGCTTTTTCCTGCAGTTGTGCTGTGCTGGCTAGTTTCTGCAATGATTTTTATTTTTTTTTGGTGCCTGCATACTCATGACTGTCAATCTGGCCTTTTCTTAGGACATGTGTTCTACAATTGTGTAATGTATTGGTGTAGATGTAGCTGACAATTACTTTATTGCTTCCATCATTATTTTAAGTGCAACATATCTGCCTTGGGTTTTTATTCTAAAGCTTCAAAACATGTGATTGCAATTTTCAACAATAAAGTCTTTTGAACATCTCCAGTTCAGGTTATCATCATCTGTTAGGATGATTTTGTACAGATAAAACACAGATGAATATAGCTGATCATGTGATTTAATGTACATTATTTATAGGTTGCCATTAGTGCTTTTGTATCTATTCAGTTTTAATCCTGCCTCCTAATCCTCACTTCATCTGGCTCTTTATTATTACTGTTTGATATTTTCCATGCATAACCACTTAACAAAAGATTTTCTTAAAAAGAAAATCAAGTACTCTAAATAAGTGTGAGAATGTTAATTCAAGTATTGCTGTATCAATGTAAAAAACAGGGAAGTGGAAGCAATTCTTTTCCACACCCACACTCCTGTTTGCCAAGAAACACGGTTATGCTGCCAGTATCTATTACCAACTGTTCCAGTTGCCATCTGCAGGGTAGACTAGACACAAATTAGACAGATGAGGAAAGGGAGCTGACCTCAGTGTTCAGATGCTGGTGAGGATGATGCGGTCAACAGCACTGCTAGTTACCAGTTTTATTGATGAAGTAACATGATTTTTGGCATCTGAACTTTCTCTGTCATTGTCATTCATGCATTTGAGCATGAATCTCCATACCTCTGGGGGAGCTCACCCAGCCGGTGGCATGTCCTGCTCCTTGTGTCTTGCCCTTCTCTCTCCTGCAGCCCCTCTGCCATTACTCTAACCACTCTGTGAGCAGGAGTTGAGACTTCAACTGTACATGACAAGGAGGTGCCAGGCCATATGATAGGGGACATTTATGTTGGTCATATGACTGCAAAGCCCTTCCCCTCCATCTCCTTTCCGCTCCTGTAGTTACTGGGTCTTTTCATACTCCTCTTCAGTCCAGTTTCAGGATGGAACCAGCTTTTACCGGTGGTTTCAAACCACTAAAAATGGCAGAAGATACCATTTCTGTACATTGAAACTTGATGATATATTCCAGACTCATATTTTGAGATAGCATTTCATGGCAAAACTTCCGTCACGTGATATTGTGTCCCTGTTTCTAGCACTGCAAGTCACCGGATAACAGATGTTCAGATCTACGGTGGTATTTGTGATTATGAAACCAGTCACTACCACAAGACAAATTTCTCCTAACCCAATATCTTACACTACAACAACTCTGAATTGCAGTTTTTCACTGCAATTCACTGCACTTCCCTGAAAGGAAGGGAGGGATATAAATTGCCTCTGGCTAATTGGTTAGTCAACATATTTTAAAGGAGAGGGCTGCAGCACACTGTATGAAAGAAGCCGTGCATGCATCTGTCATAGGAACTGTCATTCTCTGTCAGCTACAGTTATTTTCAGGGTTATACAAGTGTTGATCCTGAAAATACATTATGAGAGGTAAAAGTGTCAACAGCTTCTTGTGTTTGGTCCTACATATCACATGGAGTTGTGCTGGCTATTTCTTCACTCCTCCAAGCACTGATTTTCGCTTGTATCTACATGCTCAGCAAGACATGAAGAGAAGTCAGATCCCAAAAGGGAAAGGATCATGACTGTCAATTTCAGAAATACTCCTGCCATGAATTCAGCTCTCCTTCCTTCTCATCAAAGCACGTTGCATTTCTCTTTGTCATGCCTTAGCTGTGCATAGATGCTAAGCAGTGAGACTCTGTGTAATCTGAAATACAACGAAGTGAATCAATGGTTCTTGTGATTGTTCACACTGTAACTAACATAACTTGCACGTCTTTACTATGTATAATTTTTTATCAGGACTATTTTTATCATTGCTCTCCTTATTTTTCCACTTGTCTGGAATCATACTAATGTCCAAAGGCTCAATCACGATTAAGACTGTAATGTGGTGAGCACTGTACAGGCACAGAATAATCTGTGTATCCGACTATTTATATGATCTTAATGCCTCTTCCTGAAGTCTGAATTCCTGACTTGGAGCACTTCCTCTCTAAAAGTAAATATAAAATCCTAAGTAAATATAAAACCATAGGTTTTCTACTGTCAAACATCTAAATTTCAAGATCTTGAAACTGTAAAATTGTATTGTATGTCTTCTTTAAAAAAAAGGGAGTTCATTTTACATGCACAAGGCATTTGTATGTTTTCCCTTATCTACTTTGCTTCCAGAGCAGATTTTTCGTTTTTTGAACTTTTCAGATTATGTAAGATTTTATTTTTATGTTCTCAACACAAAAACTGTTGAACGAAGATTAAAGCCCTACTTGTAGGATGTATGGCACGTCCTCCTTTTCAACTAGGTGAGGTTTTCAACAAGGAGAGGTATTAAAAGAAATATCTGTACTGAGGAGGGGGCTGTGACGGTGGCATGTTTGCTGCAGAGTGATCTATAGGTCTCAAATCCTCTTACATTTTGAGCATAGCAAAGGATAAAAACATATTAAAGTGGGCTTTACAGTGGCTGTCACCTCAAGTTAAAATGGAGAGGTGGTTTCTTGAAACTGTAAAGTTTTAGAAAAGGCCATGGTGCCACTGAAGTATTGTAGTGTATGACAGGAGATGATAGGGAACACTGTAATCTAACATTTTGGTGTCATGACTTGAAAAAGTAGAAGAACATTTCCTACAAATGCAAACTTCAATTTGAAATTCTCTTCTGTCACCTGTCTTTATGTGAAATAATGCTACAGGCCTTGATTTTTCGACTTTCAGAGCAGATCTCCATGCATGTGGAGGCACAGATGGTTGTTACTAGAATTCCAGAGGGGAGACAGCTCTTTATACAGATCAGCTGAGGTTCAAAATGTTATTTAAGCAGCCTTGTTCCTTTCAGTGAGACTCTCAAGAGTGACTCAGATAGAAATGCAGTACTATGTATTAATATATTAATTATGCTCACTTGGATTAAAATTTTGGGNTATATATAATTATATATAATTTCATTTCATTCTTTTTTTCCTTTCTTTGTCCTACATATGTGGTTTTGATTTATTGCCTTTCCTCTTAAAAATAAAGAAGTATTTCCTTGATGACATTTAAGTGTCCATTTATCAATAAAATATAAATGTGTTCTTGACATTTTTATTTTATTTTTAGTAGGATATATTTTATAGCTTTTAGTTTATTCTTCTTGATCTTTTTCATCCTTCTTAATCAACATATTTTCACAGTGAATTTCAATGTCTTTGTTGTCATATAGCTCTTAGTGTGTTTGATTTTTCACATTTGTTATCTGTTTAATTTATTTTTTTGCTTCTCAGATGTTTTATAGGCACTACACCAATGCTGATACTGTATTTGTGTTGGCTTAGAAATTCCTTGTAATTTAAAATCCCACTGGTAGATCTCTGGGAGGAGACTGAGTTGGGCTTTCACGTCCAAGAAATGTAATCCATACTGCTTTTCTGCAGGTTTACTATGTCAATGATATATGGCATTTGACAGAACATCCTTGAAGAGTCTTTGAGAAATTCCTTGGATTTGGATACATGATGTAAGTCTAGTTTTGGTTCACATGTTTGTTAACATCTCTTTTTTGCATTTTACCACCAGTAGCTAAGACATTTTACCTGAAGCCATCTCCCATTGCTTAGTTTGGAGTCAGTCCGTAAATAAGCGCAGGGTCACATGAATGTTGGCCCAGACTCTGCTTGGGTTTTCCAAAAGTGCAAGTGAGCAAAGTGCACTGTTTAGAGAAACTGTCTGAAGCTGTGAATCTTTTATTTTCCCAGAATCCAGAAGCCTTGTAAGGTCTAGGATTCTCTAGCTGTTTCTTCTTTTGCTTGATGCATTATAGTTTAAAGACAAAAAGGGAGCTGTTAATCACTGTTATGCTCCTGGCCTACCTTGAGCCACTTTCCATTGAGTGGCCTGATATGCAAGCACAATCTTGAATACTTGCAAATGTATGTTTCTTTTATGTTCAGAGTTGCATCCAGTACACTACAGTGCCTCTGCAAGTACACAAAAACTACTGTTAATTCCAACCTTTTAATTTTAAGGTATTTTTGGTATTTAATCTTCTGAAGTCTATCAGAAAAGCAGATGACCACTACCTCTGAAAATCAGCCATTTAACTTCAGATTTATATAATTCACATTTAGCAGACAGTAAATCCTTAATTTTGGTAGAAGAAAATCATACAAATGCAATGTCTAATAGCTCATTCTTATTTTTTATACTTATTTATTTCTGGTTTTGCTGTTCACTCTGCTAGGTTGTATTTTTTTAGGTTTCTTTCCGAACAATAGAACTAAAATTGTTGAGACCACAAAAAGCTCCATAAATAATCTGATCTATCAGATTAGCTCAGATTAGCAAATGCATTTCTAGTTTAGCCTTTGTTAAAATAAGAGAGGCGATTTGTGTATTCTCTCATCTATTTCTTCCTGATCTTTCCCATTAACTGAAATTAAAGTAGTTATCTTTTTAACCCTCTCTGTAAATAATTTTCACAGAAATACGTGACTGGTATACAAACCATGAGAGGTTATCTCTCTCTCTAGTTTGAAGGCGTTTTCAATGATGTTGAAGTCCAGAAGTAGTTCTTAAGACTGTGTTTGTACAGTTTGTACAAAGTTGCCAGATATTGCCCTCAGTCACTGAAACTCCATCATCCACACTACTAAACTGCAGGAGTGGCCTCCAGCACTGTCACAGCCACGACCAACAAGTCCCAGGCAGAGTTTAGGGCGCAGCACAGGCCAGGAACTGGTCTGAGTGGGCAGTTTGGATATGGCCAACCACGTTTTGAAGGGAAACAGAATGTACTACGGACAGGGGTTATTGCCTGCCATCTGGTCTAGAATACATTTACTCTGCAGAGACAGCTGTGTTAGGAAAGTACTAAGACATACAGAGGTTGTTTTTAATGACAGGCTTTTTCTCAAGTGGTACTTTTTAGTCTTATTTTAGAGGTATTAATATTTTGCAAATGCTCCTTTCTATTGTCTGATGTCTGATCCATGGTCTGTGTTCTGTTATCATGGCTCAATTGCCTGCAAGTAAGCAAATAAAAAGCACGTATTCACACCTGCCAGTTAACTGCAGGTGAGGTGTTACAGCACTCACAAGGCCAGAAATCTATCTTATGTCTAGAGAAATAGTTAAACAAATGATGAGGAGAAAGACTGGAGGTATCCACCTTCCTGTAGATACTACGGAACCCAATAAAGTTGTGGTAATTAATAGCTGTACTTTCATCTGTTGCAGCTTTATTTGTGAGAGAGTTGCTCTATCCATTCTGGGGTGGGGAGTACTTATAAATACGTAATACTACATGAGAACTGATGCTATTTCATTATATTTTTTTACTGTGACCTTTTAAATAGGAACAGATCTAAGTCAGTATGCATTTGAAGAATGGTGCTAGTCACCTTCATTATGTTCTCAGAAACAAACTTTATCTGGATGGTACTTTGGCTGGATGACTAATTCACTAGCAAAATCCTATTGGTGATTTTACTGTATGCCAATATTTCAAGGTTAAAACAGAACTTTAATGAATCTTTTGAACAGCAATGTTAGCACTTTACACTTAATATTTAATATCTGTTAAACTTATATCAAATTATTAAAATTATATTGAGTATATTATTTAATTTTACGTTTAGAAATTTTATGTTTAAGACTGAAGTTCAGTTCTAAAGCTATGCCACTGCAGTTACAAAACCACTGGCACTATAAAAACTTATATTCAAATTTCAACTCCCATGTAGTAATACACAAGACTTACTTTGAAATAATTTTACCTGCAGAATTATTTCCAGCACCTTTGTGAACCTACAGGCTTCTCCTGGATCACTGCTGGCAAACTATTTTATGATTGTGGGAACTTTGATTGTGAAAAGTCAAGGATGTTATATTACATTGTCTGGCGTTACCCATGGTTGTCACTGCTCATGTCTCAGGTTGCGTATTTGGAATAGCATCAATGTAAATAATCCATGAAGACAAACCAGAAGATGATGATGTTTGCTTCAGAAACACATATAAAAATTGGGAGCAACATCATTTGCAAAGAAAGAGACATTGAGTTGTGTGAGCCACACAATACAGGCTTTTGTCTGTGGCTCAGGACTCAACGTGCACACTCACCCCAAATCTGTAATGGCTGTCAAGAAAGCAGAAAACCTGAGCCAGAGTAAGTGGTGTAGTCCTTCATGCTCTGTGACTGTGAGAAGCATGCTCTTCATGCTTCTGCTCTATGTAGTCCTTCATGATATCTGTGTTACACAAGCACTAAGAATGTGATGTCTTGGTTACTTGTCTTGATATTTTATCTTAATCTGATACCCAAATAGGGGATGAACAAGAAGTTAATAACTTATTATTTCAGTAAAGGCAAAATTCAGATATTGCCCATGATATTGCATCAAGGCATTGCCAGAACAAGGCATTAAGGTTACAGTACTGGCTAGGATTCATACCAAAATTGAAACTCTCATAAATGTTGTTTTCTAC
This sequence comes from Tringa tobata, assembly GCA_033628505.1. Lineage (NCBI taxonomy): Eukaryota > Metazoa > Chordata > Aves > Charadriiformes > Scolopacidae > Tringa > Tringa tobata. Next base: position 10,322,607 of record JAHREE010000563.1, read on the forward strand.
TCATCATTTCATAGCAGTGATTTGCGCACTGCCTTTGTCAACCCTCTCTTTTCTTCTCATCAGTGTCAGCTGCAGCTGAAACTGTCGGTGACATCAAATCAAGCACCAGGGTCACCTCTGCGAGACCACTGTGGTCAGTAATCAGAAACAACATTTATACCTTAAGCCATTTCTGCCACATTAATCATGTTCCTGACAACTGCTCTCATCTGAGAGAGAAACCAAAAAGAAATATTATTTGACAACAGGTCACATTTCACCTTGTTAGAAAGGGAAATTTTCCTGATAGAGAAACAACTAACTTATCAGATTGCCAGGGAGTTATCCTTAAGGTGACAGGGAAATTGAATTCTGCAACAGACATTTAGAAAATTAGTTACAAGTTGGGAGATGAATGGCCATAACTCTTTACAGCACACTTTCTCTAAGCCTGCAGAGCTAAGTACCATAGACTGGTTCTACAGCTGGTTGTTGAATTACTGAAAAAAGAAAGAGAGAAATAAGTAATTAAATGATGCTGCTGCCTACCTACACTGCCAGGATGACAAGTGCCAACACGACTGAATGGAAACTCAACAGCCAAACAGGAAAAGGGAAAAAAAAATAAGCAGAAAATAATAAACAACCCTCCCTGATATTCTGAAATATTATGTGTGGCTCATTAGGAGATTCTGAAAACCAGGAATTCTGCAGAATGGGGAATAAATATTGGAGTTAAGCTTCAAAATAGCTGGTGAAAAGCTGCTGTACAGACTGATTAAGTAATGGTCTGGTCTTACGTTCACCAAAAATGGAATGGAATAATTTTGGGACACTCACAGCAATGAAGGCATTCACCTCTGCATCTTGACTACAAGCTATCCAACAGCAGTTTGGGTTTAACAGATCCAAAAAAGTACCGTCTGAATGGATTAGGAATTGTTATATATAATACTGGATATTTACACAAAACTTTTAAACCCTAGCCATAGTTGCCTTTTCCCTCATTACAGGATAGATGTTTCCTGATTTCAGAACACAAGAGGTTTGCTAACATGGGCAATGTGTCAGAGTATCTGTGCTCAACAGTAGAGGATATTGCTGATATTTCATCATGCTTAAACCAAAGGAATACTGCTTCTGGATGTATGAGGCATCCTAATGAGTATTGTTGCCTACTTTTGTTACTACCTTTTGCTTCCCTGCCATTTCTCCCTGCAAGATGGACTTGATCTTAAGTTAGTCTTTAGTCCTTAACTGCGCAGCACCATACTCTCTCAGCTGTTCTGCCTTTGCATTTCTACTAGACTTGAAGGAGGAAAAGGACATATCTTTCTTCTCCTATCCCCCCACAAATATTTGTCTTTGTTCCTACTGCTGTAGGCAGTTTATGAAGGGGAGTAGTCTGTGCTGTTTTCTGGCTGTGCAACACATACATGAACACAAAGTCAATGAAAGATCATTATTGCATTGTTCCTTCAGAGCTTTCTTTAGGCATAACATTGTAATAAGCTCCCATATGTTCACCTGGAAGTAAAATTAGTTTTACGTACTACTTATTTCTATTCAGTTTATATATTTCATTACTTCTAACACTCATATTTCAATGACAAGAGACCAATTTTAGGCAAATGACCTAACTATCTCCTTAAATAATTTTTAATGGAATGAAACAACAGACTTTTTTTTGTGTGTGTGTGTGTGTCCAGCTATATTGCAGAAGAATTGGAAAGTTTTAAATGGTAACATTATTGAAAACACCTTTAGAAAGAGAAATCCATTGGGTTTTGACTGTTGAAAGCGAAATGATTCAGTAATTTTACTTTAACACTAGATTGTATTCAGAATCCAGAGTTAATTTCACTCTCTTAGGGTTTGAAAGCAGCTAAGCACCTAATAAAAAGTTGCAAGTTGAAGGTAATTTCACCCTGTGATAGCTCAAAATTCTGAAGTAATTATCTAACTTTAACAACTAGACACAAGCAGTTTTCAGCAGTGGCTGTGTACTATTTAATCTCCATGTTTTAATTTCTTATAATTAAATCATTTGACACCTGTCTGAATCCAATATAAAAAAATAATACTTAATTCAAATGAAGGCACTAAAATATGTATCAGTAATTTTAGTGCCATACAAACATAAACATCATAAAAATGAGTAGTCTTCTCCTGGATTTCAGATTTCCTATTGTGCCTTCTTATTTCATCCTCAGTGGGAATCATAGGGTGTTTGCTAACGTATCATATAGCCCTGTCTCTTTTGATTCTTTCTCTAGTAATTTTTCCCAATTAATGGGAATTTTTTTTCTGCACTTATGTTCTTTCTCTTATGCCACATTAACTTTGTCCTTTTGCCCTTTACAATCAAGCAATACATAACCTATTTCAAAAAGCACTGAGACGTCCTAGTTCTTTTTGTATTTATCTTCAAGATTCTCTACTCTTGATGCAATAATGGTCTATCACGGATCCAAGGTTGCTTCCAGGTTGTCCAGTGGTCTGGATCTTTTCCATGCCAGAAATGCTCTTTTCTAATTCTGATTGACCAGAGATTCTTTTATATCCTCATAAACAGTAACTTGTATTCAAGTATATACACTTTGTTACTTCCACTCTGGACCAACCAAAACATCTAGGACCCCAGAAATTTTATTCTGCTACTTAAAAAAACTTAGTGCATAAATATAAAGTGCACTGGAGAGTAAGAGTTGATCTCTTACATACTGTAGAAGAGAGGTAGGTGCAAATGATAACTGTGAGAATTTTTAAATAGGAAAGAGGTGGTTTGCGAAGGAGCCAAATACAATAAATGTTGAGGTACAAATGTCAAGGTACAAAATTTATGTAATGGAAAAAGGTATTTAGAAGATATTATGGTTGAAGCCCTTGTGGGAAAGACATACTCAGATAGTTTTGTCCTCCAAACTTCTCAGAGGAAATCCTGACAAATATTTCAGATGAAAGTTTTAAGATAGTCTGCAGCTATTCCCCAAAGTCTTATATAAGCCTTACTAGGTTAGGTAAAGAATTAAGACCTATTCAACTGTTGCCAGTTATCATCTTAGTGTAATTGATTCAGTGTGCGAACCGAGCTCATATCTCATCTTATCAATAGCTGAAGTAACTCCAAGCTGTTTGACCTTTCAAGTGTCTCAAACACACAATCATTTAATAGCTCCTACAACAGCTATCCCTTTCTGCATAACCCTTTTCTCATTAATAACAGAGATGCTGTTGAAGAGAAAGTGAATTTTTAAGGCATGTAAACTTTCAATAGTTTGGATAAAAAATATTGATATAGCAGCTGCAATTTTTTTCCAAAGGTAAGTCCAATGTTCTGTTGAAACATGCAAGAGAGACTGTGTTGATACATTTTTACTATTTACAAGTAATTTAATATTTTGTTATTCATTTAATATCATAATACCCTTAAGAGGAAATGAATAATTTTAATTGCCAGAGCTGCTTATTACAGACAGTAGTTCAGAAGAACAAAACTTTAAAATTATAAATATACCAAAAAAGTGTCTGGCTACATTTTTATTAGACATATAATAACTGTAAAATGTCACCTTTAAGTGACAATAACAGACATTTTATGTATTTTTTCCTACTCTAATGGTGTGTGAACTAGCTAATGATTGTAATTTTGAAAGGAATTTGCATGTATCTCTTGAGTCTGGAACAAACTGCTAACATTTGTTTTTTAAAAATCATACATGGACTATACTTAATATTTGCTTCTACTGTAAGATAGTCCCCATCAATTTGTTTTTAGTATTTTATCCAAATCTCAGTGTTCTGTCCTCCCTTGGAGTTCACACCTGAAAATAGTTATGCACAGCAATAAGTATCTATTCTGGTTAGTAAGTGTTTCAGATGACCACAATATGATGGACTTCCGTTGTTCCATAAAACAGTTATAAAACTCCTATTGACTTTAGAAGTGCTAAACATGAGGCAATATGTAGCATTTCTACATGAAACTGTATTCAGTAAGTTGAGGATCTGTCTCATGGATACTTGTCTGTATAAGCTAAAGTTGCTCAAGAAGAAAGCAATTTGGTGGTCAGGGACCTGGTTTGCTCCTATTAAATCAAGCAGTTCCTTGATAATAGAACCCTTGTAATGGTACCTTAATTTTATATAGCACAGATCAGTGACAAGATGTCATGATATTGTATTCTAATCTACAGTAGCTTCTGGAAGCCAGACTGGTTCATTTTCAACTGGGATCCAAGTGATCGGGGCTCAGCTTCAGGATGTGTCACAAACTATGAGGTAATATTAAGTGGTTCAATCCTTCTGTGGCTTTCTTCACCTCTAAATGTCACCACTGAAGATATTTTAATCTATTTTCTGTTCTGCCTGTTAACTCTGGAAGGTTTTTTGGGAAAAATCTATCCCTTGTTTTACTTAGGTACATTTTCAAGAATAACGTAGCATGGTTGTAGACTGAGGCCTCTATACACTGCTGTACTCCATAACACTAGCAATAATGTGAATATTTTGTAGGTTTCTTTTGGCACGCTACTCTTGCTAAGGGTTAAAAGTCAGTTTATCAGTCAGACCAACTGTTGTTCAAAGATCCTCACCCTATAGTCCCACTGGCTAGCTGGAAAATAACTGTGGCCAAGATGAAAAAAAAAAGAAATAGGAAACTTTTAGCCTGTATCTTTAAAAAAAAAAACCAACCTGGGGTACTGTTTGTTATTCATTTCCCAAAAAGGATCACAATTCATTTTTATTCTTCAGTTAAAAAAACCAGACATGTAAAAATATGCATTCCCATTTCACAAAAATCCCACAAACAGTCATTTTCACATAAGAGCAAAGGAATTCTGCCCAATGGTCTCCACACTAGTCTCCCAGGTTCTGTGTACATAAAATTTCTGGAATGAAGCATATAGTAAAGCATACTCTTGAAGTTTTCCATCTTGTGTGGCTAAACTGACTTCCATACAAGCATTCAGGAAGTCTGTAAGTCCAGTCCTGTTGATCTAAACACTGAACATCTTTGAAAACTTCAGACATAATTCATAGAAGATAAGCAGTAAGGAATGGAATATGAGAGAGAAAGAAATGAACAGCTTTATGACAGAAAATTTGGAAACCTAACAAAGTGTCTCCTAATGACCATCTTCAGATGTAGACAAGTCAGCCCAGAGGATCAATGATTTTCATACAGAATTTTCTGTCTGCCAATGCCTATAATTCCCCAGGTGTGCTTAAATTTGGAAATCGGGATCTAGTAATTGTTCATGCTTTGAATAAAGACATTACTGAGTAATAAAATCTTTATAAACATCACTTAATCACCCATAAAATAAAACAATGACATAATGTTATAATTTACATCTTAAATTAAAAAAAATGACCAAAAATGTAGTTTTTTATTTAACATGTGTTTAGCTTGGGTGGGCAGGTGGGGTCCAGTCTTGTTAAAGCAACAATACTACACCTTTGGGTTTACTCAATAGCAAGAGAAGTAGAGCAGAGTATTAAAGGACTGATTGATGAAAGTAGTTGACATGAGCTCATGCAGTATAATAACTACTCATATCTTGGCAATGTGCCCTTCTGCAAAGGGATGTTTAAAGGTATTATATGAGTGAGGTTATAAATGGAGACTGAAAGTGGTGCATTGGCTTTGTATTGGCTACCTGCACTTGGGTGCATGCTTATCAGATAGATGTGGGGTCGGACCATTGCCCCTTCGTTCCATGTTACACTTAGTGAATGGATGTAGCTAAGTGATGCTGGAGAGCAATTTCCTTCCAGTGCCTCAGTCACTCTCTGGAGGTGCTCCTCTAGTTCCCTTTCCTCTTTCTGTTGTCTAAACACAAGAGGTCCTTGCCTTTAACTTTTATGTCTCCCATACCTAAAGTTAAATGGAGTTAATACAAGGTGAGAGTGACTAAAATTCCACTTCTGAATTTAAAAAAAATGAAATCACTTGTAATAATATTTTTCTCTTAGTTTAGATTTAAGTATTTAAACATATAACATTAAACTCAATTTCTTATCCCTCATAAGCCAAATTCCTGTTTCATTTAAAATGATGTAAAACTGGAGAGGAAAAGGGAATGAATGACATGAGTACACCTTTTTTTCAGCAAAATGTAAAAATCAACTTTTTTTTCCAAGACCTTCTGTCATTATAATTAGGTGGAAGAAGAGGTAGCCTTCTGGCAAACAAATAACACTTTACCAAAGCTTCCATTTAGCAGCAAAGCTTCCCTTTCCCCATTATCAAAAGATGTTTTAGGACATTTGCAAGACCTGTTTAAGAACTTAAATTTTGCCCATGTAGTGTGTTTTTAGTATCAAAACCAAGTTATTTAGCATGGAAGAGGTGGATCTATCCATCCATACACAATATGTATAGATACGTAACATTTCCTTTAGAACCTATTAAAATATTTCATTCCAGAAATACTGGAACTGAATTTTTCAAAAATATCTCACTGGAGCTGCTTAAACTCTCCAGATGCAGGGCTCCAACACAATAATTTATCTTGGGGAATTTCACAGCTTTGACCTGCAAAGTTTTAGCAAAAACAAAGATGTGACCTTGGAAAATTTGGGAGACCATCTATAATCCTTCATAAGATTTTCAAATCTTCCTTCATAGTCCAGAGGAACTATTATATCTCTATTCCAATACACGTTGTATGACAGGAATATCTTCAGCTGGAAATGGAAGTAGAATTTAGAGGAAGTCAAGTACACTTCAGTCATCTCCTTCACATTCAGAAAGACACCATCCCAGATTTTAATATTCTTAAAACAGATACAATTTTAGAAATAAATTCTCTTACCTCCACATCTTTGTCTTCCTCTCTTGTTTTTCATATAACAAAAAAGTGCACAAATGTTTATTTTAAATTAAAATTATCCATTATCAATTTAGTATAAGTAAGAAAAAAATTATCTTTTATGACCTATCATCCTATAGCAGTTACAATACCCACATTTTTATGTTAGAATTCATAGTCTTAATCAGCAGAAGTTTATTGTGAAGTACTGGCACAATCTTGACACTTTCCTTTGAATACTCAATGCTAAATTCAGTTAAACATTTGCATGTCGGTAGCATCTGGATAGTTCTTCTGTTTGTTAAGTAGCTAGAATAACTAGTTTTCCACTTCTGGAAAATGTTGCTTTCAGGGAGGTAAAGGATTTACAATTAGGGAAAAAAAAGCTAAGAATTGCAATATTATGAGCATGACATCTCTGTCTGAGAGTCCTAATTGCCAGACAAATAAATGTTGGCTTACACGTCACATCAAAACAAATGAGAAAATATCATTAAATCTACGTTTGGAACCCTTGTTTTCCTCTATAAAGTTATATATTTCTACCAATCTGACAATATGAGGGTGTCACAGCGTAAGCAGGACTTGCCAGCATAGGAACAGGTGGCCTTAAATTCAACAGAAAAACAAGAATTCAGCTGTCTAACTAAATCTGTATTTAACAAATGCTAAGGGAAAGAAGAAACAATTAAAAGGAAAATGCAATAAAAAAATCTGTCTGTCAAATGTTTAGTGTCTGGCTCTGGACCCAGGCCCTCTGTAGGCTGGGGAGCTCAGCAGTAGGGTCCTTATCTGCTCTCTGGAATGTTTTATCCAACAATTTTTTAATACCAAATTTGTAAAAAATCCAGGAAATCTTAAGCCAGCCTTTTATGAACAATATATTTTTTCATTAAAACATAAAGTGGCAAGCCCTAGGCAAATGGGAGGATACATGTCTGAATGTAAACTGCTGCTCTGTGCTGCCACAACATGGGATACTGCAAAACAGGCAATTTCATTGTTGTCGAATAAAAACCTACAGTAGTTTTTTAGGAATATGAGAGCAAAACAAACAGAACAGTAGAAACAAATGCTGAAGTTGCTTTTGAGGCATAGGATTTAAAAAATCATAATAATGTGATGAGGAATGTAAAAGTGTAAATTTCTCCATTGTCATGCAAGACACAGGTCCACCTGCTGCTGCAGAAATCCTCTGCCAGAGCGATGTAGAAGTCTTCATAGAAATAAATTCCTAAAATAAATCCTCTCTCCCCACCTCTGAAGTGGGAAGGGTTGTCTTGCTCTCTTAGGCCTTGATTCAGTTTCTCAGGTTGTTATCCATATGAAACTAATACATAAGACACAGGAGCTAAGGAAAACTCTCACCTTCTTGAAGGAGAGCATGGAGGCTACCTCATATACTGAAGACATCTCAGATGGCATTCTGTACCTCTGCTGAGGTAACTAAACTTTACTTAGTTTGTCTTTACATAGGAAAGCAAATCCAGATGATGTAACTTGTGTTTCTATATGTAGGTAGCTCTGGCAGTGCCTAGAGATGTACTTGGCTGATCAACCAGTGGCTTTGTTTTCAAATGCCTTAACTTCCCCACAATCTAAGGGCTCTGCTTAATCCCACCATTGATCTGTCTTCTGTGGAAGTGCTTATGCATAAACACCTGAAGATGACATCCTTCAATCCTGTACAGATTCTACCCTTCTTTTCAGACCCTACTGGATTCCTTTATCCTTGTTTTTCATGCATACTTTGAAGACTTTTTTTGTAGCCCTTTAGCTAGTGATATCCTTGGCAATGGGCTGCAGTTCAACTCTATGCTTACCAAGGGAGAATGAGGACAGTGGTGCCACTCTTCAGGGCAAAAGGATTTGACTATGCATTAGAATAACTCTTCTATCCTACACATAGTTAAAGGCTGTTACTGCTGTTGTTTTAGACAGTAAATTAGCTGATGAGACCGTGACAGCAAAGAGCTGGCTGTCAACACCTGGCTAATTTTATGGCCTAAGTGCAATGAACGCTCACGCTAATTCCACTGTGCTTTCCCAGAACACAGCCAGGCACAATTTACAAATGTGGTCTTGACTTTTATTATTTACTAATAAAATCTGGTGAAACAGTTCACCTCCTCTTCCTGGATAATGAATTTCAGAAGCTGCAACTGCCCTGAAAAATTCAAATTAGAGGTTGGACATTAATTATAAACATAAGATCAGGACTGAGCTGGGTAATTTGAATCACTTGCTTAGAGATCAGTTAATAATTTTCACACACTTTTCATTGAAAACAACCATCTTGTGGCTGCACAGGCAGGTTCAGTAATTCTGCTGTCATGAGTACAATTACAAAATAAACACAAGGGACTAAATGAGAGAGTGAGAGAATGAATTTGCCAGCTGGAAGCCTTAGCAAAATGATATTCCATGACCTCAGGAACAATTCAGTACAATTGAACCTTGTCTATCCTTGGCAATATATTCACAATAAATGTAATTGACTGTTCCTCACTGAACTTTGGGACTATATGGAACTGATCTTGTCTATTAAGATTAGATGTTCAGTAATGTCTTTGCTTATGTGAGTTCTTTATTACCCTGTGGCTAGTGTGTAGGCTGCAGTATGATTTAGAAATATTTTACTTATTTTGTTATCGAGATTTTAGCTGGTACGGCTATTGTGGTGACATTAATTCTTTCTACCCACTCTCTTATTTTTCTCCTTGTTCTTCCATATACTTTTTTATGCACATACCTTTAAATATGCATGGTTCTTTCATGCTTGTTTAAATCTTTGTTGGTTTTTTTTTTTATAAAGTCATATAGTCTGATGTTAATTGGATGTTATTTGCTATCGATGACTTTACAAATTACAGTCCACTCCCCCTGGAAAAAAGGTTCTTGTTCAGGTTTTCTTTGGATTAAGGCATTTTTGAAGCAGAAACTAGGTGATAGACTAAAGGAATAAGAAAATTAAAGGTTTGCACATATAATACCCTTCCGGCTATGGCAAAATATATACAAAATATTCCATAAAACAATCCTGAAGATCAAGTCAACAGTGTCAGTTTTCCTTCAGGTGTTGGATATCTGTCCGTAAGCAAGCAGAGCAAACTCAGGGCAATGGTTATGCATAAACAGGGAAATATTTCTGCACACTACCTGCATTTGGGGAGGAGGAAAGGCAGATCAGCGTGAACCAGCACATAGTCCAGGGCAAACACATCTGTGGCTGGAGCAGTCCCGGTTCTATTTTGTCTGAAAGGAGTCCAGTTCAGGTGCTCCAAGTTCACTCTGGGATATGAACCAGAAAATATTATTAAGGTTTATCAAACCTTGGAACAGGCTGCTCAGGGAAGTGGTTGAGTCACAATCCCTGGACGTATTTAAAAGAGAGGAAGGCAAGTTGTGTCAGGACATGGTTTAGTGGTGATTTTGGCAGTGTTAAGTTAGTGGTTGGACTCGATGATCTTAAAGGTCCCTTCCAACATAGATGATTCTATTATTATATAACTCTAAGTAGGTACCATCAGGAGATTATCTTCAAGACTACAATCATAAGGCAGATACAGTTGGGGTGTCCATGAACCTGGAGTTTCCCATGGTTCGCGGTGCCACAATCCATGCGCTATAGCATGTAACACAGCATGGCACTGAAAACCAAGAGGATGTGCTTTTAAAATATGGAATTTACAAGCTGTATGGAAGCATCCATGTGGGTGGGGGAGCACGCTGACACAAATAGTTAACACAGCAGAACTATCCTAGAAATTGTATTTTTATTTTTTATTTTTATTCTTCAACAAAATGTAGTTGATGTAAAAACACTGGAAGGAAAATATTAATATAGTGTACCAAAATAGTCAATCTTGGATGTGTTTAAAAAGTCCAGTTTTTCAGCACTGCTGATCACTCCCAAATTCATTAATACTATTTGTAATTCCATATGTTTCACAAGTTTTGCTTTTTGCACACAAATCTTAAAATAACAACTGTTCCCTAATACACATTCATCGTATTGAGATATACATGTATGTAAGTGTGCATACAAACCCTGGGCTTTTTTAGAAAAAGAAACAGTCTACATCTAGCCTCCGGCCTTTGTATTATAAATATATGTAAAACTCCATTTATATGTTACTAAGGGGTTTCAATTAAAGCCCTATCAAAATTTACCTCAGATGCAATTTTCATTTACGGTGTAACTCAAAGGCTTAGCATTATTTAAAAGAGATCATGACAATTAGCAATAAGATTTGTGACAATAATTTGATACGATAAAGATGGACATTTGATTATTTAGATAAACCAAGTAATTCAATATCTGTACTTGCCTCCATACCCTGGAACTTCTTCCATCCCACAAGAAGTGAAGCAAATCTCACTGTATTTCGCTTTGATACAAAACCCACTTCTTTTATTTTGGCTTCCCAAAGAGTAAAATTAATTTTAATACAGTAATTAGCTGTCCAAGGAAGAAAGAACAGGAAGGGACTCAAGCATGCCTCCCATGAAGCAAAAGGGCATAAAAACCACAGTCTCACTTAGGCCGGAGTTCAAACCACCAACTCTATGGACTAAACTGATTGTCCCAAGCAGGCATCACACAGACCCATGGAATTTTATTTAATTGGTGGGAAGACAGAGTTCACCTCTAGAGACCAATTTAGATGGTGTGTGGGCTGCAAGTGCGAAGCAAAGGGTTTTGTGACTGATGGGCCTGAGGAAGTGAACTGCTCCTGCATCTGCACCAGCTGCAACTTTCCCAGGGCTGATGCTTTCCAGCTTAAGTAAATTGCATCGCTGTAACCAAAATGGGACATGCTGAAGGAATGAGTTATCATTGCTGGCGTTGAATCAGAGAAGACAGGATGCAATCCTGAAGCCAGTGGGAGATAGTAGCAAGCATTTCTTGCAAACCCTGAAATATAAGAACATTATTACTGTCATAAATCATCTACAATATTTCTCAGCAATTTGTCAGCTAAGTATCTACAAAGTAGGTCACACAAAACCAAAGAAAACTTAGAATCATCAACTATCTAGCTTGTATCCTATTGATTTTCTTCTAAAACTTGTTCCCAAGAGTTTACTGAATTTGAGATGTTTATATCCCTCTTTTGCTGGATTTAATAAAAGAATTTCCCAGAACTTTCGACTTACATGTATCTCATGTTAAAATTGCTCTACTTCTGCGAAGTTATTTTCAGCTTCAACTGTTTGTAAAGTACTAATGCTAGGTTGAATTACGGCCTTCATTTCAGAGCTAGAGATATCCACAGAATATGTTCATTTTGTAGAGCTTTTCTATTCTCTAAAGCCCTACTATTAATTGAAATGTCAGTATTTAGCCTTCTTTCAGCTGCCTAAATGGAGACAGTAAGTCACACAGACCACCTGGCCTCCAACTGCTGCTCCAGAACAGTACAGGTCTCCTGTAGGGCCGGTCTCCTGTTCACTAGTGGCACCTCATTAAGCTACCTTGGTATGTCTCAAATGGCACCAGGAGCCTTTGTTTAGGCATCAGAATTGAGTCTTTTCTGATACCGTCATACTGTATCAGTGAGAGAAAATAAGAAATGTTTGCCATTCTAGGAATCTTTTTTGATTGATCTTATAATACCTCCTGAGAATTAGTGTTTTTTACTGAAGGTTAGCTTTTCTATGGTGATGTGTTTTGTAAGGCCAGGCAGCCTTTGAGAATTGCAGCCTTGGCAAGGGTCCATTTCCTACACTATATAACAGCAGGAGGAAAATTGCTTCATTTTTATCAAAGGAGTAATAAGGGCCTGATTTGCAAGGCACTGAGGACTAGGACAGTCTTTGTGTGACATTTGTTAAAAATTGTCTTAAACTTACCAACGTATGACTTCTTTAGAAATGGCAAACCATGAGATGCACATTGCCCCAGGTGATTTCCATGCAGTTTTACATACCACAGCTATTGAAGCATATCGGTATCAGGACTGACTCCAGTTGTTTTCACATCCTTTGGAATAATGTAAAAACTTTAAGCAAATCTATTCTTCATGTTAGGCTGGGTCCTGGATGTAAGCTGTCCTTTTACATTAGTGTAACTCCAGTGATGCCAGTGGAGCTTCCCCGATGCCTGCATCATGCTGATCCAGCTCCCCCAGATGAGGTTCTTGGTGATTGTCTCTACATTCCAGGTTCTTTCCAGGTATTGTTTTGCATTGTTCGTAAATAACTTGCTTTTATTTTAGAGCTTTTAAAATTAATGGATTTTTATAAATATTAAAAAGCCTTTCAAAACTGGAAAGATTTCCAGAATGCTTGGACTTGCTGCTTAGTCAGTGTCAGTCCTTTGCTTGTGTTGAATTTAACATGGCAAGTGACATGCTGGTTCACTATTTACTCCATTACAGCTTTATTTTGGAATGAAGTCAGTACATGAAAAATTTGGAGATGATACTTTAGTATAACATAGTAATTATGATGATTATATAATGTAATTAAAAATACATGTGAACTTTTCTAGTGACACTTTAAGTTATTTGTGTTATATTCGCTCAGCATTTTTGGTAAAGGTACAAGTTGGTTCTCCTAAATTTATTCATGTGACAAAGTCAATTTGTATTTGAGTGTCCAAAAATTATTTGGCTCTTGTGTGAGTTGAACATCTTGGTCCTAATGATGAGGGTATTCTCAAGATACTGCAATTCTCCCAGCTGATGTCAGCCAACAGGCACATAGGTCAGCCAGAAAGCTCTTTAAGGATGTACACAGAAAAAGCAACAATGGGGCAAAAATAAACACAAAGAACATCATGGGCCATATGCCTTCCAGTTAAAGGAAGATTCCCCTATGGGAAAAAAGAGGTTTTAAGTATAAAAATAATTATACAGTCCCTTTTGAAACCACTTTCATACCAACAAATGTAACAAAGAGATGTTGTGACATTGAATTAAAAAGCTTTTGTCACCAAAGTAGTGGTTATCTCAACCAGTTCAATCAATTGTCTCAGTTTATCCAGTGGCTTAGTGGCAAAGAAGAGACAATTTCAAATACTTCTAGTTATACCAGCCTGCCTACAACTGTCGCAGTTCAGGCTGAGAGAGACTTAAAGAAAATGAAAACCAAGAGAGTCCTTCTTCAGTATGTTGGTTATTGTCTTGCCAAATCAGCCGTCTGTGTACAGAGCCAGTCTCTGTATCACTTGTGGCCTTTCCTTGGCTTCTGCTCAGAGAGTTTAGGAACTGTTTGTTGTTTAATAGAGCCCTCAGAGATTATTCTTGGAGAGAACTATTTCTGTAAACCAGAATACATTGACTGAAAATTCTTTTACAAAGCCTTGAAATAGGAGCAATTGGATGCGCTCTTCCCCTACTGAATATTCACTGGGAAACAGCAAACCAAATTTGAGGTCTACACCCTCAAATTTTTGTTTGTCATTCAGCAATTTACCATGCTCAGGGACATTGTCTGGTGTCTATGCAAAGACTTCTCAAGTGAATCCATGCTGTCATCACAATACAAAGGTTACTCGCTGTCTTGCAGAAATAGGCCAATGATAGGGAGCAAATTTCTGTGTCAAAAATAGTAGCACTGGCAACTTAACAAGAATTTGTGTTTGAAACACTGCATTAACATACAGATAAACATGCATGATTACAATTAATATATATTTGTAAGGGAGTCATTCATTAGAAATTTTTCCTTTTTGTCCATGTAAGAAAAAAATTTAAAGTAAATAATTTAAAAAAAACAGACACAAAAATCTTTCTGTTTGTTTCTTCAGTAAAAAAACCCCAAAACCTGAAGGATATTGTATAGAATGAAAAATAGTTTGTTTGAGCTTAAAATAAATGTTTGGTGATTTATCTTTTGAATGTCATTTTTAAAATGCATATAAAAACCCAAAATATTTCCCCAAATACCAATGTGAAGTTTTCTGAATTTTCCCCTTTTTTGGCTGAATTTATTCACCCACAATCAACCCCAAATTAAGGAATCATTTCCATCTTTCCAATTAAATCTTCACACCGAAGAAAAATTAATGCCACCATTAGTAATGTGTGTGTCCATTAAACCAATAGCAGAGTTTTTTGGTTTTCTGTCTTGGTCTCAAAGAATAAATGCCATGTAACATTAGGATCATGTTAATATTTATATCAATAGTTTCATTATTGAATTCTTACTAACGCTTGGCACTTCAGCAAACTGATAGCTAGAGAAAGAGCCATATCTCCATATCTAGAGCAGGACATAGCTGCAGAGCTGGCTCTGAGCAAATTAGCTAGAGTATCAAAACTAGCATAACTACATTAATTACTCAGCTATTCTCATAATTAATATAGTATTAATTAGATATAATTTTTTATTTTTTGGTAATTTTAGCAGAAATGGAATACAGGTAAAAATCAATATTAAGTTGTTTTGTTATTAGAGTTTAAAAACATATATTCAGTGATTCTGTGGTGCATTGATCTTTAGTTGAATAATGTTCCAGCAAGTGAGTATAAACAATCACATTTCACAATTTCAAACTAAATCCTCTAAGTATGGTTAAATTAATTTGGATTTTCACTTCTTACTTTCATTCACAAACACTTATGTGATCATTGTCAAATATCTCCAAAATACACTTTGGTCATGGCCTTCTCTTGTGAATATAAGTCCAAAGACATACTACAGTGTCTGACAGGACTTTTTGAGGGTATTTGAGTCTCAGTTTCATTTATAATGCTTAAAAATTATATTAAGAGGCTATAAAACTCTGCATTTCTTGCTGATCCATTCTATTGCATTTTCTGAAATATATTGCATAAAATATTAACTTCATTATTTTGACCCAGCCTGAATTTGTCCTGACTCCTGGAAAATGTTCAGCTAAAGCTACCAGGACACCACAGAACACTCTGAAAAAAGAAAACTTATTTCCCCATAAATGTCAGTAAAGGCATTTTGGAATAACAAAACAAACATGATTTAAGTATTCTGAGGTCTTATTTGTTCATATTGCTCAAAATATTCCTCTGTTGCTCGGTCTATTTGTGAAAAACTATCATGGAAATATACTGAAAACACTGGGAAAATAGACATAAATGTCTTCAGAGGCCATGCAACAGATGGAGTGATGCTGGATCAAAGGAATATGAACACTTTCCCTCAATTTCTCACCAGCTGAGACTCTTTCATTTTTGAGGGTACTTATGTCTTTTGGGTAGAGTATTGACTTCTTGCCCTTACTGTTCAGGGCAAGACCCACAGGATGGGTCCTAGTCCATTTTATTTACTTGTATAGACACAGCTATAAAATCTTGCATCTGGTGTCAGGGTAACGGGGATTGGATCTGGCAGGAGCTGGGAAACCAAGATGGAGTAGTTGCAGACTGAGATATTCTCTTATTTCTTCCTCTCTTTTTATCCTTGAATCTTGTAGCCCCTTTGGGGAAGACAGAGGGTATGAAAGGTGGAAAGGAATCTTTAGCTTGATCTATGGGTTATTTGACCACCAGTCCCTTTCTATGCTCAAGCCTGAATCACTGAGAAGCCTGGTGTGGCAACTGCAACTTGAAATCTGCCCTCAAAAGCAGTCCCTGAACCCCCATGTCCTCACCATTACTACCTATCTAGTGCAGCCTACATGGAGAAACTTTAACAAGAACACAGTAGTCCTGTTGATGGCAAATGCTGAATAAACACAATCCTCTGCCAATATAATCATTCCCGGTTTTCTTACTTCATGAGCACCACCTCCTTTCAGCACCAGCAGTTCCTCTTGCCTCACTGGCACAAAAAAAGCTCCTTGCACCATCTTAAGCTCATTTTCCTGTGGGCCTCTTAGGTGGGACTCCCAGGAGACTTAAAACCAATGCCTTCTTCACATAGACAGCAACATAAACCCTGAATTAGACCATACCTCTGCAGCTTCAGTGTAGTATAAATGTATTCTAATGATTTACTATGTATTTGCTTTTCTATTTCACATAAATAAAGCAGAACATTTGCAAAGTTATCTGTCAATGTTAATATAAAACCCAGATGTCTGTTTTGTCAGCCTACTGCCTTATACTGGAGGTTTCAATATTATAATTTGCGGCAGATTGGTGAGTTATTTGAGGGGACAACAAGTGTGCGCATGAGAGTATATGCTGCATTGCAGATGCTGCAGCTTGTGCCCAGGTTCAAGATATGCACAAATGAGTGCTTTCAAGTCTCAAAAATAACAAACAACCAGCTGTTTGCATTGGTATTTCACGGAACTGTGTACATATCAATTTAAAATATGCAAACAGGGGGTCATACATGAATATGTTATTGTTATTTATTATTTAAAGAGTCATAAGGGGATTTACTTTCATGTTTCACATTTTGCGAAGTAATGCTGCACTGAGTTAAAGAAGCGTAATCTTCCCAACCCTTGCCTCTTCTTCCAGCCTTCTCCAGGCCTTGGAACAACTCCTGTTGTTGCACATGTTTGCAAAAGAATTAAAGTTTCATCAGTGTGGCATGTAGCCTAAATGAGACCATTCTAAGCAAGAGCAAATTTGCCCCAAGTCTCCTGTGCTGATATTTTACATTTTGTGAGTGAATTATGTTACTCATTTTTCATGTAATGGTCCAGTTCTGATGACTTCTCCTTGGAGAGACGCTAATGTTGTTGACGTTTCAAATGACATTTTTCCTGTTGGGTAGAAATGAAAGCTATTTGCCATGCAGTTTCCAAATGATTCATTCTCAGGAATGAAGAATTGATTCAAGGGTGCTGGCTGCACAGTAGCCACCAAGGCCAGTGCCAGTAAGTGCAACTTCTCTATCAAAATGGAAGTGTCAACTGTGGAAATTTAAGATTACCTTCACATGGCAGTTGGTTAAGGTGGCTGCTCTGCCATGCTGTGTTCAAAACACATGACCTGCACACAGAGTGTGCTAAGCAAAAGCTGTGTACTGCAGTCAAATATTCCTCTGTTCCTATTTGGAAGTGACGCTGAAGCAACTTGATGTTGGTTTCAGAGAAAGTATTTATTCAGCAGTACACCATACGAGGAAAGTTATACAATATCTTATATCTTAAGATACAATGTTAATGCTCGTTAAATTCTGATCTTAGATATATGTGGAAAAACTCATAGCACATCAACTGAATTAGTCAAAACTAATTGTTTGAAATGACAGTAGGCTTTCAAATAGATGTCAAATAGATTTGTGCATATATATGAAAAGAGGAAGGAATTTGCAAATGCAGGGCCAAATTGAAGATTTCCCACTGATTTTTCTGGGCTTTGTTTCATACTGTAAAGTAATTTCAGGGTCAAATGACATATACTTAACAACAGCTGCATAAGGGAAAATACATCCGCTGTTCTAACAAGCTTTTTCCAAAGTAGTTAAGAATTTTTTGCTTTTGTCATGTAAAAGGTTTTGCTGAAAGAACTTTGCCAAAGTACTACAGAGCTCCAAAGCTATATCCACTACAGTTAAACCAATGCTGTTACCCTGGGTTTAAATCAGTGCTAGTGAGTGCAGATTATACCTTAAAAGACTATTCACATGTGCAAAAAGAACAGGATTTTTCTCTTTTCTTTAGAAATGGAATTAAAAATTTTCTTTTAAAAAGCATGTAACTTTCAGCAAAAGTATTCTGGTAAATGTCTATAAAAGTATTCCAGAATCCATCTGAAGTAATTTACAAGAACTAAATATAAATTTTATTTCTAATAAAATTAGATTTTTTATTAAAATTTTTCCCTGGTTTTAAAAATTTGTATTTAAATTTCTGATTAACAGCATTTGAAAAAAATCTGATCTATAACTGGATTTTCAAATTTTTTGGTGCATATACATGTGTGGGAGAGAGCTCATATTAGAGAAGGTTAGAACTTACCTTTAAGTCATTTTATCAGCTCATTGTTTAACAGCAGTCAGAAAATCAAGCCAAATGTTGGAAAGGAATGGAAAAGAAAACAGAAATTGAAAACTTTCTGCCACTGTACGATGCTATGGGACTCTTACACCTTGAATTCTGACTGCATTTACATTGCTTTCATAGCCAAGAGAACAAAACAGCAAAGGAAAGAGGAGGAGGTCAAGAAGATGAGGCAAAAAGAACAATTAAAGGTTTGGAACAGTTTCTATAAAATGAACGAAGAAAGAACTTCTACTACAAAGTATGAGACAAAGGAAGGAACATATAGTCCATTAAAATAGTGAGTAGTGTAGAGCAGGGAATGATTGTTCCCTGTCTTTCACTTCCCTGCACAAGATGATGTTAAAATTAGAATATATTTAGCCTGGAATTCTGGAAATATTAAGAGTTCAAATGCTTTAAAATACATTGGACAAAATATTGGGAGAAAATCTATAGTCATTAAATAAAAGACATTGCCTCTGAATGAAGAAGTTCCTGAGCAATATGAATGGAAATCAGGCCTACATTCTGGGCTTGCTTTTACAAGACTTCAACTTCTATATAGGGGTTCTTCTATAGGAAAAGAGAATATAGAGAGTAGTTTGGTTTGATCTAATGCAAGCTTTCCTATATTCTCATTTGGAAACTACCAGCCAACTGAAGTTGTGGCCTGTAAATATCAATTGCCCAGAGGATGGAGAAGGGCTGCAGTCTTCATAGGAAATGACACAGACTGCTAGACCACCATTGCAGTGCCAGTTTGATTTAAAATGAAAAGTTAAAAGAGCAAAAGGAGGACAAGAATAAAATACTACAAAAGGATTGATAATACAGAGTTGGAAATCTTTACTTAAAAGATAGTATTTTAAAAGGGCAAAACTTTATCATGTTACTCCACATCTTTCAGTCTCTGCAACAGGATTAAACAGTACACATGGGATTATTACAGGTTGATTTTACTGATAATTCACCAAGCAATAATCTTATGTCCCAAATTTGCAATGCTTGCTGATCTCAGGAAAGATTACTTGTTGTAAGGACTGTCTGTGCAATGTTTTGGTCAATGTGGCTTAATACCTCCTTCTGTGCTGAGAGCACATAAACCACGAGCAAGGCACCACCCACAGCTGCTTATAAATGCCTTTTAATAAACCTTGTGAACTGGAGGTCTTTGATTCTGCTCTCAGTGCACAGAGCAGGAGAGCTACCATCACTTGAGTGGAAATTCATGTGGGATTTAAATTGTTGTGGACTTGCAGTTCCTAGTTTCTTCTTTCCAGCAGAGGTTTTAGGCCTCTGTCCCTTGCTGACATGATCTTCAGAGGCCTGGAAGCTGTTTCAGCTTCAGCAGGACTGCATGAAAAAGTGCTGGGCATCATCTGAGGCAATGTGTGTGAGCAATGCATTGGCTCAAAACAGAACAGCTACCAACACATCAGGTTTGACCTTTTTTAATATCTGGTTACCTACACACCTCAACAAATACTTTTGAGAAGCATTAGTTGAGCTACATTTGCAAAAATGACAGTTACGCATTTTTTCCAGTTATAGTGATTCAAAGTACC
The DNA here is from genome assembly GCA_033628505.1 of Tringa tobata. Taxonomy (NCBI): domain Eukaryota; kingdom Metazoa; phylum Chordata; class Aves; order Charadriiformes; family Scolopacidae; genus Tringa; species Tringa tobata. Next base: position 10,342,838 of record JAHREE010000563.1, read on the forward strand.
ACACAGGAGAGTACAGTATGATTTTGAGACACATTTTCTATATATATTATTCCCTAAGTTTTCCAAGTGTAGTTCAATCAGTCCTTTCAGAATCCTGTATAAGAGCACTAGTGTCAACATGATAGCCAATTAGCTAAAATTGTTCTCTCAATTCTGATTAAAAAACAGTGGTTGGGGAACTTTTCTCTCATCCCTTCACTGGTTATAAACTCAGTATAAATTCAGCCTTTTGACTCCAATTAGAGGTTTGAGATTTCTTGGGAACAGATGACATATTTATAACTCAATATGTTTGTCTCATCCATCTGTTCTCTGTTGGCAGGTTGTAAATTATTAGGACACATACCGCCTCATCTATATAGGGTGGGAATGGTTTCCTGCTCTAATTGGTGTTTAGGTTCCTCCATTGTGTGAAAACTATGCCATAATAACCCATGGACAGCTTTTTGATCTTCTCTAAAAATGTTTCTTTCTGTCCTCGCTGACGGTCCCCTCGTCAGTGGAGAGTTATAAGAAAAAGAAACAAGCACTTCTGCAGACTGGAGCAATGTCAGACATAAAGTACCAGACTCTGAAAACTGGCAGGTTCCAAAACCAGCGAGTTGTAAAAGTGAGGGAAAGTACAAAACCTTATTGGTCCTGAAATGCATTTACTGACAGTGGCGTCCTCAGTAAGTGATTTAGTGGGAAAATAAATTGTTAAGGTTGTACAGATAGTTCTAATCACAAACTCAATCCCTATAGGAATAACCATGAAGCCAAAAAAAAGTATCTTTTTCATCAAACCAAAATTTGTTTCAGTGTAATGTATGTCACTTTTAACTGCTGTAGTTTATGTGAACCCACTGCTGGAATCAATTTTCTTTGAGAATTCTCCATTTATCAAATTTCTTTTACAAACTACAGTTACGTGGCTGGCTTTGGTGGTCTGGACAGTCCAAAGTTTAAAAGCAAACCTGAGGGAATAGCAAAGGTGTAGAAGGACTGTGCTGTAAATGCTGCTCCAACTGCAAAAGCTGAGAAAGCCAAAATAGCAATACAGCTTTTATGGAAATCAAACAAAAAATTAAAGAATGCAATAACCATCCTAGGAAAGATTATTGAGGAGTCAGGGGATGATATTGTTGACAAGGCATCAAGCCAAACAATATTTGTCCAAAGCTGATAAGGAAAGAGGGGTTAGAAATTGGAGAAGCTTCAGCAGATATTTTTTTGGTTTTGCTTAGTACAAGCAAGATCTCCAAGGACTGGGCCATGGTTAGCATAACCCTATTATTAAAAAAGTGGTTTAGGGATTTACTTAGAAATTATATATCAATGTATTTAGCCTCATATGGGACAAAAGTGTTTCATGAGATCAAATAAAGATATCCTTGGAAAAGTCGACAGACTGAGAACAGCCACATGTTCTCAGGAAGTGGAGATCATGCTTGAGCTGGTTGGAATTCCTGGCAGATATTATTACTGCAGAGGTGCGGGGTGATTTGCTAGAGTAGCAAACAAAACATACAGAATTTGCACTGTGGTTATTCAGATATTTTGAGCATACAATCATCTTAGATCTTTAAACTGATATGGATGAATGTTCTTTACTAAAGCACAAGGAAAAACTGTTAATGAAATTAAAGGTGTTTCTTAAACTCTTTTGCCTTAATAGTATTAAATTTTGCATTTAGGAATCCTGAGATGTTGTAGGATTGGACACAATGCAAAAAACAAACAAACAAACAAACCATTTGTGACCAAGAGAAGTGCAAAAAAAAATGAGAGGAAAAAAGTACTTTGAAACACTTAAAACATTTTAGGCTTTCTCTAAACTGTATTCTGCTACCTGGAAGAGCCAACACAGCAGCCAGAGGGATAGTGTAGTTCACTGCAGTAAATGAAACTTTAGTTTGGTTTGCTTAGTTTGTGAAGACAAGCAATGTTTAGTACAAGCTTAGCAATGTTTACTTGTGTAAGTATGTTTAAGGCTAAAATAACTTTGAGATTAACAGTTTTGTTTTCCTCTGAGTGCACCAAACAACAACCAACCTGCAGGGATCGGATGATTTGTTGTTGGCTGCCAGCGGGGAAATATTCAGGTAACTTTTCTTGGAAAAATGGGATATTAGATGAACACACAGAGAGGAGCCAACTTCAGAGAACACTGAAGTTACAGCTACATGAAGAATTTATGCAGGAATAGTAAACTTTGCAATTTGGATGATGGTTGAGATTTCATTATCACTGCAAAATTCCCAGATTGCATGGATTAGATAGAAGCGTTAGCAAAATGAACAACTGTCAAATGAAAGCTTTCCAAGTGACATTAAGTAAAGAGCTTTAACCATCAAATCAGATTAAGAGTCAATTATTTTATGAGTGACATGGGATTACAATAAGTCAAAGTATACAGTTGGATTCTCAAAATAAATATATCCCAAGTTATTCTATGAAGTTCAAGAACGTTTATCTAGGGAAAATACTAGATATTGTTACTCTAGGAGGGACAAATACATGTAATGGGAAGATTTTAACTTGTGCATCCTAAATAATTTTGGTTTTAAAATGAAAAAAATGCAAAAAGGCAATCTATTAGTAGTGATTGCCTCTTCAATATTTATTTTAAACTCTTACAATGGAGCCTTTACTCATGGCTGAAAATCACAGAATAGAATAGAATCCTAGAATGTGTTGGGTTGGAAGGGAGCTTTATAAAGGTCATCTCGTTGAACCCCTTTGCAAATTCAGGCTGCTGTTCTCACATAAAGAAAATGGGACAAGAGACCATGAAATCTCCCTTGCCTTTATATATATTTTAAGAATAATTGTGTTATAACATGCAAACAAAGTGAAGATTTAAGAGGAGGAATATTTTTTGTCTTCTCTGGTTGCTATTAAGAGATCTTCAGCACAAATTAATCCTATCTCCCAGATTTTTTAGGTTTCTTTGAATAAAGTGTCTCCCACACAAATGCCAGCAGTGGCAAATAAGAGCAGCACTGTCCCTAAGGCTTTGGTGAAAGTTTTGGATGAACGCTGCAGCTGCTGTGGAAATTTTCCTACTCAGCATCAGGCTTAATCTTAGTCATTGTGAAACCTCACTGAGTCTTACTGTCTCTGCAGAAGCCCCGAAATCTAAGGATACACTCCTATGTTCAATAGTTGTGTTGCTAAGTTTCTAGAGTTGATATTGTGACTGCTCATGATTCTTATTTTCAATTGAGTCACTGAAATGTTCCCCAGATTTTCAATTTAGCACTAGACTTGTTTTTTTGGCCTTGGATATATTGAAACGGTTAAGCTTGTTAGAAGTAGATGTTAGTCCAGATGGAATTGAAACCAGATTTTTGAGGCAAGGAGTTTAAAGTAACAAATTATTGACACATTTCACTACTTCCACTGCAGTCTAAAGTATTGCACAAATGAGTAATATAAATTCACAGCTTAGATAGCTTTTGGAACAAAGGAAGGCCATGAATTCTTTATGGTCAAACATGATATCTAATCACTCAAGTAATACTGCTTTGCTTAAAACTGCAGATGTGATTTTTGGATTAGATTTTGTATTAGGGTTTTTTTGATGAGCAAAATTTGGATGATTTCTTTTGTTATATGAATTGTCCTGTGTTACAGTCTTACATCTATTGTTGTGGGGTGGAAATCTACAGAATACTTGGCTTCAGTCATATTGCTCTGATGGCCTAATTGTTATTTAGAACAGAAAGTGGGAATGTCAACAGATCAAAGTCTTTTCAAAACAAAAATGAATTCCTTGGATACTCTAGAGATTTGCATCCACATTGGATCATATTATCTTCAATTCTTGCAATAATGATTTTATGTCTGTCTATAAACACAGAACAGATGCAGGTTCCACCTTCTGTTAATACCCTTACGTACCCAGCATCAAGAGAGGCTGGTTCACTCCCTTTACATAACCTTCTGTGTCCAGCAGATTTCATACTGCTTTAGTAACCCATTCAAGAGTTGGCCTTATGTTTGACCAAAAGTGGCGAGAAATTCAGTGCCTCCTCTTCAGCCTGGAGAAGAAGAGGCTCCGGGGAGACCTAATAGTGGCCTTCCAGTACCTGAGGGGGCTACAGGAAGGCTGGGGAGTGTCTGTTTACAAAGGCCTCTAGTGACAGGACGAGGGGCAATGGCTTTAAGCTGGAGAAGAGCAGATTTAGATTGGATCTTAGGAACAAGTTCTTTACTATGAGGCTGGTGGAACACTGGAACAGGTTGCCCAGGGAGGTGGTTGAGGCCCCTTCTCTGGAGATATTCAAGGTGAGGCTCGACAAGGCCCTGGGCAACCTGGTCTAGTTGGGGGTGTCCCTGCTGACTGTGGGAAGGTCAGACTAGATGGCCTTTGGAGGTCCCTTCTGGCCCAGACCATTCTATGAATCTATGAATCTAGACAATATAGAACACCAGAACTTTGTGGAATGGATCTCTTTTTCATTGGGAGACATTGTGAGAGACATCAAATGAATGGGCAGACCTTCAGGACACTATGGTGAGACTTGTACTTTCCCTCATTATGTCAAATTTCATTTCCATGTGGGCTAGTTGATTGAAAGTGTGTTTGGAATCAGGTCAGAGGCAAAAGTAGAAAGGGGTATAGAGCAAGAAAGACCTTGCACCATTCTGGCTACTTTTCATAGTTTTTCTTGTCATCTTGAGAACTTCAGAAGCAGAGTAAGAAGTTGACTGCACCTTTATGGATTGAATCAATTTTTATAGCTTTGAAGCCAGGCATTATATTTGGAGGGGCTTGAGCAAAACTGTTTTGCTTTTGGATATGTCCTGGTTTGAGGTAAAACAGAAACAATTTTCTGTTCAGTAATTTTACTTTTTAGCTAAACCTCTTCAAACTAACTAAACTCTCTGAAATTAACAGCATATTGTGGAGACACTGTTCACTCTCAGAGAGATAAGACCTGATTATTTATAATTAGGCCAAGGAATGGTATGCGGAGAGGCTCTTGTTAATAGTTATTGCTATAGCAGTGAAGGTTGGCTAACTTTGTTGTGTGCCCCATTGGAGGGTCTGAAGTGGAAAGCTGTAGAGAGGTAGTGCCCAAGGGGAGGAGTGGAGAGGACAGGTGACCCAAAACTGGCCAACAGTGTATTGCATCCCATCTGCATCATGGTTAGTATAAAAGCTGAGCAATCAAAGGGTCAGCCCTCTTTCTTCAATGGCTGATGTCTAAGAAGAACCCTGTCTGTCCGACTGCCTTTGATCCCAATCCATGCATTCCTAAATGCATTTAGAATTCAATTCACATCCATCCCTGAGGCCAGTCTGTGACTTTTCCAGTGCCTGCTGGTGACGTGATCATCATCCTGGGAGCTTGATATGGTTTTGTATATACTGTATATATATTTCTTTATTTCCTTTTTATTATTTTATTATTAATACTTCATTAAAGTAGTTTAGTTCCTTCTAAACTCACAAGTCTCCTTCTCTCTTCTCTCCTTGGAGGGAGAGGTGGGTGAGAGCATGTGTCATTTGTTTCAGTGGCCAGTCTGGCCTAAACCATGACAAGATGTTACTGAAAAAGATACACCACAAAACCTCCTCCATTTTACCATGAAATTCTGTTTAAGACACTTGATCACAGTAAGGAGCATTTCCACTGTTCATTTTACCACTTCTACCTTTATGATTCTACTAGAGTTGGATCAGTTGTTATGTGTGTATTACAGAGGCACTAAAACAGGAATACACTTTCAGACACTTAATCATACCCTTATGTTACCTAAAATACAGAGTGAAGGGGCAGGAAATGCAAATTTTCCCACAGTTTTTCTTCTGAAACCGAATAATTATTGTTTTTTATTTATATTTAATTGTTGATGTCCTTAGTGAAATTTGGGGGTGGAAAGGGAGGAATCAATTAAAAAGCACAATTCTTTCACCATAATACCAAAGTATGTGGACCTTTCATTGGAAACCCAAACACTTCATTTTGAGGTTTTCAGTGAAACCACAACTATTTCTAAAAAAAATTCCCTTCCCTGAATATTTCTGTTTAATAGTAAATCTAGTGTGAATATTTTTGTTTTGTAGAAATAGACCAGCATGTTTCTGATGTTTGGTTGCAATGGCAAGAATTTTCAATTCCAATTTTTTAAAGCATCTTGATCAATCAAATGATTCACCCTTTTTTATACTTGGAAACTGTAGAAACCAAGTCTAGAATAAGTGCCATCAGTCCTTTATATAGTAATATACTTCATGATATCATAGAAATTTTATACATAGTTGGCCCAGGCCTGTGAAGTATGCAAATATAAATTGCCTCAAAAAAATACTTTGGAGAAAGCTACCACAGCAAGGAGTAAAGGATAGCAAGGAACATTCTTCAAAGCTTTTTACAAAGACCCATTTGAACATAAAAGTACCTGTGGATTCTGCAGCCATACTGCTCTTTTCACAGAAATTATTTTCAATACAGACAAATTCCTAGAGATGGAAAAAATAACATATAAGTTTCAAATGCAAGGTATGAGACTGTTTCTATATGATGTTCTAATTAATGTATATATGCTGAGTATTGCCAAACCAAAAAACAATCAGTTCACAAAAGTTTGATTCCCTTTTTTCTCTAAGTAATAAGCTGCCCAGAAAAAGAGATGGGAGTAAGAAAGTGCAGCCTGACAACGAAAGACAATTCTGCTGATATGAGTTCTGACACTTAGGAATTAAAGAAAGCTAATTGCTATTGTTTCATTTTATCCTGTTTGAAAGGAAATAATTTTTGAAGAGTCATGACAAAAAATAAGGTTATTCATCTAAGGGATAAAGCAGTTAAGAAATAACAGAAGTGAGAATTATTTTGCACCATCTCCTGAGAGATAGCTTGTATATACTGACACATATATTTTCTGTACACAGAGAAATGTATGGGAAATAAGTTTGCGTGTAGGAGATCGCTGCTGGAATATGGTATTACTTATTGTAGGCCACCCACAACAATGCCACATTGAAGTAACTCTTCACCACCAGCAATGATTCAGTTAACCTTTGATTAAACACAGGAATTTAAACTATGGAAAGGTCTGAAATCTGACGCAGTCCTTTGACACCTCAGTGTCTGTCATTACAGATAATCCTCCGTTAGGTACTGATTTCTGAAAATAGAATTAAACTACCTTGGTTTTCAGTCTTAACCCTTCCATATTACGAATGTAACCCTGCTGTGTTAGGAGACTTCCTGAATTACTGCTTCTCCTTTCAAGTCTGTGTGTTTGTGAAGGAGCTTTCTGGGGGGGGGAAGGGGGGAGCACAGGGGCCAGCGAACACAAACTGGGCAACTCTGTCACCAGCAAATGAAGTGACTGTGTGGGTTGTAGTGATTAGTGGACCACAAACCCTCAGAACTTCAAAGTCTGATTGTGCCCCATCCTTTCTTCACTTCTCACACTTCATATAGAGTGCGACATCAAATCAGAAAAACAGAATGTTGTTGGTTGGTTTTGTATTTTTTTCTTCTCTGAGCATTACCAGTGGGTGCCATGCCACTATTTTAACTTCATCTCTGTGGAGATTGCTCCGTCTTTTGCCATGGTTTCTGGTACATAGGACCTTCCCTGTGATTGAGGCCCTGGGATGATCCAAAAGGTTTGCACTCTCAGATATGTTTTTACTCCATTTTAATGACTACATTTCCCCCCCTCTTCCTCAACTCTGTTTATCCAAGGTACTAAGAAAATCTCAGTGGGAATCTCCTGATATTTCCTCAACCTGCTGTTTTTTTCCCCTGTGCTTTACGTTAAACACTGGCAAATTGTGACATGGTTTCATTTCACAGTGGTTGTGTCTCACCTGGATATACAAAATAAAAGAAACGAGTCAGATGAGCACAGCTCAGCAGCAAATTTCCACTGGAAATTAATGCATAGGGATTCAAAGTTCATAGCCTATGAAATACGAGAAAGTCTTTGGAATTTATACTGATTTTGAGAAATTGTTCATCAGTTTTTAGGGTAGGTCGTGCACTGCAGCTGAGCTGGAATAAGTAGGATCCTAACTGAGAATAGCCTAGGCACTAAGTATCCTGCAGAGACAGCTCTTACAGCCCTGATCACCAGCAACATTGTTGGGGAGGAGGACATCACCCCACAAGGGGACAAATCTTAGAAGTACAGCAATAGTCTGGTCTGATTAATGCAAACCTGGCTTATGGTAGAAGAATTTTCTTGAAGCTAAGTGTGAAAGCTGACCAGACTCCTCAGGGGACAGCACTCTCCAAGCCATCCCAATGCCCCTGGATGCTGGAGTACACACCAGTCTTTCAAAGCCACTGACAACCAGTTGTGTGACTTGCAGAAAGAAAACTTATTTTCTTTTTTTCTCCAGTAGAAGCTCGTCAGTCTCGCTTCTCAGCCTGTACCCTCTTGGCAGTGCACATAGCATGTTCCTATCTCCCGGCTACTTACAGCAAACCGAAGGGAAACAAGGGAAAAGAAGAGGCTTTATGCTGTTTTCTTTCAGCTCCATGATGTATGGGCATGGAGTCCATGAGGGACAGCTTTGTCTTTGACAAGTCTTCAAGTGGCACCTACTTTGCTTTGTCCCAAGGGGCTGTAGTGCAGCTGTAGTTTCCTAAAATTAAAGCCCATCTTGCATGTCTCTAGCTAAATTTCTGCTTCTTCTTCGCAGGTGTCACATGAAGGAACAGTCAAAAAGTTTCAAAATTACTAGTTGCAACAGGGCTGTGGAAAGTTTGAGTGGAATGGACCTGTTTTAGGATCATGCCCATATTAACATTTTTAAAGCATTTCCACATGCACTTTCTAGGATTTAAAAAAAAAAAAAAAAAGAAAGAAAGACAACCTAGGAAGTTTCAGTTTAAAGCTGATCAATGTAAACAAGGAAAGACAGCAAGGGTTGAAAAGACTCCCTCAGGGATGTGGCCTTTACGGAAGGAGGAAGGTGAAATCTTACCCTTGTCAGTGAAGCTCATTTCATAGTACTGAAGAGGGCATTGCATTTTGGCAGGGTCCTGCTGGCTGAGTATTAGTGCTGTTTATTGTGCAATCGTTGTTTCTGGTAACAATGTGCAGAGCACTAACTGGAGATAAATACTCTGGGATGCATAGAGTAACCTGAGATTTCCTGGTGGAATACCAAGTTTATCCCTTCCACGGCACTAATCTCATAATTCACCTGCTGAGCACTAAAGATTTCTCTTACAAATTAGATCTCTTTGATAATCCATTTAGTGTTTTAACGTACTTCGTATGTTGCTGTTCGTGTTCCCTCCTGGATAACAGTTTAATATGGTGATTTGCAGATGCCAGCAGGGGAGTCAGAAAGGTGTATGCATAAATGGAGTTTCTGCATGTTCCCATTGATGATGCAGGAACCTGGTAGACTCTAAAATCCTTGTTTTCCCTGCCTTATAATTTTGTGTAAAAGCCTCATTGAGTGTTGTTTCTGACAAAGAGAATACAGAAAAAAAAAATGCCAACTAGCCTTTCTTGGCTTCATCTCTGTGGAGAAAGGAGAAAGTTCTCTTTTGTTTTGTTTTAATTTACGTTGTGTTCCAGATTAAAGATGACAAATTCAGGATTCATTTTGATAGACAGTTAACCTGCCCCAAAGTTCTAGGAGCTAAAGGAACCTGCAGAAAGGGCATGGCCAGGTGGATCATTCAGTCCCTGTTGAAGCAGCTTGGCTGTCCGTGCAACCACAAATGTTAGTACAACAAAAGGCTTTACATTGACTTTGTTATCTGGCTTCCCTCCCCCTTAGTAGGAGTGGGATTTCTGTGCTATAGGAAATTCAGTTTCTCTGACATTTTCTGTGACATGTTCTGAAGGTCCTCATTCCTGGATGTGCTCTTAAAAGGTCTGATAATTAGAAAATATCCCATTTAAGAAATCTGTGGCATCAGGTGCAAAGGTGGGCTCTACACAACAGTGGCACTAAGGTTTTTTTATAGGGCAACAAACTGACATGTAGAACCACATCCTCAAAACATTTTGGTGTCTAACTCATAAGCAGAAATGTGTAACTAGACACAAGCATGTGAAATAATGATACCATTTTGGGCCCCTTTAGATCTATATTAGTGGTCCTGAGAAGGGGGTTTTTTTGAGTTAGTGTGGGATGGGGAGCCTGAGCTTGTTCCTCTAACCTGAAGAAAACAAAGGACATTAGCTCCATTTTCAGTATGGGGTCCCAAGCTCCTTGGTCACACGCGGAGCAGACATCTGAACCCAAGTCCCAGAGCACAGCCGCCATGAGAAAAGGCCTTTTTTTTTTTAAACCTTCGTTCAAAACATTTTTTTCTAATGGTACGTACTCCGTAAGCCTGCATTTCTTTACAGCCGAGGTGCTCAGACTGAAATCTTCACTGTCTGTGTGTAACACAGCACCAGCTCCTCCCTGCTGTACCATGGGCTGACCATGTAACACTGGCTGTGGAGCTGGAGCACCTCCTGGGCACTCCATGAGCAAACGGCTGCTTGTGCCTTGTGCTTGTGGCCGGCGGGGAACCAAATCGCTTCTGGTTTTGTTTCATCTGCATTCATTTTTGTTTGTTCAGAGCTGCTAAGTTCACTGCTTTTGGAACTCACAGTGGACAAAAGGGCACGAACAACTGGATTTCTCCAGCTTTCCAAATATTGATTCACTCCTGGTTTCTGTAAGACAATGACATGGAGTCCTACTAATATCTAAGGTTATCTGTGACCTTGTGACCCGTGAATCGTAACCTCAGTGCAGCTCTGGTTCGAACACTGGAAAGTGAAAGGTCAGAGAAACGAGATAGCTTATGTATGGCAACAGGATTAGCAGTTTGGGCTGCTCTGAAGATATTAATTTGAACCATGTTATGGCCAATATCACTCAGGTGCACTTAAGAGAAAAAAAGGAATTCTTGAACTCTTGAAAAGACACAGTGTTTTTTGTATGCTAAATATGATTCCAGAGTAAATAAAGGCACCAAAATGAGCTGATTAGTTGGGGAGTTAAAAATATAAAATTTTAGAGGATGTACTTTCATTTCCCAATGAATTATTGCTCATGAGTCAAAAGCCCTATTGCAATGTGATTCTTGGACCATGTGATAAAACCAGTGTGTGAGAGAGTAATTAAAGACTTTCAGGATAATGCATTATTCATAAGTTAGCTAAATTTAGGTTGGAAGAACAAACTGAATTCTTGCATTTACAACTGTTGAGTGTTTGTCTTGAAAACTATTTTAATGTGGTTTTTAAAAATATACTTTAGTTTGCGTCTTGAAGTATAGGGTTCTTTTCTTTGCTTTTTTCTTAGGCTTCCTGATGTTTGTGTGCCCTGTATACGTATCTTTGGTCTAGTCAAATTGTAGTAAATGCAGTATGACTTTTTAGAATGCTTTTTTGTGATTCCCTATTCTCCATCATCTATGTTTTTTGGAGCAACTTTTTACTCTGTAAATATAGTTTTCCTTAGGGGAAAGCCTATACTGCTATAAAACCAATGTATATTTAATCCATTTGGGATAAACGGAAATCAGAGGGAGTTCAGTACATTTAAATCTGAAAGTCCATACCTAAGTATAGACTTAACTTTGGATATCCATGCCATTTTTATTAGTTCTTTTCATTTCCTTTTTTTAGATCTTTCATCGCATATTTACATTGGTTCTGGCAATGCATTGATCTTCGAAAAGCTTCTTTTTGAACCATAGGTGGCAGCAGACAGCAGAAACTTCAGAAGTAAGAGCTCCTCTGCATCTTCCAGTGAGCTGAGATGTCAGCACAGTTTGCTTTGTAGTAAGATGGGCTCTCTATTGTTTTCTCCCCACATTCAGGGGCTATTTAAACTATATGTTTTACATATTTATAGTGTACTTGATTGTACTGAAAATAGAAACATTTTTGCCTTTTTTTTTTCTCTCTGAGTATTTACATGTGTAAAATGTTACCCTGAGAAGGTTAAACTCACCTTATAAATCTGCTTCGATTTCCTGTACTGTCCATTGACCGACAGCACTGTCATTCAATATATTTTAGTTTATATCAATTTTTAGCAGTTTTTCTGCTTCGGGTCTTCGGGCTCTGGGGCTTCAGTGGCCTGAAAGGAGATTCAGGAGATGCTGGTGTCTTGCGAATTTGCACAAGTCACACAGTGGAAAAGAAGCAGTAACAGAGCTGCTGGCTCCTGTTTAAACCTCTGTTAATAAACCCATAGCCACAGTCACAGGGTTAAATTTTCCATCTCTTATCTTATAATATTGGATACTCAAACCTGGTCTTGCTTATAAGTTTATTATTACAATACAAAGTCCACTGTAGTTACTATTGTCTTTTCCCAAAGCCTGGAAATCTTTAAACAAACACCAAAGCTTTTGTAACAAGCTAAAGGTGGAGTGTATCCGTCCTCTGTAAGTGACAATAGACACATCTCCACCTACGTGTTTAGGGAACCACCTAAACACGTGGTAAAACTAGTATTAATGTCTCAATCTAATAAACAGAATAAATTAGTGGAATAGCCTTTTGCTAATGAGGCAGTACTTCTTAAAAAACAGTGGCACATAGTTGTGTCATCTTTGGCTTGTAACCAGGCCGTCTAAAGCCAGCACCTTCACTCCACAGGGGCTGCTCCACTGTGTGCACAGCCTGGAGGTGTGCAGAGACATCACCTTGTAAGAAACTGTTATCGCAGTGGCTCCTGGGCCATGCCCCTCTCCACTCCTGGGACAGGGAACCATTCCAGGAGAAGTGGGTAGGAGGGAAGCAGGGGGCTCTTCGCTCCCCCATTGCCTGGATTAGGGTACAGATAGCTCTGATGTGGCTTTCAACCAGAAAGATTTGGGCAGTGGCTGGTCAGTGTGCGGGGGTGGCCCAAGGTTGGCCCAAAGAGTTCCAAATTGTCTGGATGGATGGAATGAAATCCCTCAAAAAGGACAGTATTGGTGCCTGGTAGTGCAATACTTGTTCTGCATGAAGGCAGAGCATAAGACCAGAGACAAGAAACACTTCATGTGTCCAGGAGGTGAATTTTGCCTGGGGGGTTTACAGAATGAACAGCAGTTAAGTGAAGCTATCAAAGACAGATTAAACAATCACCACTGGTGGATGAAAGATGAACTCCAAAGCAGAAGCTTTTAAATGAAAATAAAAAATAAAAAAGACAAAAGAAAAAAGAAAAGGGAAAAAAGAAAAAGGAAAAAAGAGAAAAGAAAAAAGAAAGAAGCAAGATTTGCTTCAAAAGAAAAATAGTAAAACATATATCCAGGAGTTCTGCTCCATTACTCACAAGAAAACAAATCAGTGGTTTGACAATGCAGCTGAATGAGATCAGGTCTGAGATTTGTAGTTTCCTTTAGAGCAGACAATGATTCTAAATATAAGCATGAGAGGGCTGCAAAAGGATGGAGATCCACATCTTTTAGTGGAAGAACAAATATTATCCAAGGCTGATTTATCTACTGGTGGATTCTTGTCTCATGCTAAAAGCATGAACTGTTTGTCAGACTCTTTCTTCCTCTAAGAAGGGACTGCTTTTTAAGTATTGCTTTGGATTTTACCAGATGTCAATGTATCTCCATTGCACTGTAAATATTAAGTAAAAGCAGCAAGTAAAATGGTGACACTGTTCCTTTTAGGCTTTGGAAAATTAATTGGATACTTATTCTCCTCTAATAAATACATTAACAGATCCCTCTGCTTAATTCTTCTTCATTTTCCTCCTTTTCCTGTGCTTTCATCTTTGTCATTTCTCCATACTCTTTTTGTCAGACTGACTTCCTTCCTGTGCTGGCCTTGACCTTGGCTTCCTAATCCTTTTCCTTTGCATTCCTAGCTGTATTATCCTATAACAGCCGTTTTCTCACTCTTCCCCATCTCTTTCTTGCCCATCTCCATCTATCAAGATTCTCCAGTTTTCTTTTTCCTTGTTTCAGAGCTTTTTCCCTCCTTTTCCCACTGGGCTGAAGCAGATGCCCAGGAGTTGCTCTTCTAGGGTTCTATTAGGACCCATAGGGTTGACCTGGCAAAGCACCCAGTTTCTGTTTGAGTAGAAAGAAGGTCTTCTGTGTGCCTATTTTTTCCGTAACAACCCTTTCCCTTCAACTCTTCCCTATCTTTCTTTTCCTTCTCTTCATGACAGTTCCACATCTCTGTCTTCCCTCTTTCCTGCTCTTGCTTCCCTGCCTTCCCCATCCTATCTCTTAATCTTCCTTTCCTGCTGACATTTGCACATTTATTTCATTTTTGGTGCTTTTGGGACTTTTGGGTTTTTTTTTTTTGTACTGAGCTTACAGTTCCTCCAGATAAAATCTGAAAAAGGTCATTTTGATAGGCTGGGTCAAGCTTTCATCAAATCTATGGATTTTTGCGTGTGTGCACATGTGCGTGTCTGAATGCACACCCCGGGTCAGAGTCAGGCAACACCAGCAGCATGGGCTGTAGTCTCTCCTCATGCTCACGTAAAAGTGGGCAGGTGGGAATAAACACCTCTTGGCAAGACTGCAGCACACTCTGGTTGTAAATCAAGCTTGATCCTACCTAGAGACTTAAGCTCTTCTGGTGATTGCTGTTTCAGTTTTGTTCTTCCCAAAGGAGAAGCCAGCGCTCTGCCAATCCCAAGTGAGGTTACTTGAGGCATGGGCAGAGCTGTGGTTTGAGGTGCAGGTCTGCAGAGAAGAAAGCTGTTATTATAGCTGGAGGGGGGTTTTGAGGAACTGTGTCTTGGGAACCTGTTGTACAGATGATTATAAATGTAGATGACTTGCTACTTAATAGGCCGGTGCTGAATGTTAGGGCACTTAGAAAAATGTGCATTGAAATTGCATCTCCAGCCTTTGAAGATTAAAAATTAAGGATCTCCATGCTACGGAAAACACATCCACTGAATTATGAAATTTTATGTATTCCTGTTTTACAAAACAGGAAGAAATTTATCTGTGAAGGGTAAATAGAAAAGTTACTATTACCATAGACTATTTTTTTTTTTAGTATCTTTCAAGGCAAGCAACATTTTAATATAAATCAAATCCAGAAAGATCATTTTTACTAACTGTAACTCTTCAATTCATGTAGTACATACATGTTCAACTTCAGGAGCTAAATGTACTTTTATGTAAGCAGTTCCTCAAAGCTTCAGTGTTGGTTTTAAAAAGCTAGGCTGGTCTGAAGGAACACAACAAAGCAGTCCAATTAAGCAAAAATTCCTGAGAAAATGAGGATAAATTGACTACAAAGAGATATTAAAACTAATCCCCATAGTGTTAAAAGGCATACAAATGGAGCAAGAGGCATTTCTGTCTAAGAGATCAGTGGAGATTTGTCACTGCCATGCAACATGATTGAATGGATTGATAGAAGAACATGTCATAAGGCAAGAGAAACAAGCATTACACTTCAATTTTTATCTTTGCCTGTGGAATTCAAGAAACATTCTAATTTAAAGCTTGATAGAGAGTTGCATGATTTGAACTTAAAATGATAAATATAGTCCCATGATTTTAATCAAGGAAATTGAATAAAAATACTGAAATATGGATTTGAAAGGTTAGAAATATTAATTTCTGGACAAACTTTAATTAGACTTGCTTCCTAGGCTTTGTCAAAATTTATTAATATTGCTTACAAGGGGAGATGGTGGCTCGTAAAGTGTTGTTAGCCTGTCACAGAAAGGTATACTCAAAGTAAAGCAAATCACGGACTCTGCAATTTTTTAAAATATTTTATTATAAAGGATAGGAAACCAAATCCACATTTTTTTCAAACCCAGATAAATAAACAGTAAATATCATGCTTTTGCTTTTAAGTGTGTTTTGCCTTTTGCAATAGGATCTGCAAAAATGGCATTCCTAAGTTGGAGACCTGCAAAAATATATCTTTTGAGGATATGGAGGAAGACGGACTACATATTTGGCACATAAATGAAGACCATTTAAAAAAACTGCTGGAAACTGAGACAAAACGACTCTGTGAAGAAACTGCTAAGTAAGGAGTAGTTTGGTAACTTATTCAGCAGAAAACAGCAAATTAACCCTTAGGCAAGATTATTTCAAATATATATATAAATATATACAAATACACAAAGATCTTCCCACTTAAAACCAAACAAACATCAAATTGTAATAAAAACAGAGAACCCTGTGAGGCCTTGTGATCTTTAAGAAGGGATGTTTAAAAAAATCCAAGCAGTTTTTTTTTTCTATTCCACAGAAATAAACTGCTAAGAAAAAAAAAAGAGGAAAAAAAGAAAAAAGCAAAGCAGTTGCTCTATTACCATCATCCTTTAAAAAAGAATCAAGTCTTTCTTGCGCCTGATCTCAGAATAGTTTCATGAAGGAAACAAAGCAACACACACAATCAACAAACTCTCCACATTCAGATTTTGCACGTTATGTTGGTCCCAATTTAATTGATGAGAATGTTACTTTTGCTTTCAGTGGGAGCAGGGTTTTTCCTTTCATATCTAGCAGAATTAGAATGGCTGCAAGCTACTTTCCCAAATGGACCTTTTTCATATGACTAAATCAGGAGGGGCTGTAAATGGGAAGAGTTGTCTCTGTAACCCCATGGGTCACGCAGCTACTTTGTTGCTTGTTGTTATAGGAACTTTATCTTGTCTAATAGTTGAATTGTGCATCTTGCCACACACTTCTGCAACATTTTAATATAACAAAATTACTTGTAAGCAGTCTTCTAAAGTTCTTTTAATATTTATATCCTCTTGAGGCTTTACACCCTTCGCGAAGGGTCAGGGCTGCCTGTACAAATTAAATGACCATTACAGGAAATATAAACATGCTATTTACAAGTTCATAATTCTTTATTTTCTATACAATTCTGATGAGTATTTTTTATAGTTGTAGCCTAAGAACTGTGTAAAACTGGCATGCTTCCGATATTCACAAAAATGTAATAATACAGTGAAGAAAGGAAAATTTAATAAAAAAGTAAAAGAATTAATGATAAATTGCGCACATGCAAGGATACTGTAAACTGAATCCATTGCCTTAAGCTATGCGTTTATGTCATTTTTATATATCCTAACAGTTTGCCTTCCTGTGTACTTTTGATGGAAATATTCCATACAAAATCCCATATTTTCTTTAGGATAATATTTCACATTCCTTAAACCTTCCATTAATTTTTCTGTATGACATTCAGGCTGCCTTTAACGAAAGAAGGGAAAAACCTCAAAACACAGCTATTTTTGTTAGCACACTGTAAATCTTAGCTCAGGGATTATGCCAATTATCTGATTTACCTCTACAGAGCAACTGAAGAATTTATGCTTATTAGCCTTATCTTTCTTCATACATTTGACTCAGATTATTTATGAGAAATATGTCCTTAAAGGATTTAATGAAAAGTAATATTTGCACAAATTATATGACTCTTGGATTAACATAAATCCATCCACCATTTGAATTCAGTTCATTTAAGAAAAACAATACTTGGAGTGGTCACCTTGAGTGCTTTAAGATGCATTTTAATAAAGGTGTCTCTGTAGTCCTTTTTCATGGACATAATGTTGGCATTTCACTGCTGAATAACATTCTACTCAATAGACTGTGGTTGATACATTTCAGTTCTTCAAATTCTGACGCTGTTGCTGAATAATTAGTATGTTTTTTGCACTTAGGAAAAAAAAAAAAAAAGATATCCTCCGACAAGCAGCAGATTCAGGCAGAATCACCCGATTCAGGCAGAATAACCAGATCCAGTTGTTCTTCTCTGGAAAATCACTGAAGCCACCTTCTTCTAAACCAAGCCTTACCCACTCATCAAAACGTGGGGTGACTGCTCAAAAGTTTTATTATGGAGTGATAATGAAGCAACTTTGCGTCATCCCTACATGTTGCTTTCAAGAAGCCCTTCACCTTTTCTCCTTCAGACTGTGATGCTGCTGAGGGCAGTGTTGTCCTGGTTTGTTCTGGGATCCACTGCTGAATGCCTTTAAAAGTCCAAGGGCCGAATCATCATGGTGGTGGAACGCAAGGAGTAGCTGGGGCCTTTGAAGTAATGCCACTTGATGCCGTTGAGCTTTCCGTGATTTTGTCCAGCTGTGTAGAACATCCCATTGAGATTGGAGGGGCCACAGGCATCAAACCACCACCCTGAAACCAATAAGACAAACAATTAAACTGCAAGTGCACTAAGTGTTCTTATTTTGCTTTATACGTTTAGCTAATTAACAAATTCTGGTATTCCCAGGCTCATAAACACTCCTGGGGATGTGTGTGTGGGTATTTTCATATTTTCCTTTTTTGCTCTTTTGTGCCATTCTGTATACAGTGGTGCTGGAGACTGCACAGTTGTATTTACACAGTTGGAAAAGTATTTAAGTCCTAACACATTCTGGTTTTATATGCAGTATGTGAAGTAAGTACAAGAACAACAAGGAAAAATAAAGTGCTTTGCATGTTTAGACAGTATTTCAGTTCACCCATCTCATGTAAGCCTCAGAAAAAGACTATAATTTATAAGTATTTTGCATAATTTCACTTGTTTGTTTATTTTGAGTATAAACATGTTTTAATTATATTTTCCAGTCCTTTTCTGTTGCTTTAACTGTGGTTGTTCAATTGCTCACAGTTTGTTTTCTTTCTGAGGTCAGATGTTCATAGTAAACACGGGTTATGAGCGTGGTGGTGCTGCCCTGTTATAGTGATTAAAATATTATAGTAATAGATAATCAGTATTCAGAATGGTGTGCAAGGAGACAGGCAGAATCTTTCTTCACAGCTTATGATGGATTTATAAACAAGAGTCAGCAAATGAATGGAAGGACTAAGTGAAGAAGACAACTATAACCCTGTAGGATGCTGTTAGTCAGAATACCTGTATCATTATGTATAGATGATTTAGGTGATTACCTGAATGAGCATGCATTTAGATGACAGTATGGCCAGCTTCAATCAAGGTATATTTGTTGCATGTACAGTTTGAGACAGAACAGTGACATTTAATCCATAATCTTATTATTTTGAATATGAAAACCTGTGCTAAATCTTGAGCTTTCTAATCTTGGTCTTGAAATGTGCCAAATGCTTTTGGGTCAGCAGCAGTGTCACAGGGGTCCAGACTCAGATCCATTTGAGATTTGTTCGCTTCTCTGCAAAGCATCTAAGCAAGTTCCCATCTGGCACCTAGAAAACTGACAAATGTCCATTCAATATCTTTTTTTTTTTTTTAAAGGTGTTTGTAGGCACTTTATTTACATGTGTACAGGTAGCAGAAAATCACTAGTTACCTGACTGTCACTGACTACAAAGATATTAAAAAATTTACTGACTGATATCCGTTAGGCTTAGAAAGTTGCTAACTGCCTTTTCTGTCCCCTTACCATGACTGTTCTTTCCCAGCAAGAAGTGGCTTCCTACTCGTTAGTCCTTGGAACTCTGTCTGCAATTGCATATATTTTAATCTACTGGTAAGACAGGGAAAGAAATGTCTTATCCAGATGCTTGTGCTTCTAGTTCACTGCTGTAAGACTGTTCTGAAAAGTGCAGTGACTCAGATTTGCTTTCAGAGGGCAAACCAGAAACCTGGCTTACAGAATGGCCCTATGAACAGTGGTGTTGGCATAACTGAAGCAGTAATAAACTGAAAAGTTAGAACAAAAAAGAAGTGTAACAGCTCAAGAACTTTTCAACCTGAGTTTTCTGCCAAAGAAAATGCATGTAGAGCCATACCTCCACCTTTGCGAGTGCTCTGTTAAGACAGCACTGAAAATAAACAAGAAATATTTATTAAGTACATTACTAATAATGACAGAGGTTTTGCTACCATTTGTATGACTGAATGCAGAAAATTCCAAATTGCTAGAAGAGTAGGTTTGGTTGTGAACTGTGTGCAAAAAAAGTCATCTCACCTTTAAACTTCTGCAGTGAAGATATGTATATTTGTCTTTAACCAATGGAGAAAATGGAGTCAGTGGTGAAAAACGGTGTGGATCTTCAGATATGTGTTAAATTGTTACTTTAAGATTAAATTAACTGGTTAACTCTCTTGTCTACACTCCCAAGATGTTTTCTTGTTAAGGTGAATTTTGGATTGCTACGGGAGTTGGAGTCTTAAGGAAAACTCCAAATAGCATGAAACTTGGCAACACCAAGATTACAGAATACAAACTGACAAAGATAAACTAGGTGACGTGCTGACTCTACTGAAAGTAGTGGGAGTTTTACTGTATATCTTGATGGGAATAGAATTTTTTCTCCAACACCTTACAGGCTATCTATGTAATATAACAGAAAGATGCTTGGTTCAAAGTGAGGAAGGCAGAATGAATCCCCAGACTGCAAAGAGCTAATATTCCCAATGTCAAAAATGTATTAACCTCAATGACTAGGAACATTATCTGTCAGAAAGATTTTTGCTGAGTGTTTTTCATAGTAAGACCTTGTGAATCTTTAGCATATGTCTTAGGCATCTTTCCATGTAGTATGGTTTTACTGAACACTTGCCTTCATGTTTGAAGGCAAATAAGATCATAAATATCAGGTGGTGGTTTTTGCTTTTGGTGGTTAAATGCCACTTTATTTTAAAAAGTTTTTTTCAGTCTGCACATCACAGCATTGTAATCTTCCCAAGAATCCCCTGCAAACCTTTTTCAAGTACCACTGGTAGTGGTAAACTGATCGTTTAACGAGTGGGTACTGTACTCTGCAGGTGTCACTGAGGACTGAAAGGCAGCATTTTAAATTTTCAATGTGTTTCCCCCTCTGACTTCTGGAAATGGAATTAAACTGTGAGAAGCTCCTTTTAGACAATGTGCATGGCCTAAGTGAATCCTCCAATTTTATCATATTCAATGGTTAGCTTTTTATCTACCTATAATAAATGCACTGTATGAAGTTGTTTTAAACTATGCCTTGCTACTACTGATATGATATTGACCGTGATTAGCATTCAGATCCAGTGCTTACTCTGTTCTTTGTATTCAGATCCATGTAATTTATGTTTCTAGTCTTGTAAAGTAATTTCTTAGATTTTGGATAATACTTAGTGGGCTTTTTTCAGAAGTAACACTTCATAATGAAATCTTGAGGGAAGAATTTATGCCAGACAAATTCTGGCAAACTTCTATTTTGATGCAGTTGACCTCCCTTTGATTACAATGTTATACCTAAGGGGGCAATAACGAGAGAAAGAGAAAGTCATACAGCTGATGTTTTACTGTAACCAGAGTATAATCTTGTAGAAACTTAAGACAAAGTTAAACAGAGAAAATCTAATCCTCATTTTTCAAAGCTGGAACACAGATGCAGCTGGGTTCTATTTATGGTGTTAGGATGAAGACATGGCAAGCTGTGCTAGTTACCACTTCATCTTAAAGGAATAGCAATAGATGTGTAAATGGCCTTTTTGGGGAGAAGGATTTCAGCGGTGCCCTACAAAATCCATGTTTAAAATAGATTGAATCGAAAACCACAAAAATTTATAGAAATTTTGTTAGGACCTGGTCAAATCTCTCGTCACAGATTTCTTCTAAATAAATATTTCCTTCAAAATGTGTTTTAATAAGCATCTTTTTTTTCTATTATTATTTTCTATTCCTTGTTAGTGTTTCTATTATTATTTTCTATTCCTTGTTAGTGAGACTGTATGAATTTTTTTAAAGATGTTTCCTAATGTCTTTCTCTTTTCAAGTTTTTTTTTTTTTTTCCTTCTCCATAAGGTTATTTCTCTCCATCATCCCCTGCAGTCCTCTCAAAGCTCCTCATTTCCCATAGGACCTCAGATTGTCACGAGACTTCCTATCACATATCACAATACCAAAATCCATATCTTTGAATGGATGCAAAGGAAATGTTTTTTCAGATTCCTTGTATATTCGGGGAAAGAGGAATGGAAGCAGTGACTTTCTTGGTGGCTGGAAGGAAGTAGGGGAATGTAAAACAGAGGTTTCTGAAAGAGATACCTGCAGCACTGTCATTGCAGAAAAACACCAAATAAGGCAGCTCCAGAGCTGTGAGAGAGTCTGACCCAAGGAAAGACTCCCAGTAGCTAGATGTTGGCTAATTCCCTGCAGTCCATAGGGTTTTCCTCCCATGAAGAATCTTGTTTGTCTATCACTATAAGGTAATGGCATTTCCAAATAAGTCTTCTCTGAATAGGAATGAGATTTTAACATGAGAGATACTTTTGGCAATGATTTCCATCAGATATTTGAATTGGGCATGAGAATCATGAAACGTGGACATTATGAGAAAGAATAATTGAAGCAAGATTTTAAAGTGACTAATGAAGTCATGGAGAGGAAGCTTTCATGAGAAGATTAAGAGTTTTTATTCAGAAACACAGATAGTTTCTTCAAGTTGTTGTGATTACAAAGTCACTAATTGATTATTTGAACTGAGGGTCAGTTCAGTCTTTTGAGGTTAGCCCACCTCTTAGAATTTGTATCGTATAAGCAGCACTACAATCTATATTTGCAATAAAAGTCCTTATGTCATAAAGTGTATTGTCCAAACAAGAAATAATTTATATAATACATTGATAAGCCGTTTGGAACTTCAGCTATACAAATAAACATGAATCCCCACTGTAGACAGCTGCTCTTCTGGAGCAGCTTATGCTTTGTGGAGTTATGCTTTGGTTTTTAATTAGTGTTGCTATTACCACTGGGAAATTGTTAAATTTCATGTCAGCTCTTTTCGTCACATAAATGTATTTTGAATGCTTAAGCCACCTATCACCAGAGAGTTCAGCTCCACAGACCTGCTTGTACTATATCTTTGGTCAAATATGAATGTATATTGAGTTAATTTTACAAGTTCTTGCAAAAATCTCTCTAATAAAGTAGAATTACTCAAACGAGTAATGACATTACAAGAAAAAAAAACATCTTTTATTATGGTTTTCTGAAGTCATAATCATAATTTTTATATGATAGAATCTTCTTTGTCAAAAGCAACATAAAAAAAAGGCTTTTGTATGCCAAAGGTAACAGCCTTCCTTCTTTGGCTTGTATAAATTGTAATTAAGCATGTATGTATGTAAAATTCTTAGTAAGCTAGTGCTCATCAATTCATGAGTGAACTGCAAATCTAGCATGCATTGGGAATTTTCTAATGATCACTTGGGTTTGATGAGAGGTTCTAAGCTGCCTTTCACCTACTAAAAGAATAGGTGTCTAAACCCAGTATGTTTGATGGCAGACCCTTTCTTCACACATCTGTCTCTGCTGTCCCTCTGGAGTACACTGAATGCCTCTAATGCAGTAAGATCAATACAATCTATTCAATAAGATCCAAAGTATGTTTGACCAGTACATTTGTATGTGTTTATGGGATAAATGGATCCCATGAAAAGCCCTTTATGTTTTTCCATAAAATTTAGTGCATTTCGCAACAAAGCCAATAAGAATGATTTGTAATGCAATAATAATGAAATAGTCTTTATTGTTCAAAAGACATAATGATTGATTTTATGAAAGATTTCAATGTTTCTTTCATTCTGAGCTTTAAAGAAGTTAAATACTTGGGCTCTGTTTGACTTTGCATTGGTAACTTCTCAGCTAGAAGACTGGATGCAGTTTTGGATGACACCTCAATCTATATGTGGATCCACTGGACAGAGTCCAAAAGAATGAATGTAAGAGGAAAGATTTATAATTGTTTAGTCCAGAATTCAAAAGACAAATTGCCAACAATCTCAAATGCATAAAAAAGATGCTGAACAAAGCAGTTTTTCAAAGGAATGCAAAGAAATGGTCTATTCTTTCCAGGGACAGAGGATAGGACAAGATGGATGAGGAAAAACTTCTTTACTTTGAGGGTGACAGAGCACTGGAACAGGCTGCCAGAGAGGTTGTGGAGTCTCCTCTGGAGATATTAAAATCCCGCCTGGATGGTTTCCTGTCCAACCTGCTCTAGGTGAACTTGCTTTGGTAGGGAGGTTCAACTAGATAATCTTCCAAGGTCCCTTCCAATCGTTACGATCCTGTGATTCTGTGATCTTACTTAAATTATTGTAGAATTAGTTTAGTCAACCAGATTTCTTATATCAAGTTTACCCAAACTCAGTAACAGATTATATTATGAGAATTAATGTCTTTCACTACAAATCTTGAAGATAAACAGAAAGACAGAACTAAATAGGTAGAGAAGAGTCTGTCTTTGAAAGGGACTAAATGACCTCTGGAAGAAATTTCCAGGCCTATGTTCTATTATTCATTACAGTATTGGATTGACCAGACTACCATTTAGTAATTGGTACTTCTGAAAGATTTAATCTGAAGATTAAATCAGAATTTAGCTGTCTGGATATAAGACAAAAAGGCATTAACTTTTCATATCAACTGGATAACACAGTCATTATTATGAGGTAAAAATAACATGAAACTTTCAGACTGATGACCATGTGCTGATCTTCTAAATGTAACAACATAACAATTTTTAAGTTGGTCACTTGGTGTTCTCCTAATACTTCATTGCTATTTTCCATACTTAACCCTGATAAACATAGCAATATAGTAATTTTGTTAAAAGTGTTGAGTAGTCATATGTCTAATGAAATATTTCCAATAGTATATAAAGCTGAAATCAAAAAATATGCCAATAAATTCTTATCTGCATGGTGGTTATATTTTTCTGTCAAAATGTTAAGCAATATAAATGATACTTCATTAATGGTGTTTTATATGTAACTTCTTTATGAAAGCAACAATATGCATAAAACCCCAAAACCGATGCTTTCCTATATAAGAAGATATACGTCCAGGGGTTCATGTTGGATGCTTCTAAGTGTGCTGAGGTTGCAGCTTTTGAAGCTTTTGTTTCAAACAAAATAGAAGTGAAACTGTGGCTTTTTCTGATTGGATAATGGATGGGCAGATTTCTATATTCAGCCAAGAACTTCCTTCCAAGTCATGACAACAATCCTCCATAGAATTCTTGCCAGAGATTCACAAAATTTGCCACTTGGAGAAAAAAACAGTGAAACAACAGGCAAAGAGTTTGCCACTGCTTGGGATTGCAATTGAGCAGTTTCTCACTTAATAGATGAGAAATCCATTGAGGATTACTAAATACATGGGAACTGTCTTAGGCTCGGGGAAGCCCCTGAGATGCAAAAGATACTGGGAAAATACTCAGGAGAAGCATCATTTATTTGCATTGTTCTTATGCCCGTACTGAGGCATCTGCTGCTGAGGGCTGTCAGAGCCAGGAGACTGTGGCTGGATGGACCTCTGCTTCCAGTAAAATAAAAAAAGTTACTTCAAAAATTGTATGGTGTTTCAATACTAGCAAAACATCTAGAAAATCTCCCCATCATTTTGTCAGACTACTTCAGGGACCAGAACTTCAGCTTGTTAACTAAAGCAAGGTAAATGTGAACATCTCAGACTGCAGCCAATGCAAGACAAAGCAAGTCACCTTAAGACTGTTTCACTATGGGCCAAATTACCAGAACTCACTTTCCAGTGACTGAAAACAATTGCATAAACAATTCCTGGGGCTCAGCTGACAGGTGGTATCCTGGCGGGATGCTCTAATTTGGCCTTATGCCCATGAATCTGATCCAGACGTGTTAAGTGCTCTCCTATTGGAAATCTGTCTGAAGTGCCTTGGATATCATTCACGTGACAGTTTTTTATAATTTAAGTGCTGTTTCTTGCAAAAAGCCATGTATGTAGCTCACTGTGATAGTCTTCAGAGTAATGCTTGAAATTATAAGGGAATATAACCTTTTGTTCATTTTAGTGGCCTGAGATATTTTACCAGTTCTTAACATGTATTTTCATGATATAAATTTTTTTTGTTCCGTTGGCCAATGATATATTTAAATGAAGAAATTATTTTAATAAATATGCTTTGCCTCCCTTTAAAGTAATCCAAACATGTTTAGTTTAAATTTTCCAAGGCAGAAAAAAGCAGTTAAAATATTTAATTACCATGTAAAGTTCACAGGACTTAAGAATCCAGCTCATGCATGTAGTTTTGAAGCCACTCCCTAAAATCAATGTTAAGATACAGTCAAGTAGCATAGCATGGCTTTTGAAAGGACAAGAAACACACACAAAAAAGCTTTGTTGGTGCTACTGTATTATTCTCCCAGTATTTAATTTCTTATTCTGGGGAACAGGGAGGAGAGAAAGGAGGAGTAAGAATAATAGTCTTGATATAGACCAAATAAAACTGACAACTAGTAAGATCACAGAGAGAAATGTGTTTTCCTTTCATTTTTATTTTCAGCCTTGACTATAACCATATCACAGTCTTGAGCTTTAGCTTATCTCAGCCTTTATTCCTGACATAAATATATTCAGTTCACCTCATAGAGATAACAGGCTCAACCAAACTGTCAAGATAGCTGGGAACCTGCCTGTAGATTTCATATCATTCATCATTAAAGAGCTCTCTGTGATGTTGCCAAAACTAACAGAGTGTGGTATCTTTTGGAAAAAAAAAAAAGAAAAAAGAGCTTTTCCAAACCTATTATCATTGCTACTTTTCTTAATTAGTCTTTGTCTGTGGCACAAAACTGAAATCTACACACAAAACAAATGTTTTGGTATTTAATTCAATTTCTGATTTTTATCAAAGAATGAGAAAGACATTTCAAGGAGCAAATGATAGCAGAGTGTTTGAGGAGAACTCCAGCATGATTAAAGTCTTTCTCTTTTTGAAGAACTATGAAATACTCAGTGCTGCACAGACTTTCTCCAAAAGACTAGTACTCAGAGTCCAGTCAAAAACACCAGACTCATCTGTCTCCAAAGTCTCACTGCATCTCCTTTTACTCTGCACTGATTTGTTCTATTTGTGGTTTCCTCAGCATTTGGTAATTCTCCCCCTTCCTCCTTATTCCTTTCATTTGCTAGCAGTATATTCCAAAATGTGGTTTTCCTGCTGATTTACAGGACTGCTGCAGCAAAATATATGTGAACCTTTTGGAATGGTTGTTCAACAGCAGGCTGACCTTAGCGGGGCATTGACCTGCCATAGAAGTCAGGGCAGGAAAATAAACAAAACCCTTAGCTCCCAGAATTAGCTGTCTGGGAGCAGAGGTATTTCCAGGCAGCTTGGATACATGAATGAGTCTGCACTTCAGCACAGACACTACTCACGTTTAGAAGCTTCTCACTAGACCCTGGCCTGCCCTGGAAGTAAGACACTTTAATTTAGCATGGCCTTTAAAGGGAAAGGCCAACAGATTTAATTAAAATAAACTACTGACTTCTCATCTATTTTCTGTCTCCAGAACTACCTGGTTAGCTTCTTTTTTTATAGAAAGGTGGTGCCTGATTACCTCCATATTGGAAGAAGTTTCCCATGATGACTTTTAATAAGATATCACTAGAGGAAGTCAGAAAAATTTGAAAAATCATCTCCTTAAAGACTTTCCCCAGTGGGTAATTTCCAATCGGCTAAAGAGAATGAGAAGCTACATTGTGTATTTGATATAAATTCCCAGTGATGGGAACCTGTCTTCTCTTAGCAGATGACAGCTTTAGAGGCTCGTATATGCCTGAATGTGGCCTGAGTTGGATTCAGTCAGAGTGCCAGTAACCACAAATAATAGCAGCTTAACAGTCTGATCCAAAATACTGAATAATTTATATGCTGTAATTTTTTTTCCAGGAAAGTTAGAAATCACTGAGGGAGAGTCTCTGAAGAAGATCAGATGTGAAGATAAGAGCCTTTCTTGATCATACAGTCAATAAAAAAAAAAAAAAATCCCAATTGAAGCTTTCTGCTTTACTGTGGTTTCCTAGAGATAAAAATGAGCTTACCAATACAGGGACCACAAATAAGCATCATTTGCCAGAAAAACTTCTCACTCTTGTGCAGAGCTTTAGGTGTCTGTATGGGGAGATAATCTCACATATTCCTCTTCCTCCATATCGGAGAGAACAAATATCAGTCATGTACTGGCTGGCAGTCAGCTTGACTTGGTGCTTTAAACTGTTCCAGTGCAACTACTCTGTGCTCTCCCCCACCTTGACTCTTCTTTCTTTCCTTCTGCAGTTCAACTCGGCTTGCCAAGTCTAGTCTTTCACAGGTGAGTGAATTAGCCTTTACATTAGTTATGTCTATACGCAAATATATATGTATATGTATTCTGCTTGTATAGGACAGAAAGCTGAATCATTATAATTATTTCAATAATAAGATCACACCCCTAAGTGGAACAGATAATATTGTGCAAGTCCAGATTCTGATCGTTTTTAAAATTTGCCTTCAGTTATCTATTTCCTTGCATTTTCTCTCTTGTCTTTCTGTCTGATTCTCCTACTTCTCACAAAGTCCTTTCCCTGTTCCTCATCTCTTAGCTTCTTCTCTCTTACTTTGCCTTTCTTGCCTCAAAAATAACACTAGCTTAGGCTTTCCCTCTTGACATTGTTGTAACAGCTTCAGTGCAGAAGTATACTGACTGCATCTCTGAATAATCCCTTCCCTGCTGTTAGGAATCTTGAGGTATTGGCACTACCACAATATATATACAGAAAAGAGTAGGAGTAATAATAATAAAAGGAATTTTCACACAATACTTACACATCCATGAATGCAACTTCATCCGTGGTTGCTTTATGAAAACAGAGTAGATTCCTGTCATTGACAGTACCACATACTTTCAGAGTTGTTGTACTCACCTCCAGTCAACATGAGAGCACATTTACACATGCAGTTGTCATTGTCAGCATCTTTTGTACTGAATTCAGCACCATGTAAGATCAGGCTGCTCTGTTTTCCAGCTGTTCCACTGTGACCTTTCAAATAAAGCCTGAAATAGTAAGAGAAAACAATCAGTGTCACTAAAAAGAAAAATAAAAGACCCAGATATCTTCCTACATCAGGTGTGCCTTGTATGAAGTGCACTTGGAAAATTCAGAAATGTCTTGTGTTTTTGCTCAATCTCTTTGTTTTTTCAGGTGTAAAATGGGGACATTCAGGGGTTTTCAATGTATTTGTTGTAGCACATTTCCCTGCCCCAGAGCAGTATTGAGCACATGGAATCTGCACCGGAAAATGCAATAAAGCAGAGGGAGAACAGAAAAGAGAATGAGGAGAGGTGCCCAGAGATCTGGAATACATTGACAGAATAATTGAGTATTTGAGTAGCTGGTCTCTTTACTGTGGCACGGAAACAGCACTCCCAGTTAACAGCAGCCACATTATTAATCCCTGGGCTCGAAAGAGGATTTCAGCAGTTTCAGAATTTTTAATTCCACTAGTTACAGCACAAGCCAGCAAACTAGTTCTGCCAAAGCTGTCTTTGGGTGATGAATGGAGAATAACTTAGAGTTCAAGCCACAAAAGTCTTCATGATTTGCAATTCTAAATATCCTTTTTCTTAAGGAGTCTTGTCAACTAGTTGAAACCACAACCATGCTCAACCAGAAGCTTGAGCCCAGCTCCAGCAAGCAACAGAGGATTTGTGGTGCTCAGTGTTGTAATGCCCAAAGCCAAGTGTGCCAGCTGCAGGGATACTGAACGAAGCACCTCTGTCCCAGCAAGGAAACACTGGGGACCTGGGCATGTCTGACCTGAGTTCACAATTGCAGGGACATGCACAAGAAAATGCTGATGAGAGAAGGGATGGGATGGGATGGGATGGGATGGGATGGTGATGCTGCTGCAGCCGGCCACATGCCAGCAGAGATCCCTGTTGGGAACAACTCCAGCCCGCACTGGTCCCACTGCAAACTCCACAGGGCGAGGTGGCCGCAGCCCGTCAGACCCTGCCACCAGCTCCTGGGTGCTGGCGCGGTGGTGTGGGGGGCTGCAGGGGACACGTGTGCCATCGGCGGGTGCTCCCTTCCCCCTGCTGTGTTTGTCTTGTCTGTTTCTGAAAAACGGAAATTAAAATGTTTTTATAGTTATCAATTACACACACGGACTTTCTCTGGTGCCTCGTGTGAGCTTTACGATAGAACAAGTTTAAAAGTGTTTTACTGCACCCTCCAGCCCCATGGAAATTGTAATTACGAGGCGGAACAGGCTGGTTAAGCAGAGGAGNGAAGAGAAGAGAAGAGAAGAGAAGAGAAGAGAAGAGGTCACGCACAAAATGGTTTTCCTTTGCCTTTGCTTAAACATTTCTCTGAGATAGACATCACTGGGAGAAGGATGCTGACAGCAAAAACTACTTCCTGTACATAGCTACCTACATCAGACATGTGACCGGTATACATTCTTGTTTTGTTTTCATAAAAGGTTGCTGAAAGAGGAAGGTATCGTTTGTCATGATAGCTTCATATACAGCAAGGAGGAGACAGGATTTCAGTGTCTACTGAGAAAATATGAAGCCATAATCTTTACATCCCAGGAGCAAGCCCTAGAAAGTGCAGCATGAGGGGGAGGAACGAGCGTCCCTCACCTGTCTCACTGAAGGCCTACAGGCAGCAATACATGAACCACAGGGCTAACCAAGAATATGACTTGGTATCTACTGGGATAGACTTCTCCACTGGAGAGAAGGTGAGAAATATAAATTCTGCTTCTTTTGGGGTTATTGAAGAGGGGCAATTATATCTTTAAATATTGAATATAAAATGCATAAGGATCCATGGTAGCAGAAGCAAGACTTAAAAGTGTGTAAAGCAGGAGATGCTTCTTTCTCTCTGGGTTTTACAGCTGGGAGTGGCATCCTAGAAAATGCCTTCCCAAATTTTCCCACAAACACAGTGAACAAGGAGAGCAGTTAGGAGTCACTGGTTGTTGTCGCTGCCTCTTAGATTGTTGTATTTTTATCCAATGGCTTTGGATGAATAAAAAAAAGTTTTTTACCAGAGTATCATTCCTCCATTTGTTTAGATGGAAGATAAATACTTCCCCTCAAAGTGGTCACAGTGTTAACAGCAGGAGTAGAGAGCATCCCTAACCCATTCTAGTCTACATAGTAATAGTTAAGTCATTGTCATTTTTTTGAAATGAGGAGGAGAGTCTGTTCCCCAGACTGAGATTTAAATAAAACCCAGCTCTCCCACAGAACTTTGGGTTTGGATCTCTGTTTATGAGATGGAGGAGAAGGGGCACATAAGCACTATATAGCAGCTTTCCTTAATCAAGAACATAACTGCTGGTTTCGTTTTTTTTGTCTTGCATGCATCTATGGGTGGATATTAGACCCAAAGCAAGCCAGTCTGATTAAACTTGTCATAGAAACTCATTACAGGAAAGTCTCTTCTGGATATCCCAGTGAGGTTACCAAGCCCTCTCAAGACCTGAAGGCACAGAACCAGCTCTAAAAAATCTGAAATTCACACTTTCAGACTGACTTAAACTTCACCTAATTTTCAGTGAAATTCTTCCTCTGTGTCCTTTCTCCATCTTTAAAAATTGAGACAATAAATGCTAAGCATGAACATGGTAACCCCAAAATTTATTAAGAAAAGACACCTTTCAGGGCTATCCTTCCAAAGTAGTTATATTGCCTACCTTCATTTGATTTTAGTGTTGCATGTCACCTTATCTGTTCCTGATGACTAAATACGCTTCAATTTAATCTTTAAATTTTATATATAGATAAGTACACACATATAAACATATTAAAATTCTTGGATTGAATATTAATACTATGGATAGTCAAATACCTTTGGATAGCACAAAAATGGATAAGGAGCCTCAATAAAGATCATGAAGATTCTTAGAAATTTATCAAGGAACAGCTGAGGAGCAAGAATCCAGGAAGGTCATTGTATTATACTATTGTCCAATCACAGTGGCAATTAGCCCGTAATTACCATGTTACACTATCAAAGGATACTTGTTTTAGACAAGATTACTCTAAGATCTCTGTCTTTGCTCATGTTCCATACAAACAAATGGCTGGAATTGATCCCATCTTTATTCATTGGACTTTTGCCTTGCTTTGCAAGCTGTGCCTAAATTTTTGCAGAACAAAATAAACTTCCCTGAGGTTGTGTTGATAGAAAAATCACTTTGTCACATGATAACTACAATCTGATTTTAAAAGGCCGTACATCCTCACTATATCAGCAACACCAAAGCTCACAGAGGTCTCATAAAGTCAGTTTAAAAGCAAATCCTGTTTACTTAAATCAAACAGATAGTGCTAGTCAAGTCTTTTCATTAACAGTCAACACTATAAAACCCACTTAGTCCAATAAAAAAAAAATAATATAATGTAGGAAAACAATAAAGAAATGAGTAATACTTGGTGTGCAATGTTTTCCCCAAAGGGGTAGGGTATTAGGATTACTTACAAGCTCGTACTCTTGCCCTGATATTTTATAAACTTTCCACTCAGTGCATATTTAGATCTTGCCAGTTATGCTTGAATTTCCCTCAACATCATTTATCTAGTGACAATAAAAGGATAAAGCTTAGATCTCAACTCTAGTAGGCTTACTATACTGCAGCTGTGTACTGATGAACCACAGGCTGAAACAGTAATTCTCTTGCTTTGGGCTTTTCTCCCTGAATTGGCATTGCCAAACAGGTAGGAAAAAGTGATACTGCAAAGTATCAGGTGCCAATCAAAAAACCAATATTAATAAGAACTTAACACCAGATGAGGCATGTGATCATCAGAAGTAAAATAAAAGCCACTCTCAAAGAAAGAAAAATACTTTGGAGAAACTGAAGAAACTAGGTAAGTGGAAGATGACAAAAACTTCTTTAGTCACCACTACTCTCACAAAATTTTGAGCTGTTGCTAACCCGTTCATCTGAGTTGCAAGAACAACTCACTACATTTATCGCTGCCCGTCCTTGAAGGACCAATGTAAAAGTAGCAAAGAGAAGAAGAAAGGGAACTGGTGTCTGACTGGATAAAACCAGCAATATTAACTGTAAAAACATAATAATACTAAATTTTCCCCACTCCTAACTTTACTTCAAACTTGAGAAACAGTGTACGTGGTAAATTCATGGACTCTTTATCTAACTGTATTGTACTCCTAATAGAGTTTGTAACTCTGCAAATAGTAGGCATGATGGTTCTGCAAACTGTTGAAAACCAGAATAATGCAGTAAGTAGCTCTGAGATTTTTAATTTAGTTCTTAATATTTTGCTGCCAGCATATGAATATAATTTCCTCCCACAATTCATTAAGAAAAGTGTAAGACTAGATGACCTCTGTATTTCTCCTTTGCTGCTCTGTAACAATGACTCACTGCTTAAATTATTAAGTTTGACATTTAATGCAACTCCTTGCCCATTCTCCTGTTGAGACAAGTGAAATTTGCCAGCCAACAATATATTATTTCAATAGATCCAGAGTAAGAAGACATATCTTCCAATTTGAAAGATAAAATGGTAATATTAAATACAACAATAAATGCAAATGAACAGTTTTCCTGTCTAATTGCTTCAATACAGCCTGTCTATGGGACAACAAACACTGCATGGTAAAGACATCCTTCCCTGGGACTGTTCTCAAACAGAAAATCTTATTTTCTCGCTGAAGAGCTCTTTCTAATTTTAGCTTGTGTACGAGCCAGGCACACTTGACAGGTCAAAGGAGAAAAGTGTGTTTATTCTGGATAGTGAACATGCAAACATAACCTAGCCATGAATAAGAAACACAGTTACATGTTACAGCAAATTATACAGTAGTCTAGTGAGCCTTGTTGTTGTATGAATGTGAATTTATACAAATAATACAATAAATGTGCTTTTCTATGTTAAGTTCCTCTAATAATTGACTAAAAAGCTGTACTTATTTGGAACAGCTATACTGAGCAGGGATAATTAAAAGACATCCAGATTTACTGTCAGAGAAATTTTTCCTACCATAAGGCAAATGGCCCGTTGTACCGCTGCATGCAGACAAATGGTGCTTTGTCACAGTTTACGAAAATGTTTAAAAATATGTTTATTCTGGACAGTGAACAAGCAAACATATGCTTCTACTACTTGAAATACATGCTACAGAAGCCACAGAAACAGTGACTGTGGCAGCGTGAGCTGCTGGGTTTGCAGTTGATGTCAGTAACATAGTGGTGATGGAGAGGAAACATACGGCAACACTGGCTTTTACTGCTAACAGGGACAGAAACATATTTAAAGGCTACTATCACAATGATGTGTTGAACAGAAATAATTCCTTCTAATCTCTCACCAAATACAGCACAGAGAGATACATTAATCTGATACTACTATTTTCTGTTAAAACTGTTTTTCAACACAATACTTATTAAAGAAATCACCCACCAATTTTTTCTTTTATGGAAATCTGAAACAAAACTTTTAAGTTAGTAGATTTATTGCTTTTTTTTATTAACAGAAAGTCAAAATCGTGCTACAGAAAAACAATAAATCTCACTCTCCCACCAACTATATAAATGCTAAGATTTCCTGTTGCTACAGAAACTACCACGTTTGTCCTGATTCATGGCTGTATAATACATAATACGTTAATTTAGAAAGTATAGGGATTGTATTAATTTCAAACTTGAAATAACTAGAGATGATCAATGTTTTAGACAGACATATAAACACTGAACATATACCAAAACGATAATGCAAATTGTTTTGATAGCATTGAAGATGGATGAACTTCTGAAAAAATAAAATACAATTTAAACTTATCTGAACATTTGCCCAGGACACAGGCAAAGCCAATGTTAGACAAATTTGGTTAACTTAAAATATAAAAATATTTTTCTCCCTACTCAACTACACTTCCTAAATTCGGCTGAAGCCAACAGTAGAAATGCCAAAATTGATTCTCAAGGGATTTTTCAGCACAGAAATAAAGGGAGCCTCCAGAGAAACTCGTATTTTAAAAGTTTCTAAGGTTTGTATTAGTAATCAAACCTGCTGCTGCTTATCTTTACTAAATTGCTGAACCTCGTGATGCTTGTGTATTTTTATTTCAGGACCTGTTTTACAGCCATTGAAGCTGTTGGAAAAGTTCAGTGAATATTGGTTTGAAATTTTATTTATCTGTGAATTGATTAATCCTGTTTGAAAATCCAGTAAAAGATACCTACAGAACTCCAGTAAAATTTAAACTGAGTAATTATTCCAAAATATCATTGAAGTCTCAAAAGTCTCATAGATGTAGTTGGTTGAAATCCATACAGATATATCGTAATAGTGGATTTCATAATTCTATGCATTAATTGTACTGAGGGTGACATTAATTACCCACTGTCAGCCACATAGGTTGTACATTATCCTAATTAACTGTTTTAGATAAAATAGAAATGGAAAACTTCATGTATCAGCATGCTGTTAGTGCTAACTTTTACTCTGATGACTACTGTAGAGATACTAGCTTCTTGTTACACCACAATGTCATTGAAAAATATCATCTACAGGCCACAGTAAAATATTTATCACACAGTTTACTTAATTGAAAGTAATTAATCATAAGTAACTGTAAAAGTTACAAATATCATAGACAGACCTGTGTTAAAAACGTATATAAATCTTACTGAGATATGTTGGTGCTTGGAAATTAATGTGTTTAAACAGTATATAATCAATGTGGTATGGAGGGGCTGTTAGGGTTTTGATTTGAATTTTTTTGTGGGAGTTTTGGTTGGTTTTTTTCTTTGTAAAGAGTATGCTGGAATTATGGCTGAAATTAGATATAGTTGTGCTATAGGAACATTAAGTACCACAAGTCCATCTCTACTGTTGAATTATGCTAATTAAAACTTTGTTAATTAGCAAACAATTACATTAAATTGTTTGTTAATTAGAAGTGAAATTTTTTATGCAATTATTGTTTGCAATTAGAATGTGAAAATGCCTTTTCCATTTACACAGATGCAAAGGAATATATAACTAATTGCATCTTCTTTTTTTCCCAGTGTTTGCCTGAAGCTATTATATAAGTAAAACCTATTTAAGGATGCCTGTTATTAATTCATAAATATCCTTTTACAAAATAGACTTTAAAAGTCCTAAAATCCTAACATTTTCAGAAAAAAAATTATTCGTGCTCTCACCAATTACATATTCTCACTACTCTCAGATTCATTGGAATAACAAACTACTAGGTTTATTACAAGAAAATTCAGAGGTTTATTCATATGTAAGCTTTTTAGAAAGTCACTGTCACTGGACTAGATGATTTTTATACGTCTAATTCTTGAGGTTCCATAGACTATATAGTATTTTCTTTTTTTAAATTAACGAACAAGTAACTTTCTAAGTGGAGATAGTTGGTTTTGTTGTTTTGGGTTTTTTTTTGTTTGTTTTTGTTTTTTCTTTTAATCTGGTTAGTGGACCCTCATTGTTTTCTTAATTCTGGAGGTTCAATTAAATGTTGGTACAACTTAGCAGAAAACTGCAGTTTACCTGAATCAATTCATTATCCCAAAGATCTGGACTATCTTTCAGAGCAGAGCATTTTATTCAGAAATTATGTGGTATTTTAATTTATATTGCCCCCTTCCTTAATATTAGACTGTTTCTCTAAAATTCCATGGTCATGATAACATCTTGGGTCACAAATCAGGCAGTGAGATAACTAACCCTTAAGCAGGCCTGCTCTGCAGGAAAAACAGATCAAGGGTAGTATATAGTATTGCAAACTATTCCGTTTGCTATGAGAGCAAGTGGTAAGAACCAGATAAGAGAGGAGCAGAAAAATAAGAGCAAAACCAAGGACTAGTACTGAGATGATGTCTTTAGATCCCAAATATTTTGCATAAAACAAAATGGGACAATGTCCTTGAAGTAATCTGTTCCAAAAATGTCACTGAGGCTGAAGTACCTCCTATGAGGAGAGAGCTCTTGAGATTCACTTTATGGAAACATTTACACTTCTATACAGTGAAAGTAAAATAAGTAAAATGCTGTCATTCTGTTCAAGAATCATGCCTGCTTCACTCAAGCTTATATTGCTTGAAGTTGTGTGTAATGGCTAAGAAAAAGCTGGCTGGAAAAGTTGGCTAGCAAAGCAATGAGAGGCTCACAGAATTCCTGAGTTGAAATACGAGTACTGAACTTACTTTGTTTTTCTCAAATTGAATGTTGAATGAGGTGTAACCTGTAATCACCATTAAGAAATTATTTAAATACTGAATTGGACATAACATCTAGATTGAATAACCTTTTCCCTATGTTTCCACTGGCACAACAGTTAATTGAAACTGTGTAAGGTATCTTTAAAATGTCTATGTTTTTTTTTTCTCCTTGTGAAGAGCTTGAATAAAAGGAAATGAATCATTAGTGATAGAAGTGGAAATAGTCTGCAATTAATTTTTCATCATGTTTTTTTTGATTGTTTATACTTTATACTGTGTTAGCAGTGCAATCTTCTTTTACAATTGTGCTCCTTTGGGCATTTGCAGATTCTGTTTTTGAATTTTTTCCAGTGTTAATGACCTAATGACCCTCTCAAATCATACTACAGCATTGCTATAATGTGGCTGGAATGGAATGAGTTTGCAGCTGCCAAAAGACTACAATTTAAAGAAATAACTTAATGAATAACACATTAAAATAAATATTTTGGGTTCTGCATGAGATTTTCAAGATTTATGATGGGATTCGCGTCAAGAGATGTGCGCTTCCCACTGGGTGAATCCCAGAGGAAAATTCAGGGATGTTTTGGGGGTATATATTACTTTCAAATTAAAATGTTATTTGGGATTTTCATTCACTTACCTATGTTTGAACGTGTTCAGTCCTGACAAATAAACTAGTTCACAATTTAGCAGTTTCTACTAATTAGATCAATGGCCTTAATCTGGTGGCTGTGTACTCAGACTGATGACATCAGTAAACAGTAACGGATGTAGAAGAGTCATCTCGGTGGAGATGACAGGAAATGCAATGATTTCCAAATACCGAAACAGTACAAGTTAGTATTAATAACAACATAATTATCATGATCTCTTTCTCAACAATATATATATATGTGTGTATATATAGAATCATAGAATCATAAAATTGTCTAGGTTATATATTTACATTTTGATGTCATCTTAAAGAGTGTGAAATGGTAGTGGAACAAATGACTTGACCTTCATCAAGAGCTCTGGTGGCCCTGCCTCAGCAAAGTACTTAGTATGAGCTTAAAATAAAAAAAAAATGCCTAAGTGCATTGCTGCATGAAGGCCTAAGTACACTTTAAAAACTTAAAAATGGGAGGAGGGGAAAGAGAATAAAAAGGTGGGGAAGAGAAAGAAAAGGCTTTTCTTATTCATATAAGACTCACACCAACAATATGACAATTATTTTTTTGATTAAAGGTTTATGATATTGAAAACAGGATGTAGAACAAAAATAGTTATATACTTAAGCATGTCCCACCTCCAGCCTGAATAATATGCAACAGATCTGGCTTGATCCCTTTACTCATTAGTGGCTGTGTCATACAACGTGCTATGCTTACCCTCTGGCCTTTATCTCTATTATCACACCAAGGCTAGGCTTTCATTATAAGGGCAAGTATCTACGAAAAGGTAACAAATTTTAAAAGTGACTGATGCACAGAGAGTTTCTGTGAAATGTTTATAGTTATTTGAAAAATAAATATTGGCTTCACTGTTTGCTTGGTTTTCTTAATGCAAAATTAAGTTTAAAAAATGCCAAAATGAGTTATGTGGCACTAAGACCTCTGTAGAAAAATATAAACAGACTGTTAAAACATATTTCAACTCCCTTGGCGTCATTTGTGGCCGATAAACAGTCATATATGAGTGAAAGGTTCACTGACTGTCACCCATTTATGATCCAAGTTCTTTGCTGGTGCCACACTGACCAGGCTAACAGGGATCAGCATGTCTTACATGCTTTTTTTCCCCTTAAAAATCCAGGTCATGACCTTATAAGAGCTGTGATTCACAATAATGACTTCTTTGGTTCAAATGACATTGAGACTGGTACAAAGAGGTTTTACTTCAGTGAAACTGAATTATAATGCTAAATAAAAGAAAATAGAATACAAACGGTGCACGTGCACTGGGGTCAAGTGTGTTGAGCTTTTCCAGCACTGATTTAAAATTAAAAACACGTCAGCCTCTAGTATCTGATGAAACAGAAGACTGGATACTAGACTCTGTATGGAACCAGGCACTCATTTCTTCTTTTTCTAATTAGGCTTCCATTGTTACTGAGTACCTCCTTCTTCCACGATAATAAAGAAATTTTATTTAAACTTTGCAGAGCAACCAAACATTAAAAGGTACACCGAATCAGATACCACAATACTTCTGTGCTCTGATGTTCAAAGTCGCTATTTGTTTGTAGGTTTGTGTAAATTAGTAGCTCTTTAGACATGGTATATACCTCTGCTTTGTGCTCTAACTCATCTGCTGAACTGCTGTTGTGAACTAAATAATGAATAATATCACCTTTTATTACCCTTACTTTACAAAGAGAGACAGCAAAACCAAGTATGTTTCCATTTGGTAAGGAAAAAAAACAAAACACAACAACAAAACAATAACAAAGTCTTAAAGACTGATGAAACTAATTACTCTGGAAAAATCTGGGATGATCCCGTTCTCAAATTCTCTCCAAGCCTCATGGGTACACTTGACTTTCTGACTCATAAAAGTGAACTCACAGAAAATATCACACCACTTTGCTGGTATTATCCTTAAAATATAGTGCATCAGTGCAGAAAGTCTTCTCAGAATCGGGCTCTAGAAACACTTGCCAGTAGAGCTGCTAATGATAAAAAGGGAGGAAAAAACCCTGGAGTTGGTTGGCTGGGCAGTTGGTAAAAACTTCAGAGACTTTAACCACAAATATACTAGATTAAATAAGGGTCACTCTAAGAATTTCTGCATGTTTTTTTGCAGGCAGATGAAAGCTTGCTCTGTCAGGTCCCTGAGCAGACATGAGCTCATTCTGCCCACACTTCATCCTGGCTGGAAGCTCTACTGTCACAATAAGCACAACACTGAGCCTACTCAAGGGCAGAATATATTAGCTTGGGCTCGATGCCACATTGACAGGTCTACGGAGCTGCTGTTCAGCTCAGAGAGTGGGCAGAGAGTCAACAGCTGCGTGGGCACAGACAGTGCACATCTCTTTGTTAGAAACTGTACAGAGGGCCCCTCCAGGTCTCATTCTTCTTTACTTCTGCATTGGGGAAAATTTAAGTTTGTACTTTTGGCTAATGGTGAAAATTGTGGACATTCTGGAAAACTTTCCAAGCACCATTATTTATTTATTTATTTTTATCTAGACATATTGCCGCTAATGCTAAATAAGTTCATCATAGTCTTTTAAAAATTTAGTGGTCAAGTTCACTCTAATGGAGATCTTGGTCACCCACAGGAGGAATGTAATTTTTCTAATTGAAATCAGAAACACATCTCATTCTTTGTATCCACATTTTAGCTTTTTCTGGACTGTCATTTTGAAGTGTCAGTTTCTTCAGTTTTGATCGAGGTTATGACAAGAATAATATTCAGGTTAAATATTTTGAGCTGGACCTGAATTTGGATCCTGAAAATGTTCTCCATTTCCCAGCATTCACAAATAATAGCGAGGAGAATGATACAATCATGGAATCTACATTAAAGAAACTATTCCAATACATAGTTATGTTGTCATCCTGAGTTTTACTAACATGTTTTTTCTCATTCTGCATTTTACTTTTGCATTAGTCTCTCGCAGTCCTTTACTGTTTCACCCTTAAACTTATAGACTCATTATATTGCACTGCTAAGTCATCAGTCATCCTGATATTCACAGTGATGCTGTATCCATCTATAACTTTCAATGTGTCTTTACACATATCCCTTGCACTCTGTACACAAATTTTCTCTATGCTAATCTACATTCTGATAATCATTATAAGTTGTAGAGAGTTTTAACACTTATGATATGTTACACTAGAATTAAATAAATTTAAACAGCAAAAAAGTGGCTGACAACAAGAATACTCATCTGCTGATTAAGAAAATTATTGTAACATTTAAAATTAGTTATTGTGTTGTTTAATTTTTTATAGAAATAGAATCACATCACTTATGTCCCTGTGATGGATAACCTGAAATTTAAATGCCATCTGATCTTGGAGATATCTGGATATCCTACACACAACAGTTTTGATATAAAAAAATTCCTTATGGGTGGCAAATATGCAGAAGTGTCTCAGCTTCACAAGGTTCTTTTATTCAGGAACTGTTTAATGTCAAAGCCCAGTGGAGATGAAGAAACAATGTTACTGTTTTCTATAGTAAATTCTACACTAATACAAACAACAGTAGGTTTAAGCTTTTTGTGAATGCTTTGACAAAGTAAATTAAAGAAACATAGCTCTTCTTGGTGTTGTTGCTGGCAAGAGTGGGAGCTCTTACCTTGGGGACAGTAAGGTCCATTCACACCAGGATTTTATAAACTTTGTTAAAATACTTGTTTGACATTCTTTCTTAATATAAATATGTAGAGGTTGCTTAAAGTAACAGAGGCTTAAAAGAGAGCAACACTGTGCAAGAAGAATAACAATATAGATTACTCATAAAGATAATACCAAGAAGATGAGAGTAGTCATTTTACATTGGAGAACCAAAAAAATTGCCATTACCTTATAAAAGGTAATGCCTATCTCTGGTGAAATCTCCACTGAGCTACAATATGTAACCAGGAAGACCACTACCAAGTTTCCATAGATACTTTTTTCTGCCAAGACTTACATACATTAAAGAGTTCTCTTGTATTTTTGTGCCTGTGCAGTAGCCCTCAGCAGGGATTTCATTCTACTAGTCTTGCTTTGCGTGATATTGTTCTCACACAAGTCTACTACATTTTTTTTTCCTGTAGAGATCCTCACCAGGTAATAGGTAGTTGAGCTGACAGTGATTGTTACTCTCCACTTTTCATGTAGCAACTTACTGATCCGAGTGGTTATCCACCATGCAGGATTCGTGGTTTCTATTCAGTCAGCAGCAGTAAGGTTTAAAACCACAAAGCTTCCCTCACAATGGTGCCATAACCAGCAAAATGTGTCCCACTGCAAAAAATTGTTCAAGATTCACTGATCCTTAGAGGGAGTACAAGTCTAAGCCTGTAGCAGAATTATTTGTATGATGCTCACAGTTCAGGGATAGGCTTCACTGCTTCATAACATATTTGCAACACTTAATCAAAGACTATTTAATTCAAAATGAGACATAATCCATGGAGCAGGGAGCATAATGTTAGAATTCCCTCTCCCACCTCGTTGAGAAATTACCTGGTACCTACTCATTCACCGAGCAGTGAATTCTTCCCTGCGCGGTATCGGAGCTTCATCGACGAGCCTGTTCCTTTGCAGCACAGATTGCTGCTTTCTCTTGGGAAGCAATATCTATGGTCTGGATCCCCTCTGGCAAATGAATGCGTTAAGCCAGGGTCTTTCACTTCTTTCCTGAGTAAGACAGGATATTGTCTCCTACCTTCAGCTTGTGGGCTGTGAACTGTCAGTGGATATAAATGGATCCCTTGCTATTTTCAGAGTTTCCTAATGGTTAACTCTAGGCAGCTCTCTGCTCTGCAAGTTGTCTGATTTGGCTTCCGTCTAAGGAGCTTATCTCTCCCCAGGCACGCACAGAGAATTGAGTGTCTCAGCTAGGGTCCTGCAGTCTGTTCCTAAGGCCCAACAGCTTTAATGCTAGCAATGAAAATCTTTATCTCACCTACCTGTAGGAAACCATATCTGATTTTTGAATAAGAACTTAAATTCATTAAATCCAGGATGATGTTTAAGTCCAGAAAATTATTACAAACCTTTTTTTTTTTTTTCTCGCCTTAAGTCCTCAGTAGTTTGAATTGATGTGTTTATTTTATTGTAGATAAGCTTTATGGGAAAATAAGATAGTTTTGTTCTTACTCATATATTTTCCTTTTCTTAAAAAATGAATCTAGGAGCTTGGACAGGAGATAATGACATGCCCATTATGTCCCATAGCAATAGCTCTGGGGGAACATATTGGAAAACAAGCTT
This sequence comes from Tringa tobata, assembly GCA_033628505.1. Classification (NCBI taxonomy): domain Eukaryota; kingdom Metazoa; phylum Chordata; class Aves; order Charadriiformes; family Scolopacidae; genus Tringa; species Tringa tobata. Next base: position 10,385,613 of record JAHREE010000563.1, read on the forward strand.
CTCTCCAGTTATGTGCTTGAAAAGCCCTGAAACACCAAAGGAAAGAAAAATTTCTAGAAACATATGAGCACAATCAACTATTGAAAGTTTTTTTACCAACGGCCTGTTAAAAACCCCTGGAAGGTGGGTTCTGTAGGTACATGAAAATGAATTTATGGAGAAGAGTTATCCAGTTTTGGTGAAAGAAATATATCAATCTAGAGAGGGCAAATGAAAATTAACTCATTTAGGGAAAAAGACAGAGAAAAGCAAGACTGAAGAAAGCAACAACTTAGAGATGGCTTGAAAGATCTAATAATGAAAATAACTAATAGATATCTACCTTTTAGTGATGAATAAGTGCATACACAAAAATAGGTCATTGTTATATCAGACATATTCTGAGGAGCTCACACTGGATACTTTACTTTCCTGCTAGAAAGCAAGGCTGCTGTACCACCAACAGTGAATACCTTGTAAAGCCTGTATACCAGTACTTTTCTAAAATCTCAAGGAAAGAATTTCCCAGGGTTTATGGAACACCTCTGTTGGTTTTCCTCCATATCCTCAATATTGGCGGATTAAAGAGCTCTAGCATTACTTGTGATGAAAACAAAATACAAAAATAAATGTTAGGGGCTTTTAATGGTGTTTTTTTAACAGATACTGTGTGATGTATTGAATGGTTGGACAAGATGATCTTTAAGGTCCCTTCCAACCTAGAAGATTCTGTGATTCTGTGATATCAGCCCATTTCTGGGCTGACCCTGCATATATGAATTGAAATCTGACTTTGTAAAAGAAAGATATTTTCATATTGCCAGAAATGCAGTTCACGCCTGTGATTAAATGATTTTGAAAGATGAGGAGCTTTGTGCTCTTCAAAGCATATTACTGTAACTAAGTATGTAGATTCTCTTTATCAAAAGGGCCTGAAGATTTATAGCAGCATCCATTTTATGTGGAACTCCTCCTTTAAGAAGGAGAATGATGAAAATAGCAAATACCTAACTCTTTCAGAGGAAATAATACATCTTCTTTGTATGGAATTTTTGTGTCGTGAAACCTATAATGAATCACATAATACAATACCAAATTAAATTTGCTAAATAAGCTAAGAAAAGCAATGATCGCGCTGACAGCGACACTGCTTTTCTGTCATGTGAAAGAGAAAGTTCGGGGAACTATGTTACTATAAGATCTCATTGGTAGTTCTGTAACAATTTGTACTTCTTGGAAAATCAATTATACTACTTCATATGGACAGATACAGTTTGGTATTGAATGTCTGTTATAGCTGGGTCTGGTACAGCTGTGCTTTCATGGCTACAGACGGTGCTCTCTCTTCACTCAAACATGGCAGACAGTCACTAGATTTTGCAGAGCTGCCAGATATGAAGTTTCAGGGGGATAACAAAGTATTGCATATCACTTCATTGAAGGCCTATTTTGCTAAAGTAAACCAATTTTCTTGCTTCTTAAAGGGAATACAAGTTAAAAATGCTTTGGTGCTGGCAACCGCCTCCCTGCTCTCCAGCCACCTTCTCACAAAAATGGGCATGTGGTGTGGGAAAGTGCTCAGCTACTCCCTGATCCACTGTCCAACAGAGCCTTCTCCTCTGCCCTTCAGGAGCTGCACAGCATCCCTCTTCTATCCATTTCCATCATTCTCTCTCACTATTCACTTCCCATTTTCTACTCAGTCGCTCCTTTATGGTATATAGGCATTCCCATTATATTCCATAACACAGAAGATGAAAACCTCTGTTTGTACCCCAGGATAGACACAGCCAGTGAACTACAAATGAGATTCATGTAGTTAGAGGTGGGAAATGATCAACTGTGGATGGATAGTATGCATAGGGATTTGTGTGGATTAAGTTAAATTTCATTATTGACAAACTCCACAAGTATAATTGCATCGAATTTCAGTCAGTCAGAGAAAATGTTTTATTTTATTTCTGCTTACATTTGGATTTAGTGCATGGACTGCCAGTGAGCTTTAGTCACTGATATAATATACCACTGGCCTGGTTCCAGAAAGACCTCTGGTTAATGGGCATCAGATTGAATCCTTGCACTTCCAGTATTTAGACTTCATGGAATTTTATTGGACTGACAGTGTTCTTAAATAGAATAAAGTTATTTCAGTCAGATATTTATATATACATAAAGACATTAAATCTTTTTTCCATATTATCCATTTTGTACCATTGTTTAGTAAAAAAATATTAAATATATTTTCAAGTCATGGAAAGTATGCATACTGCAGATATCATTCTGTCTGTTAATAGCATTTTGCATGGATATTTCCTCTGAAGTAGACTTGCAAATTGAATTTCAAGCTTCCAAATAAAAGTGAATTACTATGGGTTTAAATTTTTGCACCATGTCTATTTTTCTAGTTATTCTGTAATTTTCATATTTGACAAGAAAAGTAAGAGGGACTGGCCACAGGAGTGGGTCTCAGAGGATCTTTGTTTGTTTTCCTGCTTTGCTACAGATTTCCTATGTGTCCTCCGTTGTACTTTTCCTTCTCCATCTGAGAATGGTCCCTTTGAAAGCTTACTGTGATACAAACAAAGCAGAAGCAGCTAAGTAGATGGCTCAGAAAAACTTAAAAGTCAGGATGATTCCCTGTTTTACATAAACTACTAAAGTGACACAAGAAGAAAGTACATTATTTATGGCAAATGCATCACTGGAAAAAAACAGGCTAATAACAAAGAACTACACCAATATTGAAAAATGAGGTTTTGTACGCTGAGGAAAGTGACAATGGCCTGTTAATGCCCGGCTGCTGAAACAGCAATAGTCTGTGGAATATATTTTTAAATTAAAGATACACAAAACCAGCTGTCCCAATAAAAGTCACACTTGCAAATACTACTTCCTTTTACCTGTTACAGCATTTTATTGGTACAATTTAAAAGACTGCAAAATTTTTTTTCTCTACTTTACAGAAAGAAAAGAAATTTTTGTAACAAATTCCAACATTAGTTCAATAATGGTTATTAAATAAATCAATAGCCTCCACCTTAAAAAAATCAAAGATTAACATTACATTAAGGCCTCTGGCTCCAGGCTACCTACCTAGTTTGCCTAAGAAAACAGAGAGAAATAATACTGTTGCTGAAACTAAATATACAAACTCTTAAACAAACAAGAGCTAAAAAATCTAATACTCTGGGGAGCCTTTCAATAGTTAAAGGGGGCTAATAAGAAAGATGAAGAAAAATCTTTTAGTACAGTCTGTTGCAATAGGATAAGGGGTAATGGTTTTAAGCTAAAAGAAGGTAGATTTAGACTAGATAGAAGAATTTTTTTTACAATATGAGTGGTGAAACACTAAAACTACCAGAGAGGTAGCAGACACCCCATCCCTAGAAACATACAGGGTCAGGCTGGACAGGGCTCTGGGCAACCTGATCTAGTTGAAAATGTCCCTGCTCATTGCAGGGGGTGTTGGACTAGATGACCTTTCAAAGTCTCTTCAAAGCCAAACTATTCTATGATTATTTTATGATTCTATGATACTATGATTCTACTTGGTGAACTAAAAACTCTCTGCTACCAGGTCCCATAAAGTCTAAGAACAGTTAGTTTACATTCAACAACTGATCTGGTTTCCCAAAGTAAAGCTTGGAGAGAAACACTGTTTTGGAGAGTTTGGAAACTGTGCTACCTAGATTTGTACGAAACACAGGACCATGTCAGTGAAGTGATTTGAATAATTTCAATGGCTGTCCCTCCTATTTGCAACAAATTCCATCAACTTGCCTCTGAGGATCCATACATTTTATTCTTCTCTATATAACTGATGTTCTCTTGTCAACTTGTCTCTTGCTTGTTCTACTAATGTTAACTTACGTTTCTATGCTCTCTTTCATTTTCTCACAAGATTTCCTAATCTTTTTGTCAGCTTGGTTCCAATATAAGCACTGTTGTCCTTAATTTTAGCTATTAAAAGTCAGCCACCACCTTAAGTACATGATTAAATCACAAAAGTTAGGATGCAGTCTGTCCATCATCAGTTTTCACCTATACCTTCCTACAGCAGCCCAGTCTCATCATTTAATTGTATTCCTCTATGGATAGGACCAAAGGTAATGATTCACTGCAGCAATGGAAAAGCTTTTCTAAGTAAAATCATGACTAAAAACTGGAATATATTGTCATAGGGAGGTGAGTGTATATTCAATCTCTCTAAGAGTTCTGAAGCACAAATAGCTCAGCCAATTAAAAATTGTATTTCCCTGATTCTCCATCCCATGCCTTGCTTGAAGTGCTGCCCCTATATCATAAGTAGCAAAAGCAGATGTGCGTGCAGGCTGAAATTATTGCTGTTCAAAATCCAGCATCAGTATATCTCCTTTCATTAACTAGTATGTGGGATTATCAGTGCAGTGTTTGAAATCCCAACACATGGTTTCTTTTCCCGTTTAATTCTGAAGGGTCTGAGGATGCAGGCCAGAGTAGCACTGTGCTATATCTGTACAACTCCTAAGAACAACAAATAATGTCAACAGACTATCGAGAATGAGCTAGGTAGTGTCTGCACAGTAAAAGAAGAGAGGATATGTGTTTTCTGTGAGTCTCAACTTACGTTTTAATAATTCTATGAATAATTCCTTTGGCTTCAATTAAGAAACACTGCGCTAAGTGGTGCTTGCAAGATCTGACTCTTCTTACTCTATGGAGTTTTAATTTGTCACAGTGGAAGGCTTGCAAAGAGACTGGAAAAGACAGTTTTCATTGTGTTTATAGATACCCCTCTGAGTAATCATTTTGTGTAGATAAGAATCCTTGGGATGTTCTAAATTAAATTAATCATTTAGATACTTCCATGCTATTGTAGGTTTCACATGTGGTACAACACTGATTTTCCCGTTTCAGTTATCATTTATCATTATACATTTACTGTTTCAGTATCCACCTTCTCATCTCAACTTTTTTCTATGCAGTCATCATATGGGATAAATAGATTTTATTCTGCATTCCCAGAAACCCTTTTGGACCTGTCTCATTTTGAAAGAGAAACAAGTATATTTTTAACATACATGTGTTCAGCATTACTCTTTTTAATCATAGATTCTTTTAGATAATAAAAAGTAGTAAAGAGAATACAAACAACCCAGAGAAAAAACAGAACCCTTCTGAAATCACCAGTTGGGAGTTATCCAGACTGAATCGAACTTTGCATAATGTTGGGGCTGGATTTCGGAAAAACAGCATGAAAATTATTTTCTATATTTTCTCAGACACATTTTATCACTTCATGGCATTTTTTTCTTTTCTTTTTTTCTTTTTTTTTTTTCTTTTTTTTTATTTACCATATTCAAACTTGAGATCTGGAACCTTAACATTTTTTTTCATGTCTTCCAAATGTACAAGGTACTGCTATAGAATAAATGAAAGATGTTCCACTTCTTGAGCTTTTCCTTTCATTTCAATACCTTTTTTCAGATGCCCTTTATCTACTGCCCAGACTAGCTTGGAAACTTGTCTCATTAGTGGTTATTATTTCTCAGTGAACTTGTATCATTTCAAACTAATATAGGGTGCAGCCAGCCTACAATTACTTATTTTTGCAGCTTTGAAGAGGCAAAATTTAATGTGGGTCACTAGCAGAAAATCCTAACAGCTTCCAGAATAAGAGTGTCTAGTTTGTTTGTCAAAACTATTTCAAATGAACAGCAACTAAAGTCTTGAAAAGGTATGGTATTCTGTGTTTGAGGCATTGAAACAAATATAGCAAATGTCCGATAACTGTAAAAGAAAGGCACTGCGAGCAGGAGATTGGGAACTGTGGTTTTCAACTTCAGAGGAATCATTTAAATTCTTAATGGCAGCTCCTCAGATAAAGAGAAAATAGCATTCTCTGAAGGGTGGCCAGCCTTTCAGGACTCAATAATCAGGCTTTTATTTGGCCTGCCTTCTGGAGTTGCTTCTATCACAGATAGTGATGCTGGCAAGCAAAATGAAGAGGTTTTTTGTCATAGGATGCATTCTTGTAATAATTTGTAAAAGAGCCCAGCATAATTTCAGTTTGCAAAATGTCTGTTGGACATATATCTGTCTTAGCTAGGCACTAATGCATTTGTCAAGCATGAAAAACAATTTAGATTTCCACGTGGCTTTACTTCATTACTTCTAGAACTGCTTAGTTAGTTATTTTCTTTAAATATTCAGAAATATTTGAGTAGATTTTGAGGAATTAATCTGAAACCCAGAGGGCCAACAGAGATGGGTAGAGCCTTTTTACCCCTTCATGTTTCCCTCTCTTTTTATTCCAGGATAATGTGAATGGAACTGATTCTGCATTCCCTAGAACGAGGAATTTCAGTTGTACCCTAAGAAGGCCACACAAAAATGAGTAGAGCTCATTTAGTGGGAGGTGTCCCTGCCCATGGCAGGGAAGTTGGAACTAGATGATCTTTAAGGTCCCTTCCAAGTCTAACCATTCCACGATTCTATAGACTAGGACAGGAACCAAACTGCAGTCATTAGTCTCAAGTCAATTTCCTTCTGATTTTTGTGGAAAAATGATTTGAACATGGATAGCAGAATTTACACTTGTTACTCAACATTATACTTACTGAGGCTTGTACACTCTTTCTGACTAATTTTTACGCTTTTGAAATACATTTATTTTTCTTGTTCAGCAAGAACAATTTTCATGGATCAGTTTTCACAATTGTTTCCATGTTGAGACTATACGGTTTATATCACCAAAACCGTTTCCCTTTCATCTAATGAAAGGGGGTTTAGTCTCCTTTCCTAACTATTTCCTTGCTCATATAGACATCCTGGAGACCTAGACTGATCTGATGGTTTTCCAGGGCTACTCTGCTGTCCATCAACATATTAAACCTAATCTACTTTAAAAATCTCCAAGTGCCTGTGCTATCAGCCAAGGCAGAGAAGCAAATCCTATGCCCTTTAAAGCCCTTTAAAGGCTCTTACTTTGAAGTAAAGTTTATTACAGATGACAAAGGATATATTAAAATTTGAATTAAGTTTAAATCTTGGGATAGGTCTTGTTCTTTTTCTTTCAGAGTTAGCGGCATACTACTATTGAAGTCTGAATGGCTAAACTTTCTTCAAACTAACACAGAGATGCTCACAGTGTATATTGGAAAAAGTCCTGCTCCGTGGGCTCCCACAGCTGTGTTTAGGAATTTCCAGGGAAAGTGCTGCTTGGATTGTGCCAGGAGAATGGCAATCAATTAATTAGACATAGGACACTGTACATAATTTCTTAAGCCCATGTCCTGGTCCTAGTTGGTAGTTAGCACCTGAAGCAGTCTCTGGTCACAGTCCTCAGCAGAGTTCCCAGACTGTCAGAGGGACAACGGTGCAGCCCTTCCCCAAAACTCCATCACTTTTCTTCTACTCTGGGTTTCTTACATGGACTTATGATAGGCAGAAATTAAGTATTTCCAAGTTGCTCTACTATCTTACTACAAATACAATCTAGCATTTTGAAACAAAAGAAGAAATTCTCTTGCTATTTTGCCATGATTGAATCCAGGTGAATCCTGAAAAGAAACCCTCCCTCAACATAACCTTTAACATCAGTTAAATTCTCAACATCCTTCTGATTCCTCAGCAATACATCTTGTCCCTATTCAGTACAGAATAAACGTAAGCAAAAAAGACACTGTTTTTGTTAGCTAATTCATACATCTTAATTCACCCTCTGAGTAATAGTCCTGGCATCTTCCCTGATTGCCATCCTAATTTTTAGAGCAATGTGTAACTGCGTCCTTTGACATTTTTCCTCACTTGGCAATATTTGTCCCTTCTTTTCCTTACATTTTTGAACTTCTTCTAATGTTTAAGGCCCCACATTTTCCACTTGTACACTGCTGTTTTATGTTTTGTATAAATACTTCTAGCCTCCATTTTGAGAAATTTCCTTTACTTGCATTTACTGTTTGCCTAATAGCACCTCAGAATGGGTGCTCCACCTTCCTGAATCGGAGCAAACGGCATGTCTGGGGGCAATGGAAGGCAGAGCTCTGCTTTACGTGCCATGGGATACTCCCTGCTTTATGCAGGAACTAAACTCATACCGATTACTTCTAAGTGTAGCTTTTGTACTTCTACACTATGCAGTAGTGCCCTCTGACAAACCCCAGAGGACAGGGGCACTACTTTGTGTCCTACCTGGGCAGCATCCTGACAGGAGAAAGAGCAAACTGCTCTCAATTCCATTTCCCTGGGAGGCCCAGAGGAAAGGGCGGCAATCAGCATTTCCGAGAATCAAGTTACTTGAATTTAAAAAACTGAATACCAACCTAGTTTCACATGTTATGACTCAAATGTTTAGTTTTACAATATATTTGTTTCTGTCCTAAGTCTTAACACTAACTAGATGTGCTGTAATAAATAATTCAGGATATTTTTCTGGGTTTCATTTTCTTCCTCCATTCAGATGAAGCAATGATTAAAAAAAAATGAAAATTAAACCACTTAGCTCCAGCTATGGTTGTACTGTCTAAAAATAATTAAACTGCTTAGGTCATCCATATCTCTTGTACGCCCAAGGTTGGGTTTTGGTTTTGTTTTTTTGATAAGTATTTACATATCCTACCTTTCTATCTTAAAAAAAAATATGGGAGAAAAATATTATTGGAAAAAGTTTTAATTTCATGTCTTTTTTGAACTCATTAATAAGTGGCATGCTGCTGCTGCTGCTGAATCAAGGCTATCCAGTACCTGACACTTTGTTTTGTGTTTTATCTCTTCACAATAGGATCCAGCATTCTGGTTTTCCCGTTGATTTAGACTGAATTTTTAGTTTGGAAATACCAGATTATTTAACAGCAATTTTGGTCTTTCCTTCCCATGTGATTGTTGCAGTTTTATGCTTCTGAGGTCAACATCCTTCAAGTTGTACTGAAGAATCCATATCCTTTTTCTATTCAATCAGGTTTGAGTACTGATGGTCTCAGATACGGTAAAAGTTATATCTTTTTTTAGCAGTTTTACCAGCCAGCATGATTAATAATCACCTCTGATTCTCAGATATGTTAGTTTTACTCTAACATTCCACCACTGAGAAACCATATTTCTATTTTATTTTTACCCTCTTTATTCATTTTCAATGAAAATCAGTATCATACTATTGTCCTTTCTCACATTTAACAAGCGAATAATGAACAATATTTATCACTCAGCACAGTCAAAAGAATTTCAATAGATTCTTACCTGTAATTCTGCTTTTCATTTCCTATGTGAAATCTGTCATACTGTGAATATGCCCGGTTTCCTTCCCAGTCCATTAATTCAATTCTTAGAGAATATTGCCTCTGACTTGTTATTGCAAAGATAAATTCATTTCCCAGCCAATGTTCACCTGATGGGCTACCAAAACCCTAGAAAAAAGTTGGTAAAATAACTAAATGTAATTACTGTAATTGGTAGAATCTTTATACAATAATAAAACCATCATTATATTTTACCTATACATTCTAATTTCTGGTCATAGCTTTCTGTGCTCCAGTTTGACTACTACTAAAACGAGCCTACTAATATGTACCATCTAGAAAGTGCAGATCAACCAATACTTGAAAGGGCAGTTGAGGTTATCAGTTGAAAATCACTTTCCAATTACAAGACATTAATAATGTTGTAATTACACATTCTTCAATGGGAATACTGGACATAGTCATATTCTATAATACATTTCATATGGTGTTAATCCTAGTTATCATTAAGACAATTAAGTCAAAACAAAATTGTGCTATATGCTGTAAAAGGTTTAAATGACTTTAGATTATACAATTTAAGTTAGCTGTGGATGATAGCTCATGTTTTAATTTCTAAAGAAGAATGGACCATTCCTTTGCTGTTGAGTGTCTGCCACAGCTGAAGGAGAAGGCTTTTAGTTTAAAATCCTCTTCTATATATAGGACCTGCTGGACAGATCTGTGTCTGTGTGTGATCCTCAGTTGTAACATTTATTTACTTCATTCTTGGTCCACTAAAGCTCACATTGGCTAAGATTTTCGCTGCTGCAAAGTTATTTTTTTCTCACCCTGCTGAGGTGAAATAAGATATCTATAAATGTTTTGATGCTTTGAGATCTTTAATTTAAGGAGTTAGGAGTACTCCTATGGACTATCCAAAGCACAGTAGAGGGTAATGTAACTTTATTTTCTAAGAATGAAAAATAAACAGCAGCAGAATACTTCAGATACCTAACTCTTTTCACATTTCATATATTCAGATGATCTTATTTGATAACTATGTATAGTTACATGTAACATGATAATAATATATAGTAACATGATAACAACATATAGTAACATGATAGCTATGTATAGTTAAGCAAACTATAAAATTTTCAAACATGGATAAATAATAATAGAAGTATAACTAGTTTTCAAAATGTATTTCTAGACCTATGTTTTTGTGCATCTTCCAGGTTTTAAAGTTGTTTAAATTTTAATGAATATTTTACTACATTAAATTTAAGGTTTTATTTAATGTGATTATTTTATTTTGATATATATTTTTTTTTCATTAAAAACTATTACTTCATACCTGAGAACTCTTACCCCCAATTTTTTTACTCTTTACAAATTATTTTACTCTTTTTACTCCTACAAATTATTTTAAACTGTAATCTTTACTTGTGAAGAACTCTTTGAACATGACTATACTTATTCATATTTCTTAAACTAGGAAAAATGGGAAGTTGAATCTCATTTGCTTACAGTGATGGCAGTGTTTTAGAAGACCCTTGTGAAAATTTTCTGATCAAATTAAATAAAAGATTGGATGATTTTCTTGCCTGTGGTAAAAACTATTTAAAATATTTTCCTTTGTGATTCATTATAGGAAGTTACTTTCCCTCTGCACTGTCCATCATGGTATTTTACAGAAGACATTTGCTCTCAGATGATGAATTAAACCATTTGATGTACCATTGATTGTGTCAATGTAATTCTCAAGATTAAGTTTGAAGATTTTCAGAAAGCACATATTTCTAAAGGGGGGTAAAATTATGAGACTTCCTGGGGACTAGAAGTTAAGTAATGGGAAATGTGTCCTTCTCAGAGAAGACTCAAACAGAAATATGGGAGGATACTATTAGTCGGCTTTTCCTTTCCTGCAAATTATTTCATTATATCCTCTTTCTCAAGTGGATAATTTCCCACATAAGTCCCTGTAAATACTGGTTATAGCTGATATTGGTGGTATCTTGCTTTGACCACATCAGTCTTCCAGTGTGAGCTCCTGCTCCTCAAGCTTTCCCATGATGGTGCTTCTGTATCTCTCACCTACTGCTTTGATAATGTTCATATGCATATTTGGTTTCAAAGATACTTCCTAAAATACAAAAACTTGTTCCTCACCTGCATAAACCCTGTCTACAGCTGACATACCCTTCTGTATTTTTCACTGTTTCCTTTCTGTTCCTTTGATCCTTCCCTCTCCTTGTGTTTTCTCTCTGCCCTGTGACTCTCACACATGGTCTCTCCTGTGTTAGCAGCTTTGGCAGTGTCCTACCAGAGCAGTCAGTGGCTTGTCTCTGACATCTTTCACCGGTGGTCATTGCCACTTGTCTCAGAGGAAGGGAAAATACACTCTACCTAACAGGCAGATTGCCTCCCTAAAATCCAGAAGGCAGAAGCTGAAGCACAGGTGTTTATATACCAGTCAAAATACATTTATTTGCAGTCTATGTGGTTTCTTATTCACAGAAGATATATTCTTGTTCTTATCAGCTGTCTCCCTTTAAAAGAAGATTTTCAGGAAATCCTTTCTCCCTTTTTCCCAGTGTTGGCAAGCTGAGGGGACTCCCCTTTGAACTGTGGCTCTATTGAATTATATTTGTCTTATCTTATTTAGATTACAGACTATTCAGGATGTAATACATGTGACTTATTTAACATTATGTGTTCCCATATGTGTTCTATATAAACTCCAGACACCATATATAACTATTCTGAAATAATAATAATTTTTCTTCTTCACATTTACACTTCTCCCTTTTCACATGGGTTATTACACTAAGATGAAAATCTATCACTAAGTGGTTTGCTCTTCTGACCAGAGGAAATGAAGTTGTAGCAAAAGGGAACAAAACGAATATAAAAAATTATGAGGAAAGCCACCACATTAGCTTCAAAAAACTGAATCCTATTATAAGGAGCTACAATAGTGAAACTCAGATCAGAAATGCCTAGACTGAGAATGATTTTTTCTTTCTTGTCGGCAGCAACTTCTTTTTAAACAAGCTCCTTACTCTTATGAAAAGGAAACCAAGGAAGTAAGTGGAATATAAAACAGAACTCTGAAGCAAGAAATGTTCCTAAGGAGAAATAGTGTATTTTATTAAACACCTAATATGGCTCAAAAAAGAAATAAACAAACAAACAGGCACTCAAAGCTTTCATAGATCTAAAACAGTGAGGAGCAGCACATTTCTGTTAAGCACAGAGTTGGGAACAATTTCTTCAAGTATAATTTTATTATGCCAAACTCAGCTGTTTCTAACCTGTATTCAGTCTGCAGTTTACTGCCTCTATTTCAGACCTGAAGAAAGACTTGCATGCTTGCTGTTTTTTTCTAGATACTTTGGCTGACTTAATAACTACACAGCTTTCCTTGTTTATATCTTGCTCAGACTGTCGCTGCTACAAGAACACTACTACTTTGACAAGATATGTAAGCTTTTGCGTGCAGAAGAGAATGACACACTATTAAACAAACAAAAAAAAAGGCCAACCTGAAAAACATGATTTAAGTTTTTGTTTCCATTCTCAATGGTAAGGATGGCAAAGAAGATGACTGTGCCAGATTCTTTTGATTTGCCTTCAACATCTCTAATCTTCAAAGTACATTTCAGAATTTTATCTTATAAGAAAAAACTTTTTTTTTTTTATTCAGTCAGAAAACTTCAGAAAACAAGCTTGTGCAATTGTTATGCCCACCTGTCCTTTATTTTTGTACAATACCTTTTGAATGCTTTTGAGGTTGGGATAGAAATCACACAAACTTGAAGTAAAACAAGGTTTCAGGAGAACCAGTGCCTGGGATGAGTTGCTGCTGGGAGAAATGCTGAAGCAGAAGTTCAGCAGTTGCCTATTCCAATTGTCTATCAGCAGATGCAGAGCCACCAGCTAAGCTCAGATGCTGAGTATGTACTGCTTTGGAGGACCCTTAGACATCTGGCAGACATTTGAGGGACGTAAAAGGAGAACTCAAGCTATTGCCACAAAGAATCTCAGAAAATAATAGGGATTCAGGAGATTATTAATAATGAGAATAGGACTTCTATGCAGGACACAGGAAAAAAAATCACAGAAAAGCAGACCTCATTAATTTTTCAACTCAGTAATTGTTCAGTAATGAAAATTCAGTAATGACATTCAAGTGTTTTAGTTAAGAGAACATTTATGTTTATACTGTTTCTCAAACCTGTGGGGTCCCAAGTGATAAAATGCCTTCAACCTTGCAATAGATTGTGCTTGTCATCTTGTATGAACAAGGAGTTTGGTTTTGAGAATGCTTTAGGATACAGTCTTAAATCTTAGAGGATAACAATAGGACTCACCTATTCCAGACCCATAGCTGTCATTAAATGTGTTTGTTTCCCAGTACATATATACTCTGTCAACATACCCATGGTTTTTTGCATTCATATTGCTATAGCAAATACTTCCAGAATTATTTGTGTTAAAGTTCTGTACTTAAAACTCAAGAAAGTACATGAGGTGATCCAAGTCATCCTCAGCTATCAATCTACTAGGAAAAGGAACATCTGTGTTTCATGAATGTGTTTGTAGATAACTACATTTCAAGTCCCTCTGAAACCCAGTGGGTCATAAGCAGTGTTCCAAAATTGCATTCTAAATATCTAAGAGAAACAATTTTGTCATTAGCTTTCTATATTTTGTTCATTATATGTTTCCAAGTAGAGGGATTAATTCTTTAAAATTTACATTTTATTCCAAAAATACTCATTTTGCTTTTCCCTTGACATTTGCATAACATTTTGGGATGACTGACAAATCAGAGACTTGAAGTTCCCAAAAGAGTACTTAATGTAATAGGGAAAGGTAAGAGATTTCAGAGTTCTACATTTTCCTCATTAGCACTTTCTGGAAGCTGGGAGAATGTTGCAGGGAAATATATTTTTCTTAATTGCCCGCTACTAGCCACAGACAGGACATAGAAATCTTTGCCCTGACCTACCATAGATTATTTTAGTGTTTCATTTTACTGTTAACAAATGGAAAACATTTATTTTTTTTTGCTGCTGAAAATTGCATTAAGACCATATTTTGACAAAGTTTAATCTGAAATAAACAGTTAAAAAGACATAAAAATTGCAACCAATTAGTAAAATAGGTTTTTATCAAGGAATAATCAGGTGACATTTTGTATTAAATTTAGAATACATTGTTCTTGTAGACACAATAACTCATTTCCAGAGCAAAGAAATGACACTATATAGAACCTTACTGACAGTTTTAATCCCATTTATGTACTAGGATGAAGCAAAGGAGTTTTCTGGTTCTTTATGCCTATAATTATATAGTAATTTGTGTAAATTCTGACATAGTGCCCAACTGTTATGTTAAAAAATAAATAAATAGTAATTTGTTGCTCTTTTGTATGCATTGATGTACTTAGAACCAGGAATCATAGACAAAAGTATGCGATTTTATAATATTTACTCTAGATGACATCCAGGTTCTACATCACCTCATTTCCAATTGCATGGTGATTAGCAGAGTTAAAACTATTAAAGCAGTCATGAGTACAAAGACATGGAATTCAATACTGGTTTTAAAAATGACCTTAAGAATTTACAAAGTTGACACTTATTCAAAAATAATAAGTAGGGTGCAAAAGAGTTTTATTAGCTTTGGCAAAATCTGTGGGGGTATTCTGCTTGAATCATATTACTTCAAGTTCATTAAATAATTATCTCTCTTACTTTATTTATTTTGTCTGATAATGCTCATAGGAAGCTTTGACTTTTTATAGACAAAACAAAATTGAAACCAGACACAGCCAATATATACTATGGGTTCATCTCCTGTCAGACAATTCACTGAATAAAGCAGATAATAATTCAGTGTTTTACAGGAGCAGTGTCTTCCCAGCAGCCATAAAGAATATTCAACTCCTTTTGCCTTAGCTGAGAATGTGGAATGGATTTTGATTCAGAAGATAATTTCAAAAAAGGTTAGTATACTTCTTTATTTCCATCATGTCGAATTATTAATTGCATTATTTGAAATAAAGATGTGGTCTATAGCAATGACTTCAATTTAACATTTAACAAATGTGTTAAATAATGTTAACTTAAAAATAATGCTAAATATTCAGAATTATTTCTATGAAATGCTAAAAAAATCTCTGGGCAATGGCCCCAAGCAGCTCCATTTTCTACAGTGACCCATATACAACAGCCAGTTGTATATCTTCCTCAGGCCTGGATTTCAATGTAACTTAGAGTTTCACTAAAACCGGGAAAGTATTTCCTACTGAGACAAATTATATTGAGAGCCTCTCTCCCAAACCACCTTCACTTGGGGACAAGTGGACGCTGGGAATATACAGACACTAAGTGCCACTCCTAGGAAGTGCATCCCAGGGAGGTGGGCATATTTTAAAGAAAAGAAAATGCAACTTTTGTATTCTAAGAAAGATGAATTAGGAGTTTAAGAGAAATTCCTGTTCTGTTCTTTGCAAAGAAATAAATCGTATGATTTATGACTAAAAATTAAAAACAAAAAAAAAAGTGCTTCTGTTTTACTTTAGGTAAAAAGAAAGAACTTTTGGAGGTAGGACTTAATTCTCTTTTCTTTTCAAAAGACACAGATTCATCCCAAATAGCAAAGATGCACATGACTAGGAGCATAAATGCTACAGGAAAGACCAACAGTCAAACCATCTGTATGTGAGTTTGAGCAGGAATTGAATCTCAGCCCCATAATCCATCTAAATACCCTAAGCATCAGACTCATGGAATCCTCTTTTCTCTCTTGCTTGGACTCAGCTGCTACACTAAACATCAGAACTAGAACAGAAGATGACTAACACCAAAGTCAAAAAGTTAGAGTCCTAATTTGACATAAGGCACAAACTGAAGGGCTGCTCCAGTGAGTTCCAAATGGAACAGATTAGGCAGGAGATGCTTCTCCCTTAAGAGAAAGCTGTTCTGTGATGAGAGCACACAACTATCATTTGGGAAGACCTTTGCTACAATTCTACTGAATGTTCAAATTACTACTTTAAAAAACAACCTCTCAAAATCTCACCTGGCTCTTGTAAAATAGCATTTCCATTTGGGGTTAGAAAGTTTCTTTACTAACATTAATCTTTCTCTTGGTGCTCTCCTACAGACTGTTACCATAATTAAGCTGAATTATGATATTGTTATATAAAATTTATTAAGTTTTATATGTAAGAATACCATAGATGTTTATATTAACAGCTTTTGGAAGACCATGAGTGTTATCAGTATATATTAATGATGTTAAATTTAGTCACTGGTGGCAGAGTAGGCACAAGTATATAGCCATGTGGCAACACAACAGTTAAAACTGATGTTATCCAGTAATGTTGGCATAGGGAAGATTGCGCTGACTATAATACATTTAAAACACAACTGTAGTCCAACACAAAATTGTATATAATTTTACATCCAAAAATATTCCCCCAAATAAGAAGATGCTTCCTTGTCTGGTAACATTCTCTCTGTGCCCAATTTAGTGATCCAAAGCCCTCTGAAACAAATGTTTTCATTCTTGCTCCCTTAGATCACACTGTTGAAACGCACACTGTAGATTAAGCCTTGGTCAGGGCCAGAATAACTTAATGAGCGTGTTTTCATGAAAGTGAATATGGTCTCTCAGCACTTTGATATCATGTCTATTTCCACTGGACATGCTGGATTTAGACCTCAGGAGAAGCAGAGAACATGTTGGCTCTTTTTATAGCACTGATGAAAGTGACAATTATCTGAGCAACAGTTGCAGTCAGAAGTGACTTTTTATTAAACTAGTGTGACATGTCATTCTTTATCACAGAAGAGTAGGTCTCCATGAAAGGCGTTACTCACACAGTATCTTAATACACATTCCAGTCACCAAAAATCACTTCCTTATATCCAAATTACTTGGTAAATGTTTGAAAGAAACAAATTACTTCCATGTCTTCTACCCCAGTCTGTTCAAATAAATGATTTTTTTCAGATGTAAGCAACTTCTAACTCATGATTTTGAACTGTACTATCATAAGAAATGTGTTTGTGACTATGTTACAAAATTATGCATGTCTGAAGTGTGCCTTTTTTATCCCATTTTAGTCATAACTCACTCTCAAACTTATTCATGCAACATAATTCAACGCCATCACCACTTCCATACTGTTTTGTTTGTTAACAGTTCAGAAGCAACATGCCTTCTGCCTTTTCCAAGGACATGCATTTCCTAGTTCTTCCCTTTCTCACAGGTCCATCCTACCCTCAAATACTTCATCTTTACAGGAAGCAAATGCTGATACTGCTGATATTGCAAGGCTCTTTATAAAATTCTTCACACTACTGGGAAAGAAAGTATGTGAAGCTGTTTCTGCAGAAGGAATTATGGGATATGTCTCCAGGTAGTTCGCTAGCTAGATGGATGGATGGACGGATGTAGTAGAGATAGTGTTATGAAGGCTTTTCTCCTGCCACAAAAATTTCTGTATTCCTTTCCTATTCCCAGGTTATCTTCAAAATGCCTCCCCATGCTCTTTGCACCAATAATTCTTTCCCTCAGAGCCGTTTCACTAAGCCACATGGGGAAGGAGAAGCTGTGAAGAGTGCTCTGAACAGCCCCCTCTGCTCTACTATGCAGAGGAAAGCAAACCAGAATAAACTATGGGATAATAGTAAAACCTTCTCAGCTCTGAAAACCAGGCAGTCCTGTGCAAACTGCCATTTGAGAATGGCCATTGCCCCTAACTGCTTGGGCATTATTTCTGGAATCTTATTTGAGTCAGAACCAAAACTCTACTAAAAGTTGCTGCTGAGGATTTTGCGTCACAATGCTATGTTCACACACAAGCCGTGGCCCTGTTCAATGTGTTAGTACAGATATGGCCTAGGAATTGAGAAAGAAGGAATTGAGTCAAAAAGGAGTAGGATCCCCATCCACTGGATCACTCCTGTGTAAAACAGGGAAACACAAAAACTCTCATTAGAAGGAAGTCGTAGGTTCTTATTAGAAAATCCAATTAGCTTATTATCAGGAGTAGCTGTACATCTTTACCCTGGGGGGGGGGGGGATCCTTCATAGCCAACAATTTGTGGATAATAACAGTGAAGATGACAATTTATGTCCACATGAGATCAACCAACAATCATACTTTTAAGTTTTACGTACATTAAGTGTAATAATTTTTTTGCTTTGCTTATAGTTCTTTGAGCTATTCTTTGTGATCAAAAAATAGATTACTTGAATATAGCTCAAGCCAAAAGCAGTGGAGGAAACCTCTTACTGTCATAAAACCACAGGCCTGTTGGTAGCTAGGTATCTCTGGCTAGTATGTGTATGTACATTTTCCACACGATGATAAATGTTTACTTATTTTAAATTCCTGTCAAAATTACAAATAATTATCTCAAAAGCTGATGAGTGTTTTGAGTCCTGTGAACAACAGCAGCATTTTTCTAAATTTCCCTAACAGGAGTTAGGTGAAGTTCATTTCAACAGGCATTTTGGTATTTGACATCCAGTGAACTCAGGGGGCTGCATCATACGCTTGCAGTGGAATAGACTTTTCAGCTCCCAACAACTCTTTTTTCCTTAGTCTGAAGGAAAGAATTTAGCATGAATGAAGATCGAAAAATAAGCTTTTGACAAACTCATTTAATGTGGAATAGTCACAGAAAGAGCAGTTACCATCTTCACAGCTGTTTGGTAGTATTTGAGTTCTCTTTTAAAGAACACAGGAATACAGCTAATGCATCAATAATATCAGACTACTGTGATTGCAAGAAGTGTGAAGACTTCGTGGCCATATCAATGCATAACATAGCTTAAATACTTATACTCTGGAAAAGGATTTTAAATTAATGCAGAATATCTTGCTTTAACAAAACCGAGAATTTTGAAAGATATTGTTCCTACAATATGAGCATTCAAATTATAAGCAATTTTTTTTTTCTGTCAAGAACATTCTCCTTAGCCAAGCCATATGGTTGATGTAATTTTTGTTTTAAAAAAAAAAAAACATCTGAAGTTGTTTTCTACTAAAATAGCAGAACAAGAATCATGAAGCTTACACAAACAATTTAAAAATGCACCGTGTGCATTGCTTTTTACACAGTCAGCTCTCACTTGAAAAAGAAAGTGATGAACATAATAATCTAATGTGACTGAAGGGGGCTGGAGCTCTGTCTGTAGTTGTTTGATTCTTCAAGTACATGGGGAGAAAAAAGAACCTGTACAATCTTTATAAATGAACAAAACTGCATCAGGGAAATATCCATCATCAATTAATGTTCCAAAAGGGAACAGTACAACAGCTTGCGGTTTTGCCTCTTTGCTCAGGTCAAACATAATGTTAATTGTGGTGAGGATCTACTTTGAAAAAGAAAAAAAGTGCAAGTTAGTATTGCTACTGAAGCAATATGGAACAAAAAAGCAGCAGTATTTAGAGACAGGAAAGGTGGGCAGAAAGAATGACAACAAAACTGAAAACTGGAACTGAAACTTTCATAAGAGAAATTAAAATATGACTTAAAACAGATGGTGACCATAAAAGGAATTAGGAGACCACATTCTAAAACAGGAGCTGGACACTTTGCAAATAACAGTTAAATGCAAGTTACATCTGGAAGTTTTCAGAATGAATTGAAAGACGGTACTAAGAAATAAAATCTTTGTTGGATTGGTAGCTCTTTTTACAAATAATTCAGGTAGACACTCAAATACACAACTTGCAGTATGTAGGACTTGCAAGGACTGGTTAGGTGAAAACATGAGGTGACCAGCAACGTGATTGTCACAAAATAGAAGGTCCTCCACAAAATGGGTGCGTCCTATGTCTGAACTAGAGCTATTAGAGTTCACAGGAGTGAGGTGTAGAAAGTATATCAAAAAGGGTAAAAAAATCATGCCTAGAAGGAAATCAGAGACTTACAGTCTGAAGAGCTGCTCAACGTTCTTTTAGGTAAGCAGAAGACATGGATCACCAGACTTGTTACATTATTTATAATTAACTGATGCTCAGAGGAAAGTCAGATTGTTCCAGATAATGTAATGTAAATGCTCACTAGAACTGCATCCAGAAATACTTCCTGAGAAATTTCTCGTAACCATCTCTGTGGTCCAGATCTTGGTGTGCAGCAGAATTTAAGCCATGGAAGAATATAAATTATGCTGCTTTGGCATTGTGTCATATTGGCACCATGGAGCTAGTCATCAATTTGACCTGACAGCTTTAAGGAGAGATGAAAAAGAAGAAACCCCAGCAGAAATGGAAGTGGTTTTGTAGATGTGATTTTCAGGCACACACAAATGCTAGTGATGACTTCTGAGATAAGTTGGCAGCAAACTTTTTTAAGCACTGAACTGGTGTTGGACACTTAGATGTTAATCAGGAACATGAGATTAAGGGGGTGTGGAATTTACAACTTCATTCTTGCCTGAAAGAATCAAAAGAAAATCCAGCTGCTGGTCAGAAAGATAGGAGGTGGTTACCATAATGCTTAGAAATTCATCTCTGAGTCTTACATGCACAAGTGATCCTAATCAGGCCCATGACATTATGAATGCTTAAAACAGTGATAGATATCTTTCATCAGAGAAAGGAAAATAATTACACTGTAGCAGTAAAGGCATGCAATACAATTAAATACTGACACGCAGAGAGAGAGAGAAAAAAAAAAAAAAAAACTGGCTAGGAAAAGGAATGTTGTGGGCTGGCCAAGGCACGTAACTTTAAATACCTATTGAGAGTCTTTCTCCAATGACAGAAAGCAAGAAAAAATTTTAAAGGTATGAGGAAGCCCCCAAAAGACTTGACCCCCATGAAGTCCCCCAGGAAACTGATAGTAAATCTTGGGCTATTGAGTGTGGAATGACTTCTGTGAAATTCAAGGGAATTATTAAACTAGACATGCTAAAAGGCTAGAGAATAGGGAATCCAATACTCCATCACCTAATTTGGCAAAAATGGAGACAGTGACTGGGAAAGGTGAATTCGTCCAAGAACTGAAAAGCTGGAATTTGAGCAAGAAATCTTGATAGCCAAGTTAGCACATGAGCTAATCATTTCCTTGGATTTCATTATTGCTAATGACTGTCTAATAAATGCCAGAAACTGCATGGTTGTGGAAACCTCCTTCTAAAAGTGGCTCAGGTTTGCAGATGGTAAGCAATAGTTTTTTTAATTATATTCTCCTAGACGTCAAAAATCTAACAGTGCTTTACGTTCCCTCCTCAGGCAAGGAAATGTGAAAAATGGTTGAAACCTGCTTCAGGGTGATCTTAGCTGTTGTTGTTAAAGAAATTATTAGTTCACTTCAGATTTCTCTGATAAGCAACAAATACTATAATGGATAATCCATCACAAAATGTGAAAGAACAGATGTAGTAGATACTGATAAGAAAAGGATGGGAGGATGGACTCACAGGGTTTCCTTTGAATTTCTTCAAATTAGCACTGAATGTACAAAATTGACATGACCCAAGAGATTTCATAGTCAGAAGTGAGTTCTTAGAAGCAAAGGCACAAATTACACTGCACGGCATAAAGCTGATAACTAAACAGAACCATACTGGCAAGCACATATGCCACTAAGGAAGAAGAGGGCATAACCAATCTTTCATAACAATAAATCTGTGTAAAAGGACTTCAAACTTTATTTTCCAGAGTGGACATTGGACACTCATGGAAATGGAGCCAAAAGAACAAGCAGAAAAAGTTACGACCACTATTATTGTAGCATCACTGACTTGGTGGCAATTTATGTGTGGATGGAGTTCTATATTTCCTCCTTTCAAAAGATTTATGGCTACTTTATCTCTCTCTCAACCTGTTTCCTGTGTTGGTGTCTGGAAAATATATAGAACAGGAATCGAATTGCTTCTATGTAAGCTGAAGACATCAACCTGAAACTGAATCAAAGACAATGATTGCTTCAAATTTTGTCTGCAGAGTGAGTTGGTGCCAGGAGGCTGCTGTAAGTCAGCAGTGTTGTCACACCTTCACTGAGAATACTCCATGTGTACCCTTTTCAAGCGACCTGCTGTAAGGATCTCAGCTTAGAGTCAGAGAAAATGTACAAAGGCCTTATAAAACTGGAACAGCCAATAATTTGTGAGGGCACCAGCAGTATCGCAGGTTGGTGGCCTGAGTCCCTGTCCAGCTCAGCAGCTGGCAGTCACAACTTGCTTGAAACTGAGTAACTTCAACAGTTTTCCAAATTCTTTTCTAATAAGAACTAAATGAACCAAAACTAAAATAAGCCCCAGGGACTTATTATTCCTGTTATTGTATTATTATGATAATCTGTTAGATTTGGGGCCATTGAGATATAAACACAAGAATGTTTTAGCAAATCTGGAAAGCTATATCTGAACTATGGGCTGGGAGAACACATATTAAACTCAACCACTCCAAGTAAGACCAAGTACCATTGTGTCCCCCACGACACTACCTGGTTTCCACTGGAAGAAACATCAACTAGATGTGTCAGGAAGGAGAGGGAATGCAATCCACCGTGCACCCACACTGAACAATGAGGGAATTAAGTTAGTGGTGTCCTTGCCTTGAAGCTCAGACATCGTCATGTATTCCAGCAATCTACACAGCATCCATCAGCCTCCATCGTCTAACATTTGGTGATATAAGATAATCACAGAAGGGGGACTAAGCTAGATACTTTGGTGAAATGGTTCACAGAAGCAGAGACAAGCCTAAATCCCATTTTGTCTCATGCTTACAGGATAACTATCAGTAAAAGTCCAAAACTTTTTATTTGGCAGAAGTAAACTATGTCTTAGAAACTATGGCATTCCTAAAGAGAAACAAAATTAATTCAGACTGTTTGAACTAGACAAAACCAACATAATCTAATCCTTAACAGGCTCACATCATTATAAAAGAAAATTTGAGGAAAATGTTTGACTAAGTGAAGGGATATATATGAAAAAAGGCCACATGGGAAAACTTTAAAAAGAAGAGTTATTCTTACTAAATGGTCTAAGAAAAAGCACAGGAGAGAAAAACAGTAATCTCAATAATTCACATGATATGTATAAATTAAAACAGCCTGTATGTAAAGAGTAAATTCTGTGTCAGAACTTTTTCCCATAGAAATTTTTGCTGAACTGAACTTGCTTTTATTTCTAAACATTTTAAATGCTCTCTTCATTTAGTACTTTTTGAAAACTGTTGGATAAAAAGTTTTTCCTCTTCCAGGTTAACAACACAGTTCTGAAAACTTTACTGGGAATGCCACTGAAATCCAAGCCAGTCCTGAGGGACTCAAAGAAAGGAGCTTCATCAGAAAGTTTGTCAGGCAATGAATTAAAAAAATTAGAAGTTATTTAGATTGGAGTAAATTTTTTTGAGTTGGCAAAGGAAACATAGCCTGCTGAAATCATGTTATCTGTAATTTTGCAAGTTATTTATTTTCTTTTGATCCTGTTCGAAGTATCAGCATTTCCAGTACATTGGCTGATTGGCAGAGGTGTTGTATGGCTTGGGATAAACCCCAGTAAAACTTTTCATTCCTATCTGAGGTGCTCCAAATTCTAAAGGAGTTCCCCTCAGCTGAAAACATCCATGCATTAGGAACATTACCACATACCTACTACGCCTTAAAGTCACAGCAAGTCAAAACTTCAGAGGGGCGGACACTAACATTCTTTAGTGCACATACCTGGGCCTGACCTCATTTTAATCTCAGTAACTGATCTGAAAGAAACTCTAAGTCATGGGAAATAATACTCAACCAATTGAGCAAAAAGAATATTACGATTTTTGAAAGTAACAGGCATGATAAAAGTTAGTTCATAAAAGACTACAGGATAACACCACATCACTATGGGCAGAACTATCTGCTTAAAATAATAAGAAATACTATTTGAAATCTAACACTTCTATGAACTGTATAGCTATTCCACACTTTTCACATTACCATTTTGTATTCTTTCCAGCTTTTTTGAAAATCCAGACTCCCATCTTCTCGATGCTGTATAACCGTCCATCCTCCTCCAGCAATTTCCATATTGCAAAAGACCTATGTAGTAATAAAAAAAAAAACAAAAAAAACAATAAACCAAACTTGCATTGGAATCCTGTCATCTTAGGAGGGGAAAAACGTTTTGAATAAAGGAACTAAGGAAGCCTGTTTTGCTATAGATTCATGCTCTATGCCCTCAATGGTATCCTCAATTGCTTGATTATAACCAGACTCTCCTTGTGTTCAGTATAATTCTTCCAGTAATGTCTCCTGTTCTTTCAGCCCATTACCCAAGAACATCTGCCTGTGATCCCCCCTCTGCATCCTCAGTTTTCCTCCTCACATTCCCTCCATGCTCCTTTTCTATTTTTCCTGCAGTGCCCCTAAAATTACTCCCTTCCTCTTAGTAAATGAGTATTTTTTTACAGTGACAATAATGTTTTCTATAGCTTTTAGCAGAAAGTCATTCTGTCTAAGACAGAATCTTCAGGAATTCTTACATAAAATATCAATTAAAGCAGTCCAAAATGTAGCACACATGAGATTATTCTGTTTTGCTATGTATTGTAGTGTTACCTACAGTGTGCCAGGCAATGTCCCAAAACAGAAACAGCTGGTCTCAGTCTAAGCTGCCTTACAGCTGAGAGAGGACACAGATAGGAACAGGCTTGAGAACAGAGGTCTGTGGGACAAGCTCAGAAGTCAAGACCTATACAGTACAGTAATAAAATATATACAGTAATAAAATTCTAACCTAGATGCTGAGATTCTGTACATTAAGGATAATTTAACAATTGACAGTTTTGCTGAAGATTGGTAGAATATTGCGCCAACTGAAATCTGTTAACAATCTTAAATAATCCATATAATAATCAAAATGGATATTTAATTTTCATTCTTTTTCACTCTTCTTACAGTATTCTTTCAAAAATATAGAAGATAATTTATGAAAAAATGCAAATACTGCTTATCCATTCACTTTTCTTGGTATGTAGCAAGAGATAGTATTCACTTTTGTTACTATTTTTCTACAACAGTTGATTTTAAGGTCTGACTAATTTTCTCAGTGCTACTCACTCAAGCAAATTTTCCTGATTTTCATCCCTGTGTACTCATCTGTGCCATATTGGCACTGCAACTATACTATATTTCATTTGTCTGTGCTCTTGAATAGTTATATCCCTCTTTTTAAATAAGATGTCAGTATGTAAGAGGGTTGAAAAGGTGTCACCCATCAACTTAGCTTTTGGCATTCACATCATCAGGAGTCAATCCATTCGGCACTGGTCGGTAATTTAAGGCTTTAAGTTGCTTTGCCAAATTGAATGTTACTATCCAAGTAAGTTTAATAAAAATTCGTCCCTTAGTTGACTAGAGAACCATATTCCGCCCTCAGGCAGATTCCAAATCTTTCCTACTCATAAGCATTGTCATAGTAATCCTGTGCAAGTGCTTTTGTTTTAATTTGCTCCAGGCATGCCGAGTGAAGTCCCTGTGTAGGTGCAGGAAGGAAACAGAGTACCGAACAGTGCAGCCATGTGAACTTGATTTAGGGTAACCACAAGAAAACCCACAATTTGCTAGACAAACATTTTGGCCCTATTCCTCCTTCAGGGAAGACACTGTGAGTCAAAACATTTATCTACAGGATTTAATTTCTTTAGTCCGATTTACAGTGAGAATTTCTAAATGATGGATTTACTTTCCTTGTAAGTCATTTCATGCTCCCATGAATCCACTGCCAATTTTTAAAGCATTAAATCCTCAACTGTATTAAGACTATGCATTTTAAAGACATGCACAAATGATGGGGTTTTCATACTAAAATATAATAAAATACCTATAAAAAGACTTTGATGTTTTCTGAATAATATAGTAAATTAAAAGAGAAAACTGCACAGCGAAAAAAAGATTTACAGCAGCGCATTATTCACTAGCCATCATTGTGTGGTCTGGCACTTTCCACGGTGGCAGACACAAACACCTGCTGTATTAACAGGAGTGCCAAGCTGATTATAGATGTTCATTGTGCACAGCTTTAGCCAACAAATGTCCTGTACTGGCTTCTGTCCCAGACAAGGTCAAGGCACTCAGCCATTAAACACCTTAAAACATGTTCTGATGTTTAACCCTCTACCAGAAAAGGAAAGGGACTTTGAATTTGTATGCATCTTTAGATTCTGAGTTTTTTGTCAGTAAATATGAACTGGCAATGCGTGCTTGCAGCCCAAAAGGTTAACTGTATCCTAGGCTGCATCAAAGAAGCCTGGCCAGCAGGTCAAAGGAGGTGATTCTCCCCCTGTACTCTGCTCTGGTGAGACCCCACCTGGAGTACTGCGTCCAGTTCTGTAGCCCCCAACACATGAAGGATATAGACCTGTTGGGAATGGGTCCAGAGGAGGGCCGTGAAGACGATCAGAGGGGTGGAGTACCTCTCCTATGAGGAAAGGCTGAGAAAATTTAGGTTGTTCCGCCTGAAGAAGAAAAAGCTCCGGGGAGATCTTACAGTGGCATTCCAGTATCTGAAGGGGGCCTACAAGAAAGCTGGAGAAGGACTTTTTACAAGGGCACGTAGTGATATAATGAGAGACAATGCCATTTGAGATTCAGGGAATGTGTATCTGCTATGCAGAAACCAAGCCTGAAGGTAATCATATGGAGCTAGCATATGTTTAATGGGTTAAAATTCTGGCAGATATGCTCAGAGAGACCATTGACACCAATTTGGTGGGAAGTCCACAGGCAGAATGTAAAGTAGAAGGAGTGAAGGCTGCATTCATGGCAATGGTGGCAAGTGCTTTTGCAAAGCCGTAAAGATCCCGTTATATAGACCCCACTAACAACTAATAACATCATAGTTTCACTGCAGTGCAGCCAGAAGTTGGTAGAAGTCATGTTTGTGAGGGCATCAGAGGACACAGTAAGAGAGTCCAATACATTGATCCAAGGGGAGATATGGAGGTTCTGTGAGCGCTCAGGCCAGTCCCCCTGCCCTACTTCAGCTCCTGAAGTACATATGGTTCCTTCAGCTCCAAAACGGAGACAATCTCACTCCTCTGCTAATCAGCAGCCTCTGCTTCCTCTGTAGCTGATCCCACCTCTGTAGGAGACTGAGAGGACTCTTCTTGACTTTGGTCTCACTATGGCTTACGGACCATCATTTGTGAACACCATCAGGCATTGCATAAACACACATCAATGTAAGACAATTAATTATCTTAATACTTCAAGTCTATCTTTTTCTCTTCCCATCTTAAAAATATGGAATATTATTAAGATCCTTTTAAACAGAAATGGATCACTAACTTTTGATGCAGGGTTGGAAGACTAATGAAGTAAACTAATGAACTCTTGAAGCTAGGAACATGAAAGAAAAATTGCAATCTAAATTTGTAAGAATGTAAAAATGAGGCATGTAAATGGAGCTGTAAGCATGGAGGATACTTTTCTATGAATATATGAAGGTAAAACGAGCAAAAAACCCAGAACTGACAGTAACTTAGTATATATGACACAGGAATATTTTCTACTGAATGTCAGGATTCTAGTAAGTACTGCTTAGGAAATATAAAATGAAATTAAGGTACGTTTTTGTGACCTGAAGTATAAAATTACTACAAATGAGACAGTTGCCAGTGGCTGCAAGTATTACAGAACGTAACAATATATTAGGCCTCTTAAAACATGTCAGAGTCTTGCATTGCATTGTGGTAATCCAGATAACTAAGCTGGCTTTGAACAAGTGTGTATGTCTCCATGGAGTACCTATCAGGATATTACTTTGGGTCCCAGAGCGATCTAACTGCGTCAACATGGTGCTACCTCTCGGCTAATTAGTCCTGGCACAGTGCTGCACTGATGTGATTTTGAAGCTATCTCAGCTGGAAGCAGTTCAGCTATCTCTGCACAGCACTACCTCGCAGACTGTTAATATGACCTTAATGTCTGAAAAAACATCTGTTAAAGCAATCACACTCCTCTCGTGCCTGGGATCAGCTCTTGCTGTGTTATCTCTAGGACAAGACAGGAACAGGTGGTAGCAGAAATGCCTTCAACACTCTCCCTCTCCCCCTTGTTTTCCCCTGCCAATTTTCTTGCTAAAACAGGAAGCCTCTGGGAAAAAATAATACAATGATATCAGCTGAGTTGTGCTGCCTGTATTGATAGATCCCAGTGTCTGCAAAGAGAGATATAGTGGAAACACAGGGTGGCTTCCATAGTGTCACTGTCCTTGTATTACCAGCGAGGTGGGTTTCAGGTAAATATTTCAGAAGCATCAGTGCCATCGTGCTTTCTGCTAACCATTGTTTTTCATTGCAACCCAGCCTCTAGGGATGGTTTATAAACTTTAATAAGTCTAAGAAAAGCCATGCAATTTGGACGTTGATGTTACATTCTCTTTTGAGTTGAACAGCTTCTACAGAACTGCTTTTATTGTTCTGGTCCTGTTCAGTAATGCATATAGGTGTCTATGTATTTTATGTCATGCCAATTATTTTTCCATTCATATTCACCAGAGTTATCTTGATCTTTGCCCATAGCACTCTCCCACCCCAATTCTACTAATGGTTTAATGAACCTTAAGTCCTTAGTAAACGATAACATCTTGTCATCTACAGGCTTCCAAAGACCTCTAATAAAACAATATTCAGTTTAGAAATAAATTTTACATATCTTAATATCATTATGGAATGCCTATAGACAATAACATCAGTAATATTTTTCTGTTTTCTTTTTTCACCATTTTACTGCAGTAAGAATAAATTCTCCAGACACACGTGGTTCCCTCCCTCTTCCCACTTTCTGGACATCACTGTATTTTTCATGCCCAGGTAAGCTCTTAGCCTGTTGGGGGCTGCTCCCAATAATGCTCTGTCAGAGAGAGCCAGCATTCCTTCATGTATTAGTTAGGTTTAGGTTATCATCTCATGTTCCTAGCTTCAACTGATTTAGGTACCTTAGCATCAAAAGCCTTCAAAAAAATCAGTCTCCTCCTGGCTGAAGTTTCATTTTCATCAAAAGAAAATCACAAAGGGTTTTTTTTGGTATAATGGGACTATACATGCTTTCAAACAGTGCAAATATTCAGCATATTGTGTTCTTTACAGCCAAACCCGTTCTTCCTTGCTCCCTACAAAAAAAAATGCAGGATTTTTGTGAATCTTTATCTTTAAAAACTACTCATTCTGCCATTTCTTTTCCTGTGCTATCTACTCATTCTGCCATTTCTTTTCCTGTGCTACCAGATAACCCTCCCATTAGCTTCCTTATTATAGCACTTTACTAATTCTCTTCTAAACTTCATTGCAGATTTATTTTCAGGCATAGTCTTATTCAACTGAACTTGCCAAGTGGGAGGAAGTAAGTCAACTATTGAATATATGTTGGAACTTAGGAAGGATTCTCTGTCAATGAGAAAGAGGTATGTCTGGAATAATACAGTTTATCATTTTCTTCACCGCATTGTATTTTTTTCAAGACTGAATACAGCCCAGGTTATTTATACCAGTACAATATTTTGCAGAATGAGAACTTCAATAAAAGCTTCAAATGCTAAGAAAATAAAACAAATATTTACTTTACCTTTTTAGGATCTGACACATTGTTAATAAAAATAGTGTAGACTCCACTTTTGTTAAAACCAGACTGGTATACATCTGCACAGTCTCTGAAAGGCTTTTCTTCTTCCTTTTTTGCATTCTTTAGTAAAACTGCAAAACAAAAAACCATGATAATATAAGTTATAACAGCAACCTTAGAGCATTTCTGTATCAAGAAGTCCACTTTTGCACATTGTATTCCTTTGAAATATACACTATAATAACAATGCTATGGTCCTTACACAGTTAGGGCATTTGGTAAATTCTATTAAAGAAAGTATGAAATGTGACAGATGGCAGAGTAGGCCCCAGCAGAAGTAAGTCATGATGCAAATAGCTTAACAGTGCATCCTGTCTACCACAAGGTGAACACAGCACATTCCTTCTCACTGTAAAGGTCTGTGCAGCTGCAGGTGTCACCCCTGACTCAAGCTGTATCTGGGAGATTGCCAAAGAGTGCCCCAGAGATGGCACATGGAGGCCAACAAGTTTGTTCAGTGCTGTGATCTGAGACAGATGCTCACCTAAGACAGCACCACAGAACCGCAGAAGGAAAGAGCTTGTGCCCATCCTCCATGAGGTACTGCCTTTTGAGCAGCCTACAGGCTTGGGGCAAGGGAGATGTTTGCTTAAGTTTATTATTTTAGTAAAGAATTATCTCACGGTTTTCATATCTACATACATAAAGTTGCTAGACACAATTAATGGAAAAAAGAAGAAAAAATGCTACTGAAGTCAGTTGTTTAGAGTCATGATTTATTGAATTTATTTTTGCCTCAGAGCATGAAAACAATTAATGTTAGAACACCAGTGCAGATCTTAATCCTGTATATTGCAGACAGACCTCATATATGAGTCTGGGCTGAGAAATGAGGGGAGCAAGATGTTTGAGGATCCCAGTCTTGAACAACCAGGAGATTCCCTGTAGAAAGAGTAACATCTGAGAGTGTTCCTACACTTTCACAAACAAAAGTAGTGTGACCCCACACGTTACTAAAGGATATGACTTCATTCCAACAACACATACTTTAGGCACATCAGTATTCCCATGGAAATCCATCAGTCTACTCAGATTCTTAAAGTTAAACATGTCCTTAAGTGCTGTGCAGTGCCTGGGCCAGCACTTCATTAATCCCTACAATAAGGAAACAATATTTAAGTCCTCCAGACATACTTGTCGTCTGGTGACAGACATATCTTTTTCATTTTTGGCTTGAAAATATGAGTTATAGGTACAAAAGGGACTCTGCCTTATTTACTCTCAGTGAAGTGGCCTGTGCCCCAAAGCTGGTGCTTAACAGCAACAGTGTGTAAAAAAGCAATGGCCTTGCACAGCATGGGGGACTATCCAGGCCATAAGACAGTACACAATAATGCCAAGGCTTTGTAGATTGGTATACTGTCTCCTCTTTGAACACTTCAAAGCACTATTTCAGGATGGCAAATTCCTGCCACATAACTGGCATTAATACCATTTCACAGATGGGGGAAACAAGGAAGAGAAAGGTTAAATGTTTTATCTCAGAGATTTTGTGAAAATTTGAAAATAGAAAATTAGTAAGAAATCCAATCCTGAACTGTCAGACTATCCTGCTTTCCAAGTAGCCAATTCACATGCATGTCATATTCTTTTTTCCCTTTTATGTGTTTTATTTTTGCTTTTAAAATTTGATTTTAACAAAAAAAAAACCCCTTAATACTCCCTTTCCATGCATTCGCTGCATATTTATTTTTTTTATCCAACACCATCAATAAAAGTAAAACTTCGTTCATACACTTGCATATGAACTTCAACTGGAAAATCAGTGGCTTTGAAACTTGGTCGCATTTGGAAAAGATAATGCTGGCAACACAGTAGGTAACATGCTTCCCTGTGAGATGGCAGGGAATGAAGTCCTCAGCAAGGTACACATCAACAGTGCACTCTCAAAGGTGCCATTTTTTAGATAAGACACAGAACTGAGGCCTTCATGATTTGTGTTAATTAAAGATTTCATGGTACTTTCCTGTAAGCAGATGGTGTTAGTATCAGTGGCCAAAGTCCAACTTGAATAATTACTTGGGGCTGCAGCCAAAGCCTAGAGGAGTTAAAGCAAAGCCTCTCATTGATTTCAGGGGGCTTTAGATTAGATCCATTCTTCCTGGCCTGAATTTCTCTAATACTGTTGTTTTAACTGCAGACATCAGTCTCTTTCGTCTAAAAAATGTATTTAGTTGTGCAGAGGCAGAGTGTTCATTTCCTTGAGTCTTAAAGTACTTATATTTTAATATCAATATGTAGATATATTATTTTACCTCTATTTAACTGTTATACACACATTGAAAACAACTTGGAAGTAACTACTTAAAAGTCAATCAAGGAAATTTGAGTTTGGTTCCTTCTTAACTGAAAGTTAGACTCAAAAATCATGAGTATATCCTAAAGTTCATATTATTTAAATTTTAAACAAGGTACTGTTTTAATTGCAGAGTAGTCAGAATTAGATTTGATAATAATTTTCTAAGGAGATGGATCTTTAGGAAGCATACTTAGAAATAATTTTTTTCCTCATTCTTAAAGACTAGAAAAAACGCAATAAAACTGCTGTTGATTTAACAGATGAAGGACAGATAGATGCCATGAAATGCCCAGTTGCCTCCATCTCAGTATCAGATGTTAATTTCCTATAGACTAAGCAACCCAATACCCTTCTTTTGCAGCAGTGGGTTTTATTCAGTCAACCACAATAGCCAGGAGAAGATGGCTTTCCTTGGGTGCCTCTCATCCCTCTCTCAGGAGTTGGTGCTCCCACTGGAAGGAAATCTCAGCTCTTTGTGGAGGAGCTGAACTATTACAGATGGCAGCACAGTAGATTAAGCATGACCAGCACAAAGTTCAGTTTTTCTTAATACATCAGCCTGTAATTTGCAGAATCAGCCCAAAGTTATCAGAAAATTAATACTCAGGAATGTTACTGGTAATGTTCTTTTAGGGTAAAATATGTTTTTTCTATGGTTTGCTATTGTTTTTCTAACTTAATATTCCATACAATTTCCAAACCACTTCTACCTACTGGAGCTCCAGGCTGTTTTTTCTGTAACATTACATAGACCTTGAATCCTTTATACATCAAGTGAAGTTCCTGAATGATGCATTGTCTCACATATGGTAGATGTCTAGATAGATTTTTATAAAAGTAACAAGGTGCAAATAAAGTAGCTCTAGAACAAAATATGTAGCCATTACTTTTCTTTGTTCACCTTCAAGATCTTAATTGGCTTTCAACAGATTTCTAATGTTAGTTTAGCTGTTTTCAAATACAATGCTTATGCCGAAGTTTTATGTACCTGAAGAAAAAGATAAGTCTATGTCAAGCAAAATAATATTATGATTTTTTAAACCTGAATGCTTAGCCAAAATTTCGAGCCCTGGAGGGTTTTTTTGATTGCCTTTTCTGGATGAATAAACTGGTGATGAAGTCATGCTTATTTGAAGCAATGATGCCTATGTGGAACGTCCTGCTTTCTTGAACAGGAGGAGAATTAACATGAGAAATAAGTTATTCTTTCATTGCACTTCTGAAAGTCTTTTGGTTAATTGTTATCGCAGTAACTTCCTCCTTGGGCTACGCTACCTATGATTCCCTACTTGATGAAGTATTTCTCTCAGTTTTTTGGTTGTTTCTTTGCTTCGATGCCCTGGATGCTGATTTGAATCCAGGAAATACAGCAGGTACCATCCATAACTGCCCAGAACTCTATCAGATGCTTCCCACATAGAGGTAACAGTCCTGGCAGTGAAATTGCTCTGCGGTTCCATGGAAGAACAGAAACGCAAATCAATAGGTTTCTGCTAACCCAGAAGCTGTAAACTGTTAGGGATGAGCAGCTGTTCTGCTGCTCCTACTAACAGGGTATTAACCTTCAGTAGAAAGCACTGAAGGTTCAGCACCAGAGATTGGAGCTTCCATTTTCTTAGTAAGGGTTACTGGAGCTTGCAAGTGGGGGAACTTAGACATGTAGGGCCTTTTCCCAAAGCAATGGCCAGGGAAATCCCTTAACTGATTGTTAGTTGTGTCTGCCTCTGGGTAGGGTGAGACTATTTTTCTGCTATCAGTCATGAAAATAAGTAAATAGTAAATGAGTCAACTAGTTCCTAACAGCTGTCACAAATGAAGGATGCCTGCTTATCTGCCCAGGTTTAAAGAAATACAAGCTGACTACTAAGAATAAATAGCTTATGAAATATTTAGTAATCTAAAGTTCTCCTCTAGGAATATGAAATTTAAAACGCACAATAGCTATTTTTTCCCTAGCTTTATGAAAATTGTCTAATATAATTTCTACTAGGAAAAAATATTTTAAAAATAATATACTGATTTTTTAAATTGAGCTTTCTGATTGTTTTTGAGAAAATGAATTGGCTATCTCATTGCTTTTCAAGTCCCCATCAGATATTTGGTGAATGAATAGTGCAGTTTGTCTGCAAGCAATAAAGAATATTAAACTGCAGTTCATTATGTTGACTGAATCAATAAAATCACATTCATATTTACTAAATTATTTAAGATCTGAACTGCCATATTTGTGAAATCGTTTGAGACTGAGTTAATCACTAGTGCCTTATGTCCTTTAGAGATATTGCCAGCAAATGGAAGGCAGCTGGTGTTTTTTTTTCATGATGGTGACTTACTTGGACAGATACACAGAGATTTCTGTAGTGTCTTAGTGAATTATATTTTCATTGTTTTAATGTTTTATTTACATGAATCTAATTTTCTTATAGAACTTGATAATCACCATACATACCAAAATACATTAAAAAAAATTCTTTGAGCTTTTGAAGTCAGGAAGGAAAAATCTTCCCCCGTATCTTACTGGCAAACAGAATAGACCTAAATTTTAGCTTCTATATCAAAAGCATCCGAGGTGCAAATTTATGTCCTCAGATGAGCAGCTTCAAAAAAATCAAAAAGGAGAATGCTGTAAAGTGATGGCTTTTACCTACAGCTGTAACATTCCAGGACAGGGTCATTCAAGGACAACCAAATGGCAGTTTCTGTCAAGATCCAGAGTGCAAATAAATTTTGCCTTGATCTTGTCATGGTTCCAGGCACATGGTGGGGAATCCTACATTTCTATGAGACACTGTGTCTCTGACCTCTTTCCCAGCCATTCAGGTGCAGCTGCTGTGCACCACCACAGCTCCATTTATGATGGCAAACAGTGCCTGGCTCACAAAGAATCAAATCAAAAACAGTTTTCTAATGTTATCAAAAGTATGTCAGTCAAATATCCCCAGTGAGGAGGCCTGGAACATGGCCCATACATGTATATATGTTCCCAGACTTAGCAGCGGGAACCGCAAACAGATCTGACAGAGAAAGGGTGAAGATTATTTTTGTTTTGAGGAAGAAAAATATGCAGAGTTACAGCCACTCATTTTTTGCTGATTTAGAGCCAGAGGTGTAGTCTGTTGTTTCAGTGGCCTGATCTTGCATATACCAACTGCCACTTGAGAAGTAACGTTAAACTGCAACCTCACAGCTGGCCGTGTCATGCAACTATTACCTGCAGCAAGACAACCCTGAGACAACACAGTTGTGCTGCAAATGTTACACAAACCACAGGGAAAGGCACAAACCTGGAGGTTGAATTCAAATCAGATATGCTCTCCAGATAACCACAGTGTTGCCTACAAACTAAAATAATAGCCATGTAAGAGCACATTTGTGTTCGCTTTCAAACGGACTTGAAAAGTGCATGTTTTGGATTCTAGCCTGGTCAGGTACATCATACATACTATGTGCTTTCCCTCTCCATATACCACTTTCAACCAAAATGGCCAATGTGAAAAAGAATTAGAAAATTACAATCCATTGAGAGGTATGAAATTAAAAAAGTTATTGCAGTTACTTGTTATTGCTAAAACATCAGGAACTTTTTCTGCATCTAGCTAGTTAAGTAAAAGTTTCAAATGTGAACTATACACACTTAGTACCCAATTCCAAATTATTATAAAGACAAACTACCACTACCTGATTCAAAACTTTCTCCAATGTCAACTTTATTTACTCCTGTATTAATACTATGTTTTATTTTCATCTCCACAAAGTCTGAATATCATCTTAAAAAACAAGGGGTAAGGGGAGGGATATCAATATGAAAGCTGCTTCTGGATGTCTTGGAGTCCAGCTGTCTTCTCAGATATGTCATTACTTGTGCATGCTTGTGTACGCACGTTTGTTTATTAGGGAGGTGAGAGAAAGTTTAGGAATGGAACTTGGACATATACTTTCCTTCCAGCAAAGTATACATTCACCAAAATGCCTTTCAAATTAATATTTCTTTGTGAGATTGCTCTGAATCTGACAAAAAGAGCTGGCCAAAGGCAAATTGGAAGAAAAAGTTCATTTTGACATACTGGAATAAACTATTTTAAACTATTTCTGTTCTGGGAACTGTTGCTCCATAATCAAGTTTATAAGATTATAAATTTGCAGATTCTAGTTCATAAAACTTTATAGTCAAGGCTCCCATTAATAGCAAATGAAGCTAGGAGAGTGGCTATACCAGGTTACATTGCCACTCCAGCCTCTTCAGTGTCCCGTTTCCAGCATCAGAGGCACTAGAAGTCATCAGGCTTCCTCATCAGACTTGATCTTTTAACCCTTACTGCTCTTTTGCTTTCTTCCTTGCTTGAATCCTCATAATTATTTTCTCCTTAGTTTCCTTTCCCTTTAGGCCTTTCCCTCTCCAGAAGGATCCTAAGGTTTTACAAGGGCTGGACTAACACCTGGCCCAAAAAAGAGTCTACAGTGGGAACAGATGTCCAAAGCATGATGACTGGAGAACAGCAGAAGAGCAGGCAAGCATATCCAGGAATTTACAGCATAGGCGCTTCCTCTGCCAGATATAATATCTGTATATTTAATAGGGTTTGAAAGAATTTTCTTCCATGAATTTATCCAGTTGCTTTTTTTGAAGCCACATGAATTTTAATCATTCACAGTGTCCCATACCAAGGAACTCCATACATGTACCATGTGAAGGACAATCTCCCATTGTTAACTTTTAACCAGTGTATTTCAGCTGGTGACCCTTCATTTGTAGCTGAAAGTGTCAGTAACTGCATCCAAGCCACCTACAATTTTTACTGCATTCTCCTTCTATTATCTTTTACACTGCCTGAAGTATCTCTGATATGCTTAATGAATGCTATTTCACATCTTTGATCACCTGTTTTTGTAGGTTTTTCGACCTTTTTTAAACTTACTTTTTTTTTTTTTTTGATGTGTGGTCCAATATTTTATACGGTATTTGAGCACATCATGAATTATACTGCGGCATGATTTTTTCAGATTGCCTTTCTGTTTCTTTGTAACAATTTATAAAATACTACTTTTATGTCAGTCATTAATAGGCAAATAGCACCTCCTGCGTCTTGCATCCAAGATTGCCTTGGGACCTTACCTTGAACCTACATGGACATTTTAGAAGGTGGGACAAAACAGAAGTCTAGAATTCCTTTCTCAGGCATGCTCATCTGCTGAATTATTACAATGAAAAATGTAGCTGCAATGGAAAATGTTGCTCTTCCCATTTCTGTTGATTGTGGACTGTCTCCATAGCCACAGAATGAATCAGATAATAGGAGATCTGGTAAGAAGTGTTTTGGTGTGGTGGGAGGGAGGAAAGGGAGTGACAGGCCTGGGGGTTTTGTTTGTTTGTTTGGTTGTTGTGTTTTTACTTTGTTATACAGGCTTATTATTCCACTGGAGCAGCTCAATGATCTGATTCATCCTGTGACCTTACTATCACTAGACCGGGTGGAGAAGTGGCAGGATGTTGTTTCCAAGGAGCAATGACACAAGCCACCCCGGGGCCCTGGGGGCTACATGAATACCACTTACTGCACGTGGGCAGCCCAAAGGGATGTGCAAACCTCTCCTGAGTACAAATCAGTGTAACGAACAGGCCATGCTGAAATGCAGTCAGAAGGGCTACGATGATTCTACTAGCCTAGGAACTAGTCCAGTCTCAGATTCATTAGGAGCACTAAAGTCCATTACATAAAAGAATTTCAGATCTATATTTTAAAGGTGGGGAGGAAAAAGAAATGGTGTAGCCACTTAGATGTCTCACATTAACAGAAATGTTTTAGCAACTAACAGAACATTATTCTTCCCTTCCACACACTCTTTAAGAGTTTGAAGTAAGAAAGGCAAACAATTGCATAGGAAGAGCACTCAAGCTATCCAACTACTTACTAAATAAATCATTCAAAGCAAAATTTCCCTCCTATAGCACTGCAGGAACTGACTTGGTCTTGGAAAATGATGTTAACATAGTGAGCTTTCACCCTCTCCAGGGCATAATTATTTTCTACCTAATAAATTATCAACAGTTATCAAGTTTGTTTCCCAATAAATTCAGCCTTAGTGACTGGTAACAACAATAGTGCTTCGATTCACTGTGCATTTGAAAGACATCACTTAGGAATACCACAAAGTGTTCTCATTAGTGAGCTGAAATAGCATGCCTTACGGCCCATTTACAAAGAGATAAAGGCACTTAATTATCCAGCTGCAATATAGTTTCTTAATAGTTTCTGTCTGAGACAGCAATTTTGTGAGTAACCAGCCATTCACTGAGAGATGAGAACTAAAGAAGTCTTTCATGAACTGCTACAAGAGAGATTAAACCACTGGCTTTGTTTAATATTTCTAGTGTCCATATTTCTTTAATTGATTTATATTTTTCCACATAGGCACCCTAATGTGCATTTAGTGTTCCCAGCCGAAGAATGGTACGCATACAAAGAAATTTTTCACTAACAAACCATCTGGGTGACACCAGCAGTGCTATTAGTTGTTTTATATATGTTGATATTCTCTGTAATATCTTCAATGTGAATGAGTAATACCATTTTCACAAAACAGAGTGAAGAGTGATTTGGCACTGACGTACACTTTATGAAGGAGGGTGGGTAATTGATTGCAATATTAACAATCAAGAATTAAAATGTAAAAATCTGTACTTAATGTATTCATTTTTCAGTACTAATAAATATCGACCTCCTGCTGTGACCATCGATAAGTTAATAGGGAAAAATATAGTAACCCCAATTCTGTTTTGAATAGTTTAAGTATTTTCCCACGGACATGAATTTCAAATGCTGCACATTCAAATAGACTTATTTCAGTACTGAATCTCTATTAAACCAAAGTTTGGCTTGATCCTAGCTAATATACTTTATTGCATTTTATTATATAGCATAACTTGGAAATTGAGGTATCTTTGCCTGAACAAGGTGTGAAAATACTTTTATTTTTAAAATATTTAAATATTCAAAT
Source organism: Tringa tobata (assembly GCA_033628505.1). NCBI lineage: Eukaryota > Metazoa > Chordata > Aves > Charadriiformes > Scolopacidae > Tringa > Tringa tobata. The sequence goes on from JAHREE010000563.1 coordinate 10,424,741, forward strand.
AAATATTCCAAATGATAATTTGGAATTAATTTTGTTATTTATTTAGTTTTAAAAAACAAGAATATAGAATTAACCTGTCCCAATGTAGATACTAATCATATAAATAACAGCACTAATATGGACCCATCTACCATAACAGTAAGTACAAAATTAAGATTCAATTTTTTCCCAGCTTTCAAAATATAAATAAAGGTAGATAAAAAAGGGAAAAGCATCTTTATAATACTGTGTTTTGTGAATTGCTGGTGAGCATTTGCTGATAGTGATCTTCTGATGTCTTTTTAAACTATATAAAACCTGCCCTAAGATGTCTTAAAAAGTGAAACTACTTGTTCAAAAAATTTCTAAAGCAGGAGGAAGTAGAAAGAAACTGACCAAATGGATTTTTTTGGTATTCTCAGACACACATACTGTCAGCCTTAGCCGAAGCTATTTGCTTTGACACCTTTGGGGATCAAAGTAGAACTTCATGACACAATAAGTGTGGAACACCAGATGGCTTCGGTGCATTAAATGAGAGTTTTTTTAAAGCTCTAGTGTGGTCACTTCAAATTTGTCAAGCCTCTGTTTTTTAATTCATTCTTAATTAATATTAAGAGAAATAACCTTAATTTTAAAAATGGGATTCATAGATGAAAAACATCACATTTTGTTATTACATTGCAATATACTATAACCCATTGTTAATAAAAATGCAATTTCAGGTATAGGAAAAAAAAACATTTGTCACTTTATTAATGCATTCTTTTCTTATAACCTTTTTCCAAGCATACTCCTGATCCACCTCAGACCTATAGCTTGCAGCTGAAATTGGTCAAAAAGTTCTGTGCATCTAGCAGAACTCTTATTTTGTTTGCTTCTATGCTACAGAATAAAAATAATGAAGTGACTGATAGGCCATAGTGAGATTTCTGCCTCACTAGTTATGTCTTGTCATGTTGAAAAAAACCTTTGTAATGTCAAGGATGAGATACAAAGAGGATGCAAGTGCTTAAGGAATGAAAAGATACTGTTAGGGAAATGACAAAACATGCTGTCACCTCAAAATATATCTCAGAAGAGTACCAATATTATTCTTTCTGTGCACAGAAAAATGACCAAGAACTGTATCAAACAACCTTACTCTTGTACACTGCCATTTAAAATGTATTAGATTTAAATATCCTCATTATTGTTTTCCAATATATGGCTGAGTCAATATAATAAAGAAAAGTTGTCTTGCTGAACACAGTCCAAACATTAAGATTTAAAATTACCTTTTAGAACACCTGAATCTGTTATTCTATCCCAGAATTCCGACTGGGATTTTTTTTTCTTTTTTAAATACTAGCTTGTATTATACAAGGTGTCTTTGAAGTCTTTCTAATGAAGTAGGCCAGCATCACTGCTGGGGTAATTCTGCTTATGTCAATGGAGTTTCCCCTGTGCCTGTAACCTTTGGGTCATTTCTTTGAAGTTCTCATTCTATTCTCACTCTCTTCACTTCAGCATAAATTTTAACATCATAACAACTGTGGTCTAAGAAGTGGAATAGGCTACTTAGTTTTTAATGTTTTGAATAAATTAATTGCTAGGCCTTTTGAAAGCATGGCGTCCATTAAAATAAATTTTTGGACATATTTACTTTTCCTGTATAATTTCCTAAAATATGAAAAGTACCCATAACCCAGGAGATTTATACCTTTTAAGAAATGCCAGACCCACTAACCATGTTATTTACTTCATGAACTCAATAGTCACTTCTGGGGAGGTAAATTCCTAGCATATATGTGTATTATTTTGAGAATTAAGCTTAGCTTCTTGTCAGCATTCAAGAGGAAGCTAATGCTTCATTTCTTTCCTACTAGGAGGTCACAAAACCAGACATTCATGACAAAACTTTCTCTGCTGTTCCAGGTAAGTTGTTACACAGTCTGACACAAAACATAAAAAACAGTAGAAGGAAAATAAGCTTATGGTTAAACATCCTGTCCCTTTGAATTTTTACACTGGCTCCTGCTGAGGGCAGGAGTACTTAAGACAGCTATCCTAAGTTATGCAGATTAATATTAACACAACAGACACTCAATGTATTTTCTTCTACTAGAAAAAAAAAGGGCAATGTATTTGAAAATATATGTGACTTTTGACGGGGCACATTTTCTGACGTTTAGCTTGAAAAATAATTACCCATTGGACCAAAACAATTTCTGAATTACTTGGCTTGAACTTGTCTTCGATGATAATATTATCATTTGCTTAACATAATTTGTACTGTATTCCTTGTATTTTTGAGTAATATCTGTATGACTCTCTATTTAGCATTACATATCTTTTTTGTGAGTAGTTTTTCTGATGTGGAAGCTTAGAAAGTGTCACTAAACACGTAACTGTGTTACAGTTTATTGTTTGACAGTGACAGCAATGTACCAAAATGCTTTATCCATCCTCAGACAAATAATATTCAAGGTATTATGAAGAACAGTTTAAAGAAGACAATAATCACAACACTTTTGATGACCTTTGCAAAGAATGATGTGATCTTTATACGACTCTTCTACAGGTAAAAGACTTCTACAGTCTTGGAGACAGTCATACAATATCTCTATGGTGTTTAATTAAGCTTTCACCTCAATGTTTCTATTTCTCTGTCTTTTGTTGGGGAAAAGTAAAAGTTTCAGGCATTTATCTATATTTTGACAGATTTGAAGATTACTTAACATTTAAGAAGTTACTTTAAACTTTCAGCATAATGAACAATCATTTCAATTGGAAGGCTAGTGTCTGAAAGTGCTGCTTTTTTAGAAATTCTGTTTTAGAAATGTATTGGCAGTTGCTGCCAAGATTGTTGCCCTTGCCTAAAAAATACATAAACAATGTGACAAATCTGTTCAGCCATAGACACAGGCCAAAAGGGAGACATGTGAGTCCCCATGGTATCCTGAATATATTTGACTCTCTGTAGGCTTTGTGACCTAATACAGTGTCTATTTTAAGGATTACATGCAACTGAAACCCTAGACTTGCTCACCCTGGGACAGAGGTGGGTGGGATTTTGGAAACCAAACTCACAAACAATTCCAAGTTTTACAGGTGGCCCCCGTCCCAAAACCAATCTGTACCAAAACTGACACTGAAAGTGGGATCTGGATTTTGTATTTAGGTCCATCTATATTTTAAAAAAATTATCCTTTGTATGTTTTTTATTTTTTTCTCTCTTCCTCATTTGCCTTTATATCCTTCAGAAATTCTCTGAAAGTTTGCCTAGCCATGGTGGAAATACCAAAGTAGATTTCTTAGGGTTGTCATCCACCCTAAGGACTATGTCATCCATACTAAGGACTATGTTAGCTAAGCTTCTCAGAGTGTAAAACTAAACAAAAGCTGTTTCTGTTCAGCACTGTATCTCTATACTGTTCAGCTACATTATTCACGGGCTCCTAGCAGGCACACTTCTGAAAGTTTCCCAACTTATTTACATTAATCTAAAAATAAATCTTCTGATTATGTCATTACTGGAGGAAATTTATCTCATGTTTTTTAATCAAAAAGCAATGGTTATCACCAGCTTGGTTTCAGATGAAGTTATTTAGCTTTATTATTATTATTTTGTTAAAAAATAGTTTTTAAATTACTAATTTCATTTTCACAAATTGGGAAATCCTGAATACTATGATTGTGAAAAACACAATCTTCCTACCTGTGACTTATCTTGGCAGAGATTTTTTTAGATTTCTTGGTAATGAAAACAGGGTGTGTTTTTTTTAATATATACACATACATGTAACATAAAATGTATCTACTTACATTTTAAATTTACAGCTGAAAATTCAACAAAGGTACTTAAAACCATTCTCAAAATACTGTAGGGTTTAGACTTTGCAATTGCTTTCAACTCTTGTGTTTGTCCTTAGCAAGTTACTCAGCTTTGGCAATCTGGCGTTCTAAACTTAATGCCTCACTTTGGTTGTCCTTCCTTTCAAAGATAAGTGTACCTCGTTAAAAGCCTGACGTTTTTAAGGGGACCCATCCTTTCCTAGCTCTTCAGCTTTCTCATAATTCAAAAATCTTTAACAATCTCAATATATGTAGCAATCTTTACTTAGCATAATCAAGTACTATCTTTTATCAATGGAAAGCATCTCTCAATGTTACTGGCTGTTCCTTTTCTCCCTACCATTAGTTATTTTGTATGCTTCCATAACAGCATCCCACATACCTTCTTTCCCATGTAGTAGTTCTCCATGTTACAGCTCGCTCTCCTCATATGGAAATCATTCCAGGTTTCTAATTATTTCCATTGTCCTTTTCTGGACTATTTCCATTTCTGCTATATATCCCTTATGAAATTAGATGACTAAGGTTTACCAAAGTATAAGATAGAAGTGGTGTCACTGATTTATGTATCACATTTTCTTACTCTCTATCTCCAAATAAACACTAGTTCTCACAGCATATTTTATGTGTTGAACATTAGTGCACACATAAAGACTTTCGTAAGACTATCTAAACTTCATATTTTTGTGTGAATTTAGAGTAGCTCCAGTTGTACTTCCCAGTATGCACAGTTTTCCATCTTCAACATATATTTGCAAAGACTGAAGCTGGTATTATTTTTTGGTACAGCCAAATGCTTTAGTACTCAGCCTTCAGAGTGGCCTTGTGCTCCAGGATAATATTATTATTTTAACTTAAACTGTCTGGCTCCTTTTTCAGCTCTGAATGTACTTACCAAAAAAGTTTGTCAGCTAGACTTAGACAGTAAGAGGAAATATTTCTGCAATTATTTCTCTTTAAATTATTCTCTTTAAATAAAAAAGGTATCCAAGGAAAATTCTGAACATATTAATACACAAAAGGTCCAAAATCAAGAGTCTGAGTTAGGCTATTAAAATTATATTTAGGCATTTAGCTGTGCTGAGCACCTCTTGCTTCCACAGTTCCTCAGAAGTAAAACAAATACTGCTGAAAATTCAGGTTTTCAGGAACCTGAATTTGTACCCAGGAGCCTAATTTTAAACATTCACTTCTGTAATCCTCACTCAAAGTTTTTATAAGAAGCAGCTGAGGAAAATAAGTTTAGGAAAAATGTTGGTTTGTTTGTGTTTTCATTTTTTTTTTGAATCAAATTCAAAATTATTAGAAAATCTGTTTGTAACCTTAAAAAGAACTTGCAGTATATGTCTGTATGAGAATAATATATCTTTCATTTTGATATTAATTTTAAAGTACTCCTGAGCTCTGTTAGAACACTCTGAACAGAGCTTTGCCAGGTTTCTTTGCCAAAAGACCATAAAACATAATAAAGGATTTGCATTGCATCACAATGTTTCTGTACTGATATGAGAACAGCCTACTATGAAGGATGTTATTTAATTCAAAGTGCTGGGGAACAGTATAACAGAATAAGCAGAAGGGAACATTCAGAATGAACATGAGGGGGGGGAAATGTTTTTTAAAAAACGTAGTCTATCAACACGGGCCCAAGCATGCAACACTTCCAAAGGAAGAGATGTAATCTTCGTCACTGGAGCAGTTCAGATTTAAGCCACACAAGTTGCATGGGAATATATTGTAGCGAGCAAACCCACACTGCCTTGAGCTCAACAGTATGAATGACCTAATATGTCCTTCTGCCTCTTAAACAGAGTATTGAATAACGATGCAGGTGACAAGGTTTTGACTAGTGGGAATGGGGCTGTTGTTTGGGGGGTTTGTTTGTTTTTTGCTTTTTGGTTTTTTAGATAATTTATGGCACTTACAGCTCTAGAATTACAATGAGCAAATATGCTGGGCTCCTAGACTGCTGGTACTTAACCTCACATAGACTGCTTTCATCCACGCTTCCACACTCACTGAATGACTAGCACAGTTCACACATCTACAGTTTCTCTCTAAGTTTACCCTGTACCCTTTCTCAGAAGGATTTTGAAGGCTTCTTCCCAGATGGATATTATTTTCTTTCCTCAACTTAATTTCCTCCATTACTCTTAACTGTCTTCATGCCATACCAGGCACAGCTGTTCATCCCCTTTTAGATGTTATTCTTAGCATTTGCCTTTTCTCTTATACTCTCCTTTACTTTTCTTCTTCCCTCTCTTCTGTATGACTTTGCCTTGTTTTCTGTAGCTTCTAATTTGTTCTTTCCACTGTCCCATTTCCATCTTTTACAGTGGACTCCATTTACCCATCTTCCTTGATCGGTTCTGATGAAAGGAATTTCTTTCCAGAGATATTCTCCAGTGTCTTTAGCATTTGAAAATTGAAATCCTACCTCAATTTCTTTCTCAGTCTCTGTAAGAAACCTGTTTATTAAGAAATGCACACTTCAGGAGAACCCTAGAGTCTTTGTCAACCCCTCTTTTTGTTTGCAGTGTGCCTAATGCACCGGGAAACACACAAACAACATCTAGCAAGGCCAAAGGAAGAAAAATTATCCCTTATTATAAATAAAATCTCATTCAAGAGAAGAGATTAATCTTTTGGATCTTTACAGCACCATAAGTGACTACATCCAAGTTCATCAACATTATAACCCATATATATGTATCACGTTCTGGGTTACTTTCCTTCATTTAGCACCCTGTTCTCTCTAATGATTGTAAAGGAAGTCTAAAGTAAATTAAACAGAGGCCTCTATAAAGTTAACATGTGTGGCTGGTTGGATTACTCCCAGCAGAAGGAGAGAGATGCTCAGAGGAACAAATCAGTATTGCTATCAATGGAATTATGGCCTATATCAGCTATGTTCAACTCAATGACATTAAATTTAAAAAATCAAAAATGGCCACTACAACAAGGGTCAGTCTCAGTATTGTCTGAACCTTGTTTGATTTGTGGGTTCTCATCAGTTCTTTTTCCCTCAACTGTAATGTTCTTTTCTTTATTGGAATAAGCTCATTAACTTCTGCCTTTCCAAATTACCTAGTACTTCTACTGTTTTATAATGCTACTTTCTTACCTCCTTCCTTGGAACAGAGGGTGATCAGAGTGTGAACTGTATCCATCAATTCAAGCTGCTGTTTCTGCAGGACACTGTTATTGCTTGTTGCCTTGTTTAACTGCTTCTCTAGTTCCTGAATTATGTAGCTTTGTCGTGTGACCAAGCTTTGCAGGTTCTCTTTTTCCTCCTTTAAAGTGTCCAGCTCCTCTTTATGCCTTTCTTCCATTTCTAAAATTCTGTGCTCGAGTAAACTAAAATGAAATAAAACAATTAGTAGCTATTACTTCATGCCAACATATGTATTAATACAGAAAACAGAACTATTTTATTTTTCATAGAATTCAGTATATAAATCATTTATTCTAAAAATGTCACATCTACAAATTCAGCCTAATGATTTCCTCTATCAATCAGCCAAATATAAGTGTTCTCTAAGGTTCCATTTTGTGATGTTTGCATGCTGTAGTGCTTTGTGCAAACTGCATGGAACTGCATTATCTAGTTGTTACACCCTTCAAGTGCACGAGCATAGGAACCACTAACGCATTTGTATATAGAAGTTCAGGCAGAAAAGCCTAAGGTAGGCAAAGGAGGGAGAAGAGCAGGGCATTGAAGAGGACATCACTGGTAGTATGGATGGATCAATATCATAAGAGAAAAAAATTAGGAGTAAACTAAGGAAGAGTTTGTGAAGGGCCTTAGCATCGAATGGAAGATAAGCATTAGGAGCAACCATCAAGGAATATGGAACCCACAATAAAACTATCATTTGGTATGATCTGTGAAGCTGGGAAAAGAATTGTGCACCAGATGAGTGGCATCTGGTTTCATATTAAGAATAGTACTGTTTCCCCAAAAGACAAATCAGAACTTTGCATTTTAAGGTATGATTCCCTTGCTTTCCTTGAGTCCGCATAGATATTTCACCCCCGATGTGTTTTGTCGTTCCACAAAAGTCTCCTAAGAAAGAAAATTGTTGGGCATCATACTGTGCAACCTGATTACATCAATTTTTATAAATAATATTACACATGTATGGAAACACTTTCTCCTGACTAATATTCTTTAGTATCTTCTCTGTCCTGAGTCAGAAGTGTACAATTCACAAAGATCAAAGGCATGTCAGATTGTATCTAGAAGACAGAGAAGTTGTAGACATAAAGGACAGCTAATATCTGTGCTTTGATGCTGTGGTGAGAGTTTCACAGAAAGATTTTATTAATATTAGATAAAGAAATTAATTCAATCCCTCTGATACTTTCTGTTCAGTAATTCTACTGTATATGCCAGAAGAGGTGTTTTTCATGCCCGTAAACCAAATGATGGTTACAAACTTGCCAACAAACTGCTTCCTGTTCAAGTCAGTCTTAGGTTTTATTTATTTGCACTCTCCCCCCACCTTTGTTTTTACTTCTGGATAATAGATCAGTGGCAAAATGCCTGCATAATTTCAGGTCATTTAACCTAACTGAAGAATGTAATTAAATCCACATGGAGTTGTTTCTACTAGATATCACAGGGCCTTAATATGAGCTGTTACAAATGATAACAATGCAAAGATCAAATTCAGGCCCTGGATTTTCTGTACAAGCTAGAGTAATATAAAACTTTTTTTTGTTTTTTGTTTTTTTAAATAAAAGAAACCAAGCAGCAAATCTCTTTTTTTCTGAAATGTTATAAATGTGGGACTTCCAAAAATACTGAAGAAAATATACTTTGTAATACCAACATCTAGCTCTGTGAAAACCAGAAGGATCTGTGTAAGGGCGGTGGGGGGGATAGAGGGGGGAGGAAGAAAAGATGGGAAGGGAAAACACCTTTTCGCACGCTCACAAATGGAAAGGGTAATATGATATCTCATTCTAAAAGGCTCATTAATTAGTAATGAAAACACAGCAAGATTCAGTGGACTGGAATCAGATGACAGAAGTATGGATTTTGAAGCCAAAGACAATAAATTATTTTCACACCTTATCAGGTGTGAAATAATCTATATTTCTATAGCTGACTTTTTCATCACTTGAACTCTAACATTAAACATACGCCTTTATGTTCTACACTCATATGGATTTTTTTGAGAATATTTACGTGGAAGTCTTTGAGTTTTGTTATGCAGGAGGTCAGACTAATTAGTTTAGTTAGGCAGAATTAGTTGGACATATTCTGATAGAACTGGTTAATAATGTTAGACAAAATAAAAAAATGTTCTATGTGAATTTTATCAGTTCTGTCCCCTTTTTCAGGGAAATCATTGAAATACTCATTTTGACTCTAGATTTTAACTTTTCTGATAGACTGTAAGTTATATCAACGCACTTTGGAAAGGAACAAAGTGGGGCGCAGGCAGAGTTTGTGACGGAAGGGGTGTTCGGTGTGGCCACAACCCAGTTTGACATCTTACAGTCCACCGAAAATGTTATGTACTACCAATGCAAGAGAAATGCCATTTTTTAAGCCAAAATATTGCTTTATAGTTAAATGGTAAGTAAAGACAAAAAAAGTTCCCTTTATCTTTGTCGATATCCTAGTACAGTACAGGACATTTCCCTAATTCCACAACATCCTATCTGCATGTCCACATCTAAATCATTTCCATGTCTGAATGATTTCATGTAAAAGAAAGAGCCTTTGACAGCCATGATTTGTGCACTGCATTATTTGTTTCCCACCGTAGCCTAAGACCATAGTGAATGAACCCATGGTGATGACAGTCTTATTTGTAGCAACACTGGCCATGTCAAGCAAGGAGGAAGAATGTTTAGAGCTTCCCAGTTTGGCATCTACAGACACAGACAGCAAACAGATGTTTTACGGCTTTAGTTATAATACATCCTAATACTTACTAGCAGTGTGTCAACAACATGTGGTAGAAAGATGGGAGTACCACAGCACTTGGTTCCTTTACAGTTTTGTATGTAGATTAAAAGTCCTCTTATTTTAAACTGCAAAACTAAGCTATTTTAAGGAATGCACATGCATTTATGCAATGATCTTTCTATATCCATAAATCTACAACAGAGAAGAATAAGTCTTGAGGATAGGACCACTCCCTGTATTCCTGGGAGAAATCCAAAATTATCATGGTGCTTTACTAAGAATCAATGAGAAAACTTTGGTCAAAGTTACAAATGAACAAAAGCAAAAACTTCACATAGATTTGGGATATCTGCACTGGCCTATTCCAAAAGGAAGAAATCCTTAAACAGCATCAGAAAAGTGGCTTTTACATCCTTTGACTCTAATGTGGCCAGAACTTTTTATTTGCATTGTTACATTCATATTGATTGTAGCACACTTAAATAGAAAACAGAATGAAGTTGTGAAGAAAAAAATGTTGTTGTTAACATGGATAAATACCATTATTATCCATTGTACAATGACTCTTTGGAGTCATTATCTAGAAGAAAATTAAATTAAAAACAAGCACACACACCCCAAACCCAGACAAGCTTAATTTTCCTAAAGGTTAATCATGTCTCAGTGTCTAACTTACTGATCTTGGTGAGGCTAGGAATCTATTTGCAACCATAAAAATGATGTGTTAACTTTGCCAGGAGACAAGCCAGTGGGATGCCTCGGTGCAACTGTTCTGTGTACAACTGATTCAGAAAAAGCCCTCTGATAACACTGGAGAGGGTAGAAAGCCCATACAGAAGTCAAAGAACGAATTCCAGTGAAAGCTGCTGTCATTTTGAAAGGTGATGAAGTAGAACATATAGAAAGCACTCTAGTAGCTCTCTGGGGAGGAGGGCAAGTCTGGTTTAGACAATCTGCCTTATAAGGCAGGTAGTTTATTCACTAATCCATTTCAGACCATGGCAGTTTAAGAGGTTTTTTTTTAATCTTTGTTTTTGGAGGCCTCAGTTTTGACATCTGAGAACAGCATATAGACCAGATTTTAGAGTTTTTTTGCATCAAAATAATCTTTTAGAAAATCTGAATTTATTAAATATACAGATAAAAACATCTACTTTGTTGAGCTATTCAATAAATAATCACACATCACACTAGAAACATCACACTAGAAAAAAGTTCTTTGGTCATATACATGTGGTTTTCTTATATTATGTATGTATGGGAAGAGAAACAGGTAGAGGATTTAAATAAATACTTTTGAGTGCAAGAACAGTATTTTCTCATTGAGACAGCTTCTTTTTACTTCCTTTTACATGAGTGAAATTTTTCCTATGTTGTTAGGTGCTGACCACACACACTTACTTTGTTGGTCTGATATAGTTTGATCACTTTAAGAAAATATAAAAAATATGTATCCCCATATTTCTCAAGATCAGTAAAGTTGTTTGTCACTTTGCATCAGCAAGCCTATTTTTATACCAGTGACAAGATATTTCCACTGAAATCCCAAAAGCAAAGTGAAAAATAAGGATTTATCTTTTTAGTATATGCAAAACCTGCAAATAGACATACTGTTTTTCCCCATCTTTCACACAGTTAGATGGAAATTCAAGAATCATTCCTGAGCCCTTGCTTTTCATAGGATACAACAGTTCTTGTACAGAATATGTTAATCTAGTTTGATTGTCTGCAAATTCAAGATGGATTTGATGTTTAAATTTCACTTCCCCTATTTATTGCTGGAAGATCCAGAATTCCATTCCATTTTTCCTCATTTGCTTCATTTGAGTAAATAAGAAATTGTTTTCATGCTTACGTATTGAAACAAATGGCACACAATAAGTTAAATGCAGCTGGTACACTCTGGGAAAAAAAAAGAGGGGACTCATAAAGTCACTTAAGCAAGGAAATCTTTCAAGAATGAATCAAAATAGTTTTTAGAAAGCTCTTATGGGAGAAAAAATGGCAATGGAAGAAACCACCATTTACATTACAGTGGGTGGGATCCCACAAAGCTAAATTATTTATGGCATGAGAGCACTCAATAGAAACATGATTCTGGGGCAAATGTGACTCTACTTATGCCATGGAATATCTTTCACTTCAGTGGGATAAAAAGAAGAAAATTGGCCACTCTTCCCAGCAGAGGCAGGAAGTAAAGAGAAAGGCCAAGAATAGACATATTTCGAAAGAACGCACATTGGTCCCCTGTTGATGTGTAGTGTTCATTTTATTTAAGGATAATATACAAGTCACTGTAGTGCATCAATGCTCAGTTATTATTACTATAAGATTTTGCATTACTTTCATCCAAAATCCAGTTCTTTGAAAGTGATCAAGATCATTATTTTTATTTTATATAGAGGAAATTTTAGCGCAAAGAAAGAAATGATCTGCCCACAGCACACCATCTGGTTTGATTAATACTGTTATGATAATAGTTCCTACACTTGTTCCCACTGTGGTGTACACCTACTGCAAAAGAAAGGCCCCTTCCAAAAAAAGTTTACAGTCCACATAGGCAAGGCAGTCAAAAAGAGTTCTCTCTATTTTATGGATGTGTAAGTGATATGGAGAAGGATGAAGACATTTTAAATACAAGCAACTATTGAACAGAGCCTGATGGGTAATCTATAAGTATGGTTTACAGTTAAGCAAGCTGAAATCATTAGCATGTCCAGAAACCCAGTATCTGCTGGAACCAAGATTTGTTCCACAGTGAACCTGACAAACACATAATTGATTTCAGGATAAGGCCCCACAAGGCTGAGATTACGCAGATATTTGTTAGGAGTAGATGATAACAGAGAAGCTAATGATCCATATTTTCGTGTAATCATAACACTGCCCACTCCCTAATTTTATCTCTCCCAAGGAGAGAGTAACAGAACCTTGACAATGTATGTCAGGTTCTTGCTTCATTACAAGATGAAATTCCATGTGCTTTTTCATTTATCCACATAAAACCATACTTCTGAGAAAGACAACTGAGTACAAAATGTGCTTTTTAACACACCCCTCCTTTTCTTCCAGAAAATCAAGACAGACCATTTTGTCATGTCACAGACCATTTCATCATAATATCAGGCAAGTCAAAGGTCAATTTAAGTAAAACTTACTTGTTTACTGACATGAAGTCTTTACACCCTGACACATTGCTAAAATAAATAAATAAAGGCAGATTAAGTATACAAGACTGTCTCTTGAACAGCCAATAAAATTTTGTTGCTGACCTGACTGCAGTAGATAAAAATGTAACTATTTATATACTTAACTAATGCTTGGGTTAAACCCAAATTGATACAGTTGGTAAAATACATAGAATTAACCACCTCTTGCACATGCCTACTCTTCCACGGACTACAGGGAGAGCCCACATATGCAGTTTAGGTGAATCACTTAATTTTTAGATGGCTGAAGTCAAAGCTGATCCCACATTAATCTACTCATATTTCCAATTGGTCAAGGGAAACTTGTAGAGTTCAAGAGTTTTCAATGAAATCCAATGTCTCCAGAATAACATTTGCTCGAATTACTGCCTATAAACAGTTGTCAGATTAAATACATTAAATTGCTTTTCACGACCGGTAGCAATAATGGTATATTATTTTAACAGCTTTGCAACTAGGCACATTTAGCAAACATTTATTTGCAACAACATTTTCTATTTTTCCTCATTATCTGGTTCTTTGCCTTCTTTTCCCAGTTGTTCCTTGCCCACTGTGGTATTAAGTCTTCCTTAGGTATAACCCTGGGCAAGGTCTTTCCGCCTCGGCTGCTGATCCCTGCCCAGCCCCACCGTAATCCCGCTCCCTCTTTTGGCAAACTGTCTGATTTAAACAGTCCACTAAAACTTGTACAGGAAGCTTCAGTAACTGCCTCACTTTCAAAGCTGTTTGTCTTATTTCAATGTCAAATGTAGATACAGGAGAGAGAAACTTTAGGCCTAGCCAGGCCTACCTCACAGTTGTCCGTGAAGGGAGCTGGGAGCGAAGCTGTGGAGTGAAAGGCCTCTCCGTCCTCCCCGCTTAAACCTGGCTGCTGCAGAGGGAGGAATATCAGCCTTAGGTCTCTAGAAGGGCAGCCAAGAAGGAAAATGGCTTTCCCCACTGCAGTGAGTGCAAGCGCCCAGCTTTGGGCAGCTTGGGGGCTGCAGGAACAGCCTCTGTGAGGAGGGTCTGGGGCTGCCCCGGGCTGGACACAGCCGGTTCCAGCCAGTTCCAGCTGGCTCCAACAGGCCCACCGCAGGCTCGGCTGAGCCCATCGGCCAAGATGATTGTGCCTTGGGGGAAAACATATTTAAGAAAAGGTAAAAACACCACACAACAGTGTGAGGAGTGAGGGAAAAAAAGTGAGGGGAACAACACTGGAGACACCAAGGTCAGAAAAGAAGGCGAGAAGGAGGTGCCAGAGCACAGATTCCCCTGCAGCCCACGGGAGAGACCACAGTGGAGATGGTTCCTATGGGGGACCCCACACTGGAGCAGGTAGAGATGTCCAGAAGGAGAGCCCATGCTGGAGCCATCTTATCCTGAAGGATTGCAGCCTGTGGGAAAGAATCACACCGGAGAAGCGAAGGAGCATGAGGAAGGAGAGACAGTGTTGTGAACTGACCACAACCCCCATTCCTCATCCCCCTGCAGTGCTCAGGGGAAGGGGGAGGTAGAAGAGTCAGGAGTGGTGGTGCTGAAGCTGAGTCTGGGAAGAAGGGGAGGTAGGGGGAAAAGGTCTTTTTGGGTTTTTTATTTCTCACTATCTGACACTATTATTAATTGGCAATAAATAAGGCTGTTTTGCCCATGAAAGTAACCGGTAAGTGATTTCTCTGGCTTTATCTCAACCATGAGCTTTTTCATCATATTTTTGCCCTCTGTCCTGTTGATGAGGGGGAGTGGGAGAGCAGCTGGGTGGACGTCTGGCAGCCAGACAAAGTCAGCCCACCACACGTTCTCTGAGATACCGCGCTGCTAAATCCAGTGACTTTCAGGAACTGAGTCCTTGAGAGATGTGCTTCTGTGAAGCACAGAAAGGGACAACACTGGAACTTCTTCATGACTGTCACTTCACTGCTTAAAAAAATGTGTGCTGCTAAACAAGTTTTTCTTCAATTTCAATGAATAACCCAAATGTTTACCATACATGTATCTTTTAAATGGAGCGTGGCTCCGGTATACGATATACAGTTGAGTGCAAAGGGAGAGAAAGATCCTTCTATGTGTTTGATCTTTTTATCCACTAAAATTAGAAGATGAACTACTGAAGATTTTCTGTTTCTTACACACTTTAATGTAGTTGATAATCTCATAATTTATTATTAATATTATTCTATTTGAAAGTGCTCATACAAGTTATTTCTTTGCTTTTTGGTAGCAGGAACTGTGGTCATATGACTAAGTTGTTATGAAGCAAACTGAGATGTAAAAGCTGCAATGCACATGAAAAGTGGTAAAAATCAACTTACATTTATCATGCAGGAGCTAACACAGTCTTAAGTTCACACCCTTGAATGGCTTTTTTAGCCATTTCATAAATATTACCTATACTTTCCACTTACCATATTTGCTTCTTCCATTTCATCAGTGGCTTAGAACAAAATACGGACATACCACTTTGTGATGAACAGAGAAAGAGTGTAAGAGACCAACTACTCATTCTTACCTGTTTTTCTCATGAATTTTCAGGATTTCGTGTGTCTGTTGTAGCAGCTGTTTCTCTAGCTTGTATGTTGACAGTGAATTTTCCAGTAGTTGGATTTCAAGTCTGGATGTTTGATTTAGCACCTTAAGGATAAATTAAAAACATTAATGTTTCTATTGTCTTGGTTATGTTGATATAGCAACGTAATCCTACTATTTCATTCTGATTTGATGATTGGTCAAAAATTGTTTCTAAATCCATTTTTAACCTCAGCTGCTCAGCTGGTGCAAATGAACTCAATCAAGCTACACTGATATGTACCAGCTGATATTCTGTCACTCTGTTTACTCTAGAATAATACTAGGCCGGAAGAAAAAGGAAAGGTGACTGCCAAATAAGCTTCATTTCAATGGAAAGAAGCATTGCATTCCTACAAAATCAACTAACATTAATTAATATTACTGCTTTCGTTCTTGAAAGCATTCCTAAAGAGCATGCTTAAACCAGAATAGTGCAAGAGTACTTGGACTGAAGCCAAAGTGTTGCATCCACTGTTTCGTAAATAGACCTACTTTAGCTTTCCCCTGAGTTCTCTCTTTTGCAGTGTTGGCAGAAGTCTGGTGTCTGCTTATGTTATCGCTACTTGCACTCTTACACAGATTTTTAAGATGAAGGCAGTGATCCTAAGCATTGCTTCATGCAACTGTCTTTCACTCTAGTGGTGGTCTGTATCAGTAGCACAACTTTTAATACATGTCAGACGTAGAGAAACCTTTTAACTAGATAAAAGAGAATAGATTCTAATAAAAAATATATCAAAAGAGAAAATAACAGAATGCTTGCAAGAATGAAAACAATCATAATAACTAATGTTAGTTGATTTTGTGGGGATATCGTCATTCATTACGTAGAGTCTGGAGGAGTGTATGTAAGTAGTTTTTGCAGGTATGTGTGCATGCAACAGCTGAGTTGCAATCACTTCTGGAACTGAAAATGGTCCCCCTTTAATGGAACCTATCAGACCTTTCTTAAAGGGCATTTATCAGTATCATCATAGGATTATATGATAAGATTTTCTCATGAATGCCTGGTAGGAATTTGTTATAGAACATAAAGCAAAGAGAATGGCTCTCAAACTCAGTGCAGTGCCTTATTTTTGTTTGAAATTGTTGGTAGGAATTTGTTACAGAACATAAAGAAAAGAGAATGGGTCTCAAACTCAGTGCAGTGCCTTATTTTTGTTTGAAATTGTTGACATTCACAGAGCAACTTGAGTTGTCCTTTTTTAAGGGTGCAGAGGTTGAGAAAGTTGGAAACGATCAGTATGCAGCTGTTATACTGTTTAAGACAGATACATTTGGAAGTGCCAGGAGGCATCACCAGAGTTTCAGAGGGACCTGGCAGAAACTGAAGGTGTATTACAAAGGTTGTTGAGAGGTAAGACAGAAAAGTGCTAACGGATTTCCAAAGAAGATACATCTATGGAGCCACCTGCAAGACATCAATAGAATTGCAGGTAGAGAAGAAAATCTAAATGGAATCAGTCGGATTTTGGATGGATCAGGGATTAGGAGGGGTCAGTGAGATTTTAAGGAGGTGGAGGCTCTGTCTTCAGTCCTTTAGACTCCTCCTTACTCTGGCATGAGTCCTTTTTGTTACAGGCACAAGATCCTGGCCTGACTTTCTCCTCCTTGTATCCTACAGACCTTCACCCCTCTGCCAGGCAGCTGACTGTCTCCGTCACTGCCAAGAGCAGTCTCTTTTCACTCTCTTCAGCCACCTGCACCACTCCTTTCTGATTAATGGTAGAACCAGGGACTTTCTCATACTGCTGAAAGAGGGGAGGCGGGAAGTGCCCTCACTGAGCTGAAAGTCAGAGCAAGGACTGCAATAAGGAAGAGCCATCCCCACTGATACCTTAAACATCCCTTAAATTCTTCAGCAATAGGTGTAGGAGGAGGAAGCCATCCACTCCTTCATGCACTTGCCAGGGATACCTCTACCTTGAAGTGCTTCCTTCAACGGTAAAGTGAGATTGAGGCAATGATCATTTTGTCCCTTACTCAAAGGAGGAATACAAGCAGAGTTCCTACACTTCCTTTTTCTTTACTGGTACTGCAGTCCATAGGTTTTTACCTCTTATGTTCCCATTTAGATGTTCTATTGATACTGAATTAAAGATTTTCCCCAACGTTTACTTAAGTCAATACTCTATGTTTTAGAAACTGTGGTCATTAGGATCACAACATTTATGAGAGAATGTTGGTCTACTAACTAAGATGTAGAAAAAAGGGGGCAGGGAACCCATGTAAGATAGTGTATCTGTGTCTCATAATTAATGTTGTTGCTCAGTGTACTGTAATGGGATTACTTAATAACTTGATAATGATTTTGTAAAGGTGAGTGAGGACATCAGAAAGGAAAATATGATCTTTGAAGAAGTACATATGCTACTAGAACAACCCAAAGAAATGCAATACTTTAATTCCCCTGTTCTAAATGAACAGGGAATGCAGTGCAGCTGGCAATATATCACATGGTACGAAGGTTAAGAGGAAGTCAGCAAAAATAAGGAAAACAAATATGCACCTTAAACTGATAAAATAATTCAAAAGGCAAAAAGTAGTACTCTCTTTGCAATAAACCCAGCATGAAATTGTACTGTCTGTTATGACAGTGATACTCTTGTCACTTCAATCACGACAGTGATTTTAGTGACAGGAATCATATGGAGATGGCTCTTTAAATTCCTGTGATGTAATATAATTTTACAGTAATAACAAATACACAGTGTTTTATAAAGGAGCTGATGCTTGTCCCTCTCTTCACGGTTTAAAATCTGAATACATACGCTGCTTTTCAAATAGATGGAAACATCTTGCAGAAAATAAACAAACTTTCTTGTAATAGTAAAGAAGCAACCGACAATGGAGATCAAAGGCTCTGTTTTAGCCTGAAACTCGTTATTTAGCTTGATGCTTGTATCATTCACAGTTGGTAGCTGGACTGTTTATTTGAAGTCAAATACTGATTTAGTTTCCTGGATAGCCCTGCCTGCCTTACACACACAGCTAAATATGCTAACCAAATGAGATCAAAAGAAAGACATGTAATGAGGGTCACTCATCACTGCTGTTGGTGCTAATAAACGGAGTGTGTATGTTTCTTGGAGCCCTGTGTTGAAATGTTTTGTGTGGTGATGCATTAGAAAAGAAAGAGGATGGGAAAAGTTCTTTGCAATTATGGGCTTTTAGAAAACCACTCTGGGAACATACCTGGGTTTCAACATCTGTGAGTTTTCTTGTCTGCTCTGCTGTCTGGCTGAGGAGGCTGGTCCCTATCTCAAGCATGGTGGCGGTGTGGTTCTGCACAGCATTCTGCTGCAGCTGCACCATCTCCGATTTCATGTTTTCCACAATGTAGTTCTCAAGCTGTAAAAGAAAAAAAGGTTGTAGCTGTGGTATTTTTACCTGTTTAAGCACTATGATGACATAAGGGTGCATAGCTGGCATTCTTGCCAAAAGAGGAAATTTCAATTTTTTCAGAGGGAGCCCAAGTCTTGGTTGACCCTCTGACTGTTGGGGCAGGGACCTGACTCTCTGTGTAGCCCCTCCCTGTCACAGAGTCCCAGTGTTTTGCCCAGTATCACGGCCTGCTGGCATGAGCTGGAGCAGGTCCTGCCTGCCTCCATCTGTGTCGAGCTTGCACTGAGCATTTGTTAGATCCCCACAAAGGGTTTCACAAACTCAGCAGTGAATGCAACTTAATTTAGCTGTGACCAAAGAATTGTAAAGGAATGGAGACACTGTCATGTCAATGAAAGAAGGAGGCTGTTGACCCAAAAACATAGAAGGCTGTTTTGCTCCTTTACTTTTATTGTCTTGATGCGGTTTGGCTTGCATTTGCACTGTGTTGAACAGAATCTGAATTAGGACCCTCTGAGTAAACTGGGCACCCCAGAGCGCGGGGCACTATTTTTGTTTCAGTTTGTTTTAGTTAGCACAGGCAGGGTCATTCCCTTCTAGCTACCTAGGTCCTCACCTTGCCACAACGCACCATAAACCCAGGACTAGTCTACAATATAATGACATTGTTTCTTACTTATACAGGAATTGTTCTGGTATCTTGCTTGATGTGCTCCATAAAGTATTAACAGAAAGAAAGGTGGCCCAGAATATTGTTTTCAATACCTTCCACTGAAATCAGTTGGAGTCTAGCCAATTTACACTCAGTGGAGCTTTGGTCCTCATTTTCATTTTGTGGCTGATCATGTTTTTTATGGTTAGCTGATTCCAGACTTAAGCAACCAGTGTTTTTACCTAATAATTTTAATCACATTGGACCTGCTTCTGCAGCAGCAAGCATGTTTCATTGTGAAAGGTAAACTCTACAACTAAATGGTAAGAACCAGCTGGAGTTGATTTAAAGACTGAAGAAAAGAGCAGGAGTCAGATATACAGTGTGATTTAATATGAAGGGCTGCTTTCATCTTATCTATAAGCATACCTGGGCTTTGGGGTAACTACTGTTAGATGTTCTGATGAACCACATCAGCTAGCTCACAAAAGATTTATTACAAATTCAATCATTTATGTGCACTTCCTACTAGTTTTAAAAACATTTTTACATAGAAAGAATACTGTCACAGCGTACAATATTTTCTGCATAAGACAGTTATTTGGTTTTTTGCTTACTCAAGTTTGGAGCACTTAATACACATGATGATCAAAACCAATGTTTATGTCCTAGAGTTTCAGACAATAAAAAAATTTTGGTTGAATTGCCGGGTAAAAACTCTGGGCTAGAAACCTGCAGAATGTTTTAAGTGGTGGGGAAAATTTATAGTTGAATACTGAATACTCTGGTAAGTATTAAAATGAGATTTAACAGCCAAGGAAAACTGTGTATTGCAAAACAATGTCTGCAGTGGATGTCACCGTTTTCCACTCCCAGTGTAAGTTTACTCTATTTTAGTTTATTATTATCTCATAACTGATATAAGTATTACAAATACTAGGCTAGTTCAAGGGAGATTTTACAGATCCATCACATTTCCACACCATTCTTGTATGTTCAGAAGTGTGTGTTGCCTATATGTCTCTTTCACGTCAGATAATGTGTTTTTAGCCACCATTTGCTTCTTGTTGTTTTCTAACCAGTAATTTTTTTTTCACCCAAACTATACTTGCAAATAATCCCTATGAAAGTGCCCCACAAACTGGATGGTTGTGCTTCTCCGTGTTCTGATCCAAATACTGGAACACTTGAACAAGAAGTTAAAATTTCTCCCACAGCTTTCACCTCCTAATGAAACACAGGACTCTCAAGTAGAATTGTACAGCCCATGATGACGTACCAACACGTACATTTCCTCACATCCACTGACTTTGTGTCCAGATAGGACCACTCCGTCTCTGTGGTGTGCCTGTACAGTGCTTGATTTGTTAGTCTGCAGCTGTCTGAAACTGCCTTCCTGTGCATGGGCCCCACGGTGGACGTGTGTAATGATGTCTGGGAAAACCCCCACAAAAATATGGAGGCTACATTTCATACACATCAGAAATCAAAAATAAGATATTTTCACACATCAATAAAAAGAAACACAGGTAGGGATATAAATATAAAAAGACAGAAAGACATTTACTAAATTTTTTGCCTGTTATTTTACATGTTACATAAAGGATTGCATTTCAAAGATCTAACTGTATTTGCATGGAGCTACAGCAGGTTTTGACCAGCAAGAACACAGTCATAGATTGAGGCATATTGGATAAGTCATACTTTTAATTATTGTAGTCCAACACACTTCCCATGGTATTCAGTCTTGGGCAATTGCCCTTGGTTACTCACCCTTAAAACAACCTCTGGTTGAATCTGAGACTGACTCATTATAACAACAAAGCTGATTTTCCTGTTTCAGAATTACTCATTAAATGCCTTTGTAGATATTTGGTGGTCGGTACACTGCCACTATAGTTTCTGTGAGCACATCTCAGGAGTATCAGGAGCCTTTCATTCAGGCAGAGGAAAGTAGAACAAGAACTGAAATAATGTAGAGGTTCTGTGTTCTGTTATATAATTCCCCTTCCTTCCTTCACCCACTTGTTTCAGTCTGCTCGGAAGATTTATTGGTTGCATTACGGGCCCTGCTAAAATCAATGGCAAAATTCCCATTGACTTCAATAGACCAAGATTTCACCTATTATTTTTATTGCAGGAAACCAACATTTACCAGGTTCATTACGGCCAAGCACTGAGCTTTATCCGAAGCCATCCTTTCTTTGGAGGCTTTGTAGTAAGTGTACTGAACCTTAGACTGAGCTTTCTTTGTAGTTAGTTAAGAGGAATAGCATCTATTTAACAGGTGATAAAAGGATCCTTGCAGGGTGGCCTCACAGAAAATGTGACTCTCAGAAACCTATTCACAGAAGTAAA
The DNA here is from genome assembly GCA_033628505.1 of Tringa tobata. Classification (NCBI taxonomy): domain Eukaryota; kingdom Metazoa; phylum Chordata; class Aves; order Charadriiformes; family Scolopacidae; genus Tringa; species Tringa tobata. Next base: position 10,446,591 of record JAHREE010000563.1, read on the forward strand.
TTCTGTGGGTTTAGGGTTTTAAGTCATTTTTTAGGACCCCTATATCCTATAATTAAGTTAAATTAAATTTGCCAGGAGTCGCTGCATTAAACAGTAAATATATAATGCATGATGAAATACTCTTTTCACGTGAATCTACTATTTACATTTGGATTTTCAAATCCTTATATTACTGTTTCTTCTTATTTCATTTACTTTTTGTTGCAAAAGTGAATCAGATGTCTTTTCTGCATTCTTCTCCCCTCATCCCAGCCCTCCCACTGTATGACTTTCTATAGTGCATTGATGTCCCTGTTACTAATTCAGTTGCATCTGCTTTCAGTAAGATTCATTACATTGCACAGGAGTTTTCAGTAATGCAGAATTACCGGTGGGATGCATAATAACATTATAACATTCTCAGAAATAAAACTGTCAGAAGGTTCAGCATTATTGTTTAGCTAACATTCCAGAGGATTGTGCATTAAAAGTATCTAGCTTTTTCTGGACAATGTTTATTGAATAATCTTTATAGAAACCACCCAAACACTAATAGAACTATTAAAATGGAAACTGTAACTTGGGGCCTAAGTAAATGATAATGGTTTGTGGCAGATGACTTATAAATAAAATAAGAGCTTTTTCTTTTACTTTGATCAAGAAATATTAGTCCCATGTAATGATATGGTAAGGACTGCTATGATGTCCAGATGACGTTAGGTTTTCATATAGTGCCTTAGAACAGGAATGCAAGTTAAAGTAATAATAGACTGCTCTCCCTGCCCTACAATTAACCATGCATTGCACATCATTTGGAATAACAGAAAGACAAGGCTTCAGTGATATTTTGCAAGAGCTGCTTTGTCTTGTCTTGCTTTGCATTCCTGAAGATGTACCAGTAAAACTATACCACAGGAACTAATGAAAGTTCAGTTCTTCTTTCTTTGTTTTTCTGTCTGAGGCATGTCATACCTCCTCACATTGACCAATAGCCTTGAGGAGTCAGATATAAAAGTGACAGCTGATGTAATTGGTATTTTATAAACAGACAAACAACCCTAGTGGGAATAAGCTGGAAGAAGTTGAAAGAGAATACTGTGGAATTTCTTTGACTTTTGCAGAAGCTAAAGGGGTTAAGAAGGAGTTTATCACCAAAAAAAGTCATTTTATTTCTGCATTGAAAGGACCAATATTACATTTATTTTTTAAAAACAGTATCTTCTATGAAACATTTGTCAATGTGAAAAGATTGATAAAACAACAAATTTGCAATTGTTATATTTCAAATCCAAGGAATAGCGACCAACTAGTATACATCATTCTACTATTTCTTACCATATGTGATCAGTGGGAATCAGCAAAAATGAAGATGGATAGCACATAAAGGCAATGAATAATGCTGAAATGTTAACACACTAATTTGCACCTGATTTGGAACAACCTTTCCTGGACTTTAAGCATGTCAAGAAATGTGCACATTAGCCAGAAAAAAAATCATAGATATACCATTGAATAGACAATGAAGATGACTGACTACATCAAGATGATACAGGATGCATATTGATAATTTCAATGAATTTATGAAATCAACCTTGCTGATCTAAAGTGAAAGTACACAAACTAGACTCACAGAAAGGCATGTTGGGATAAGTAGTATATGAAGCTTTCACAAAGAAATCATTGGTTATTAAATATATTTCTGGATTTCAGTTCTAAAAGGAACCAGAAAAGTAATCCAGCAATTCAATAGGTAGTGAAACAAACATTTTTGAGAAAAGCCGACTATAGAAACTCTGTTTTATCTTTTTTTTTTTTTTTAAATGCAATATCCCCAGACTACTGGCCTTAAGGAAGCAAGAAAATATGTGTTAGTTTTTCAGTTGCACCTTAATAATAGTAATTATTTGCATAATACTTATACAGTTCATTATTCTGTACTTGTTTCTGCAGTTTCAGGTTTCTATAATTTTGGAACGTTTTAATTTCTTACTTAGATATTTTTTATATCTTTTTATATTTTTATATCTTAGCCTTAAATCATGATACTGTGGTTTTCCAAATTCTATTCCTCTTGCAAAGCGTGTATATCCTCATAAACTACCTCATGCTGAAATTAATATGTACATTTCTGAACTGAAACATTCAGTTGTTTTTTCCAAACCAAATGTTCCAAACACATCAAAGATACTTTTCCTTAAATTCTTGAATCTCTGAATGCATGAATCTTTGGCATCTCATATGTTTACTCTCTGGCTATAAAGCACAATTAATAAACACAATTAAATTGCCATCAGGAATAACTGGTGGTTGATTATGTACGTTTAATTTATAGCCTGCATTATGTATGTGTGTATATATATATAAACTGTGAGCATATCCTCATATGTATGGAGCTCACAGATACAAATAACGACTATTTTTTCTTTAGCATGTGACCAATGAAACCACAGCAGGCAAACAGTTTGATTCAGCCCCAGCTGACCAATACTGTGATTTCTAATCCAAGTGGCTTCCAAGGTACTGATGATACTTGTCCTCATGGTGGTTGAGCTTGGGTTTATAGCAACCTTCTGTTAAATAGAAGTTTTATATGAATGTAGAAGAATCATTTAGCTAGTTAAAAATAAAATAAAATTAAAAAAATAAAGTTTTCCTCTTCAGATAAACAAAAAGATAACCAGACAGCTTTTTGTCAGAAGAAATCAGGGATAACAGATGTAAGAGATAATTCCAAAACCGCATTCAGCATCATTGAAGTGTCTGCAGGAGTTTTGTCTCCAGTTCTGAATGTTGCAATTCAAGTAAGATGTACACTATTTTGGGAGAGTGTACAGAAGACAAAGAATGGTCATAAATCTAGAAAACTGAAGGACTAAACAAAGTTTAGCTTAATAAGAAGGCTAACAAGAAAATAACTGACTAGAAGGACATAATGCTGCAAAGAGAAAGAGAATAATCTTTTTCACATCCATGAAGCTGCAGCAAGAGAAGTGTAACTTTTACGTTAGGAAAAAGTACAGATAATAAAATAATGATAGGGATTCTGTGGGAAAACAGTGAAATCTCTGTCACTGAATGTCTTAAAAGAATACTTTAGGTAAATATCAGACAGATTACATGATATTTTATTATTCTTTCTAGTTCTGTTATTTCATTCTTCTCAGGTTTTTTATTACTTTACTTCAGACCTGAGCTCACAGACCCAATATTTGAAGTTGAATTCTATAGTAACTGCTCCGTTGGACTAAGAGGTTGGAAAACTCATCTCCTAATGAAAATTTTAGAATTATTTCAAGAAAAAAGAGGAATCACATTAATTAAAAACACAACAAATTAAAAAAAAAAACCCAACACACCTAATAACACAAATAAGAGGAACTGTTCAGTACAGACCAAATCAGAAATATGAGAAAGGTCATTGAGGGTGTTTCTGCATGTATGAATATACCTCAGTAGGGACACAGCCTGCAGAACCATCTGAGAAACTATTGTGTGAACCAGGTCTGCAGCTATAACATGGCAGCTCTGTATTTTACTCAAGTTACTGCTATTAGGCTGCTTTACTGATTTTTTTCACTGATTTTTAGAGTTGGAAGGGACCATAGAGATCATCTAGTCCAACTCTCCTGCCAAAGCAGGACCACCCAGAGCATGTCAGATCATGCTACTCAGGACGGCATCCAGGCGGGTCTTGAAAATCTCCAAAGAAGGGGACTCCACGACCTCCCTGGGCAGCCTGTTCCAGGGCTCCGTCACCCTCACTGTGAAAAAGTTTTTCCTCATATTCAAGTGGAACGTCTTATGTTCCAACTTGTGCCCATTACCCCTTGTCCTTTAAAAACCACAGTTTCTGAAAATTAACTAATTTGTGGATACTTGAGCTTGAGTAGTGGCTTGGCATCCCTATACCATCTTACGTTATGCAGTAAAGTACATAAAATGTAATAAGCAATAATAGATAATGATGGTGGAAGAACACTCTGTATGGCATCCCACCAGAATCTTGCGAAACTGGAAGCAAAAGTATTTTTATTAAGCACTGTACTTTAATATGAATAGAAATAGTCCTTGCTACACCAGTCAAGACAAGATACGGGGAACAAAGAGTTCTTTGTTCCAAGATATCAGAAGACTTCTCCACTTAGGTTTACCCAATAACATAATTTTCAATACGTGGGTGATTTATGGGAGCAAGAAGGTTGAGTTTCAGTTCCTCATGAAGTATTTAGCATATCAAAGACAGTGTAATAGCTTAGGCCGAATATTGATTGTACCAGCCTCATAATTCAGTCTGAGCTTTCTACTAAGGTATCTTCAAGAAATCTTTCCAATTTATTTTCAAAGTTGTATATCACTCTAAAAACTTGTCGGCTTCTAGAATAAACCCCAGAAATCTGCATAAAGAAAATTTATTTGTCATTACAAATGTAATCAATTGCTGTTATTTAAAAGCATATGAAACACTTTAAGAGTCAACTTCAATTATTTTTCTATGAGTACTAGATCTCTCTCAGTTTTTTAAACTTAAGGCTTAATAAAGTCAATAAGCAGCATAACTGAGAATCATATCAAATGTGATTAAATGGTCCCATAAGGTAGCTACTTGTAACAAGTAAATCAGAACAATATGTTCTTATTTTCTACTGATTAGTAATATTTCTGGTTCAAAGAATTATCCAGTTTAATGTTAACCTTTGTAAATTTTATTACAGTGTCAACCATATTTTCCTTTCTTGATCTAACTTTCCAAACCACTTAATTCTATAAACTAAATCATTTGTGATTACACAGTTGACTGCACACGTGAACCATCCCCAATATACGATGAAGGGATAGGCATAATTGAAGAAAAGGCAGCATCTGCAATCTTACCATTAAAAAAATAACATCTGGGGGGATACTTCTAAAAATATTTTTCTGTTAAAGTGTGGAACTAATTAATTTTCTTTGGCAAAGATACTTTTTATGAGGAGTACTTTTCAGAATGACTAATTTTTGGAACAATTTCTATGTAGAAGAATATTTAGACACCTGGTGGCTCAGTCCTGAAGAAGAACATATAGCATAATCAAAATTAGTTCCACTGCAATATCTCCTCACTACATTACATACAGTTCTTGAAACTGTAATATTAAACTGCATAGTTAGTTCTGGTTGCTATATTGCATTGCCAGTTTATAGCTAAACTTCCAGTGAAGCTGGGTAGCTGTAGTATAGCTTGGAATTTATATGCATTTTTTTAACTTGTGTTACAGGAGGTAGTATAATAATTTAACATTGTATTTACTTAATCTGTTTTTAATTCTAATTGTTTTCTTGCACTCATCACTATGACATATAAGCATATTGTTGGTATTCAGTGTATGAGAACACTTTTCCAAGAGAGTTTGTGAAATTAAATCTCAACTGCATTACGTTCTAGTCTTTGCACAAGTTTCCTCTTTCTGTGGTGCCGTATATAAATATCACAGAAGGGGAATCTCTTTATTCACTGCCATAAACTCTGCCTTCAGCTCTTAGGTCCTCCCTGATGAAGAAATCACAGATCCTTTTATTACCATTTGTCTATCTTTCCTGTGTAGGTTGTAAGTTTGGAGATTATAATTCTGCCTTTCATCAGCACCTGATATAAAGTCTCAAAGTCAGCTGAAGACCCAGGACATTATTTTATGATGATGACTGCCAATAATCTGCAGTCTTAATTTGGGACCTTTTTTGAAAGCATAAATGGGAAGTTTAGATGCACTGACACCACTGAAAGTACTGCAATTTCAGTACATATTGGGCTACAGGAGTGCAAGGTGATCCCCTGGGCCATCAAACACCTTCCCAACTGTTTCAGGCAACTACTTCTTTTTACCTTTTACCTGGAGAGATCCACAAAACAACCACTCCCTGCATCTCACCAGTATCAAAACAGTTAGCAGAACCCATGATCTGTGCACTATGTATTCACATCCTCCATGTGTGTGCTTCTATTATAAATTACCTAGTTCTTAGGAAAACTGAAAGCAATTTCATATAATTTGCTAGGTGACAGGGAATAATTCAAGCTTCCCAAAGCTTTAGAGTTACCAGAAATATAAATCTTATTGTGTACTCTGTGTTTGTGATGACTATAATGTTTCACAGGCACCTGGTAAGGACTGAACCGTGGAAGGGTTTTGCCTTGTCCAAAACAGATGAAGTTCAGGGCCCGTGATCTTTGTCGCCATGATTAGTGTTTATGCATCTAACTTGACCTCAAAACAAAAGGAGAACTGGAATAAGAACATACCTGCAGTCATGGCATGGTTCATGGTCTGCTTGAGGGCAGAGCATGCTACTGCCAACTTCTTTGACAAGCTAGAGCACCTGAGCAGCCAAGGTATTTGTAAGCAAATGAGATCCCTCACCTCAGCATGTCTTATCTAGTGAAAAATGTTTAAAAGTGTCCTACCTACAGTACACAGGATGGGACTATTTTAATCAAGAGCTGTGTTTTTCCTCCTTTCCCTTGCCTAATGATGGCAAATATTATTTTATTTTACTTTATGTCTCATGGTTTCAACGTTGTGATTCCAGTTTATATTGAAGACTGATGATCTTGTCCATTGGTACCTAATATAGCAAAGAACAAAGCCTCTATGTGCCGTAAAATCCATTCACCCCCTGCCCCAAACCCAGGGAAATAGAGACCTGAAATCTGCTGAACTACTTCAGTCTATCGGCAATTAATATCTAGACAAGGGTTTATATATTCTCACATGCAGTATTTATGTGCATAGATTTACAAGAGCAGATACATAATAACTCCCTTAAATTATGGGTTATAAATGTGGGTAGACAGAAATATTCATTTGTGTCCTATAAAGTTTGGCTATATTTATGGTTCTTAACTTTTATTACAATAATCTGGGCACAAGTGGTTTAATGATAGATGTTCTGAATACATGACATTGTTTACCTTAGTTTTACTACAGACGTTAAAAAATGATATGGATACATCTTCTGCTGGAATCACTTTATAATTTTAAGGCACAAATAAATGAAATTTCCAGAAATATCTGTAGCAGTAAACTAAGAACTTCAGTTTCCCACAGCACTATAAAAAAGTTAACTACTAGTACAAACTCTAGCACCTTTTCTTTCCATTCCTGAAATTCTATATATACCCATTAATCTCTAAGTGCCTCGAGACATATCTATAATTCTCAGCATTATAATGAATGTGTAACTCTGCATTGTGGGGAGACGATCATGCCAAAATATGTGCAGTCCCAGAAAATTTGGTTTCTTTGTGTGCTGAAGGAACTGACTGCTTAAAGACATGGCAAACAGTGAGTTGAAATACCTAAATAAAAATGATGCCAAATACTTCCTTCCAATAATTACTAAAATGAGAAGCATGCATAAAAATTTCACATAGAAACTATCACATATTCAGTATTCATGTACATATATTTACATATGCAAATATTTGTAGGTATATATAAATTAAAGATGAGTTCATTCCAATGAATAGATTATAAAATCCCTGTTTTAGAAGCAGCAATGTAAAGTTCATGAAACCATACAATGAAATATCAGGTACTCAACTTGCAGAAAAGTCTATGAAACTTAATGAGATAAAAGTGCCTTGGTTTATCTGAAGTGGCATAGTTAAAGACATATATCCTTTTATGGCTTTAATACTGTATAGCAAGATAAGACTTTTCTTTTAATAGGAAATATGAGAGCAGCCAAAACATATAAAGACAATTCTGGTCCCTCTTTTCATTTAATTCCTCTGAGGATTTTGAAAGGGAACAATTGCAGGTTTCCTTTAGGGAAATGTGTGCTAATACATTCTGCTTCATCCCCAGTTCTTGGAGTAAGATTCAGGATATGATTATGGGGATCAGTTCCTTGCCCTGAGTTTACTTCTTAAATGGTACAGCCTCTGAGTGAGAAATGTAAAACTGTAGGTTTCTCTAGAGAGCTCATATACTGGGAATAGGTATTATCATTTCCATTAGCTGCTGAAGGAATAACCGTACTGGAGTTGCAATGATGAGGAGTAGAATCAGGTTGTTCTGTACTTAACACTGAGCACAAACTCAGTAGGAGTGACAAGAAAATTGGGCTGAAAATCTCTTCTTTAATTCTGTAGAATAAAATCCAGTCCAAATGTTTAAGGAAAATCTGAAAATTTAAGTCTTTTGGAAGTATTCCTTCACTTAACTCATTGTAAAGAGGAGATAAATGAAAAGGAATGATGGAAGAGTCTCCCCCCTAAAGCCTTGCTTTAGGAGCAGCATTTTTCCCCTGTTTTTTTTTTTACAGGACCTGGCAAGAGTATTCCCTCCTACTTGAGTTTATCATATCACAGCTCTTCTTGGAAGTCAATGTTATTGCGAGGCATTCCTTTATAAGTCATGAAATCATGAGCTAAAGTGGGGAAGCTTTCAGCCTTCAATTTCATATCTGCTAACTCACTGTCAGTAGTTTCTGTTGCTCTGGCTGATGCTCAGTTCCTATTGCTGTTGTTAACAAAGACAGAACAAATAAATTCATAGATGAACAACTGATTATATGTGTGCATAAGCACACATGCAGAACAACAGATGGAGCAAATGGTAGACAGAAAAGGAGGTGCATATGTTAGAAATGGGTTGCTAGACAAAAAGATAGGCAGTTTGAATGCAGGAATTTGAAAATACATCTTGTTTTACAAGGAAAACCAGAAGCCACCAGACATGCATTTGTAAATGTTATGCTTAATAACGAAGTTAAAAACAATTAGACATGAATGGTTTAAGATTCATGCATGTTCAATACAGATTCAAAGAATTATATTAAAAGTGAAATGGAATGGTTCTAATTACTTTTTAATAGTCAGAAACTGTTGTATCCTTTGGACAATAGAAATATGAATGTCTTCCCAGTGATCAGTGAACTAAGCTCCCAGGCCTACTGCCACCCGTGGCTGCTCCTGCATTCCCAGCGAGGCGGCTGGGTGGCTGTCAGGCTCGCTCTCTCACTGATTAAGTTGCTACTTTTGCTTGCAAATTTCCACACAGTGTCCCTGTGCCCAAAGTGATAACGATCGCAGTCATTTCCGATTTGTAATCCAGGAACATGTACTGGCCCTTGCCCTGAACAAGCTTCACAGTTCACAAATATAAAGTGACAGTCCTTTTGGCATGATTAATGTAGTGAAAACACAGAGCAATGAGTCAAAGATGAGACACACCAGTTATTTCAAGTCCGTCCTTCACTCAGATCTTGCATGCGTTCTTAGCATTTACCATTGGTTTTGCTTTCTTGATCTTCCTTCTCAATACTTTTAATTTTAGAATAAATCCCAAGTAGGTCATGTATAACAATAAGGCGAATGTTTTCTTGCCAACTAAAACCACATTCAGAAGGGTGGTTTTGTAATAACTCAGAAGCATTTACAATATAATCAAAAATACATTGAATAAACCAACATATCAGAATAAGAGGACTATTAAATAAAAGTAAAATCTCACAGGTCTTTAAAGCATGCTGTAACTCTTCAGAATCAGAGATGACCAGGGTTCAAAATCAAATACAGATATTCCTAAACTTTCAAGTATGCAGATTCAGGATTTTAGTTCAATCTCATTTTCATAACAATAGCCATGTGGTACTGTTCTTCTCCCTCAGGGATAACAAAAAATATCTGTTGTACTGGCTTTGTAGTTGCTGTATATAAATGCAGACTTTCAGGTCATTAGTTTAACCACATGTGCAGAACATATAGGAATTAGGATAACGTTTCTCATGACTGCAGCTATTCAATCAAAAGAAGAATTGACATCAATAATGCTCATATCTATCACACTTTGTACCATAATAGCAGAGAACAAAGTGTTCATGAATCCTTAGGAAAGTCTGGCAGCTCTTCCACTAAGATGTAGGTTGCAATCACGTTAATAGTTATACATACTGCCCATTAGCTGGCAATAACATTCATGCCCTGTAGTCAGAACATTATAGCAGGGCAATTTCTTCAGTGCTGAAAACAGATGAAAAATCTTGTTAGGCACTAAAAGAATGCTGTGACTGTGGCTCTATTCATACTCATATCTGTTGCTCCCAGAGGAGCCAAGGAAACTCTATCAGCTCCAGCATCCCCACCCCCACCTGCAAACCCCTGTGCCAAGAGCACAGAAAACCTAAACAAAAGCCATGCCAAAGTCAGGAATAAATGTTCTGGGATAGGTGTCCTCTTTTTCAGGACACGCTTTTTCCATCCCTGGTTATTGATGCTGATAGAAACAGTCTTAACTCTATGGCATGCCTGATGGTCTGATCAAGTGGGGAAGGAGACCAGAGTACTAGAGCCAACAGAACCTTATAGGAGACCTGTGGGGTAACAGGCCAGGAAAGCCCTCGTTCCCCACTGCATCCCTGCACTCCATCTGGATTCAATTTTTTCCATTCAGATAATGATGTGGTTTCATTTCCATGAGGTCAAATAATGTGGGGTTAGGACACATACGGATTTATCTGTGGAAAAAAACCCCGATATGCTCCTCAACTAGGATGACACCAGAAGGTTAGATAAAGTCTGGAATCCTGACATATTGAAGTCAATGGGCATTTTGCAGTTAACCTCTATTTGGCCAGGATTTCACCCCTGAGGCTTCACTTTTATTTTTGACTTACAGCTCCAGAACAGGTAAAAATATCTTCCTACCAACAGGATTGCTATTATTTTATTATTAATCAGACGTCTACGGTTCTAATCTACTCTGAAACCAAACATTGGGGTTTGTCATCTTACTGTAAACCTGTTAACATAGTACCCAAGATTATTTTCTTGTGAAAAGTATGCTGTTAACATTACAGCAAGTCTACACATAGGAATTATCAACCATTATTACATTTGGACTAAACTGCTAGTTTCTAGACATGAAAAGAAAGCTAATACGCAAGTGCATCTGTTCCACTTGAAATAAATTACCATGCTACCACAAATTCCCAGCAGGAACAGGGAAGGGGAGATGTAAATTTCTGCACAATGTGCAGAATGTTTAATGGATTTCTGTGTGATAACAGTGGAAGTAGCTGTTCATTTTGTCAGTGTGATGACAAAGAAGCAGGAAAGCAGGACTCCATTCCTTTCTTTGCAAGTGGACTGCAGGGCCATCAGAAAGGTGTTTTCTTTAAAAGGAAGAATACAGGAAGGATTATGTGAAATGACCAAAAGTTGCAGAGTTCCAGTTGCGAACTGAACTTCCTGAAAGGTCGGGGTGTTGGGGGTTTGTTTGAAGCTTATATTTTTGTCTCTCTGCGGTTTCAGTAGCAGATCTTTCACAGCTGGGCAGCAGCAATAGCTCTGCTTTCACAGCACCCCAAAGGAGGGGACATTCCAAGCAGACCTGTAGTCCACTGCTGCCACATGAGAGAAGGTCATGGCATGAAAGCGCCGTCTTCATCATCATCCACAAACCTGTGGCATGTGGAAGTAGAGGCTCAGCTGGAACACTGCAACAGCTTGGCGGATCTGAATGACTTTTCCAGGTAGGACTTATTCTACTTGCCAAAGAAAACTAGATAACGAATCTCAAACATACTACAAAACTCTGCTCTAGTTGAAGGTTCCTTATCCAAACTGACAGCTGAGTCTTTAGCAAATGTGATTCTCCCTCCTGTCCTTCAGACTCCTGTAAACATCTGCACTAGTCTCAGTTACTGCAAGGTTCCCCTTTATCTGTGAGGGTAGCACAGCTTTTCAGTGACATGTAGGTGAACCAACCTGCTTTCATGAGTGAAAACAGATTTTTGCAAGAAGTAGAAAGAAATTCCTCTAGGTGTACTCCAAAATTTCCTACAGATTTCTTTTTGGAAAAAGAAATTGTCTCTTACAAAAATGTAAGAGACAGGTATTCTAGCTTTTTTCCTTTGTCTCAGCTCCCAGAAACTCCATGCAGACCAGGGATTCACCCAGCCCTACTTGAATGCAATACCTTCATAATCCTGCTTCTATTTTTGTTAGGTAGAAGGGATATAGACCCTGGATCGCTGGTGGTTGGAGCTGATTATTCTTGAGGCAGCTCAATATAAAGGTTTAGTCTATCCCTCACTTTCCTGGTGGTGACAGTGTACTCATGTATGTGACAGTCGGTTCTGTAATGTGTAAGTAGCTTCTCTTCCCATCATGCCAGAAAAGATTGTGTTCAACAGATGAGTCAGTGGATTTGTCAGGTAAAAAGGAAGCTGTCACTGCTAACTCATCTGCTGCTAAAATTAAGAGTGTGAGTCCCTGTTTAATAGTCACAACTATAAAACACATTGAAATATAAGGCACAGCTAAAAAGCAAGTGGCGTTTGAAGTTACTGCTTCCTGGCTTCTGTTAACTTTCCGTAAGGCTGCTACCTTGTCTGACAAGAAGTCTCTGATACACCTGTGAAACAATAAAGTAAAGCATGGGCTGTAATTTTCCCAACTAATTTTCCTTCATGTGACAGCTCTGATTTTCTTTGGCGAATATCAGGCAAACACTGCCTTTCTGAAGGTCAGCTCTCTGTGAACTACCAAAATCACAAAGCTGCAATTATATATCACATAAGTATTGATAGAAAAAAAGGTTTCCTAACACATGTTCCTTACTCCAGTGCTGTTTTGTGTTGGATGGTAAAAAAAAATATCCTCATAAACATGAATGGAACTCTTCTATGTATGATTCAAACATGATGCCAGCCCCATTTGCCTTCTTACTACTAAGATGCTTCAGACAAACGATTAGTGACATTTAAAACAATGAAGTGACCAGTCACAAATGTGAAGAATAGATCGGTGGTAGACATGTTTCATCACTGTGTTGAAGAAAGGTGGAGGGTCTTGGCTCAGATTGCACTGTAGATCAGCTGAACCAGCAGAAAGAAGAATCCTCTACTGCAATGGATCTTCATAATCCCCGTCTTTTAACACATGGTTCGCAAAGCCAGAGTGGTAAGAAGGTTTTTTAATATTAACTGGCTTTCTGAGTCCTGAAATGTTAATAGGATTGGTATTTCATTTTATTCCTTTTGTACTTAGAGCCTATTCTACTCTTGCATAAACTATAAGGCTTTTATTGAGAAGAGTGAGATGAATGCTAAAATGAAAAATACCGTATATAATTAGCCCTGATGGACTTAATAGTTGGAAGGCTATATTCCAGGAAATAATCCTGAATTTTCCAGGAAGGAAATAGGTGATCAAATAGTTTTATTCAATCTGTAATTCCTAGGATACTGCAAGTAGCTGCCCTTCGGTACGTCAGCAAAATGATTGCTTAATAGTAAATAGAATGACTTTTAATTGCTGTAAATATCCTTCCAGAATAATTTTATGTAAAGGTAGATATAAACACAAAAAGGCACTGTTTTATTCTCTCTTATTTGGATGATTTAAATTGATTTTAAACAGTTACATGTTATTTAAAAATAAAGCAGTATGGTTTCTGCACAGAAAATCATGTGAGAGAAATACATTGGAATTCAAAGTGCAGGTCAGTCTTTCCACTAGAAATAGTTTATCTCACTTACAAAGAAAAGCACATGTAACAGAACATCGGAATTTCTGAAAAAAATGACACTATATTTCACTGTATTTATGCTAACATCCAAAATCAGATAAATTAGTTATTTCAACTGTCCCCCTAGCTTTGTTTAAAACTGCATTTGCTTCTCAAATTCAGTGAAACTTTGATACCATTAAAGGACAAGTTAGTTAGCTCATTAAATTAAATTTAAATTCATACAGTTTTTCCAACATAAATAAATAATCCAAATATTTTCATCCAGACAAATTGAATGTGATGTTCAGTTAAGGGAACAGAACATTCTGTAAGAATTTAAATCCACACAGTGATTTGAAATATTTTTATAAGACAATGCCAACTTAAAGTCAACCTTATGTTTAGCCCTTTTTTACCTTACTTAACACTCCTTCCAAGTAATACCAACAGTGATATGTACATGAGTGCTAAGGAAAAGAAGGTTTTTCTGGTCACTTTGTTTGTTTTTCATAGTTAATGACATTTTATCTCTGTTCAATTTCTACTCATTTAACTGTGCCCAAGAAGGACCATAAATAAAGCCAAGATTACAACATCAGTCTATGTGTAAGACCAACACTTGCCATATCCACTCAACCTGCAGACAAAGACACAAATTGATACAATTTATGACGGCTGTTTTTTGAAAAAGAGGCAGGATTTCTCTCAGTCCCAACCTTTGCATGAATGTATAGACCAATATTATCGAGTGCATATATGTGTGTACTGGTACTACGTTTGTACATGACTGAAATTGTAAGCATCTGTTATTATACAGTCTCCTCCCATGGAGATATTAGTACAGGATCAGAACATATGAACTGAACTGAAGCCAGCAAATTATTTCATTAAAGCCCTCTGAAATCTAGTAAATGAAAATGCCTTTGACCTGAGCTGCGTTTTACAAGTGAGCTGTTTGTGATGGGATGTCCAGACCATTAATAATTTTCTGAGTCATGCAGTTAAATCATAGGCGTCTTTCTTTTTTTCCTTCTTAGTTAACTGCATAAACAGGCTAATCAGGATCTTATTAAAGACAATGGCTCAAGCAGGAGTTTTGCTGCTGTTATGGGTTTTTTCCTGTTGTTGATCTCCCCTTTTACAAGGTAGTTAATAGATCTTTTTTGACTGTAGGAATCCACATTAATTATATCTTCAAAGAGACCGTCAACTTACTTAAAATCAGCTCCTCAATGATTTATATTTAGTTGGAAAATCTTAACATCTGTTCAGAAAGAAGTCTTATTTTTGCTGAGTTTCCATTGCTGGGTTTTTACTGGAGTTGATTCTGCCACTGCAACTCAGTACTAACTTTGTTAGCTTCAGCCACAGAAATGTTGTGTCACCACTGGTACACAGAATTAAGCACACTGAACATGATACTGCAAAGGGCTGGACATTCGGTAAAGCCTGAGGCCAACACAGGCCTCATTTTAAACATGGAGTGTTTCCACGATGGCTGGGATGATTCACTGGCACACACTCACTCATATGTACATAATCTAGGGGATGAGGAGCAGAGGGTTCCGAAGTTTGATGGGTCCAGCCTCTGGGCTTCATCCTACATGTCCCCTTCATTTCAAAATTGTATTCAGTGTGTCTAATACTCCATCGCTTTTGCTCTGCACATCTTCAGCTATTTTTTTTCAGTTTCATTATTCACTTGGAAAATGGAAAGTTAAAGTTTAAAGCCTTACTTTGATCTGAGATGTCATAACATAAACAACAGGCGCAAATACTTCTTTGGTGACCACTAATCTGTCTGTAAATCTCCTGTTGAATCGGAGCTAAAAATAATTATATTCTGTGTTATTTGGCATAATTCATCTCTTCACTTTTATACTCTGGGAAAACAGAAAAATATTGCTAACTTTAAGGAATTTGTGATTTTAAGATGTCTCATGGCTACTTCATTATATACCTTAGTGCCATGGGGGTTGGGAGGAAGTGGTCTAAACTCTGTTTTAATGTATTTATAAAGGGTAGAATTTTGTTCTCTTTTTTTACTTTTCTCAACAAGGAAAGAGTGTGAGTCACTCTGACAAGTTTCCCAGGATTAGCCCACTCAATTAACTTCTTTTACAAGGATATTGCTTTAGGTTTGGGTGACAAAGGTATAGCTTAACTATTTTGTTTTAGTGTTTCCTTTATCCTGGGTGCTGGAACTGTTCAACATTAATATTGTCCTTTCTAATAATACATTCCAATAGGACATGGCAGGAGCCGTTATATGATTAATGGTTTCAGAGATGATTGTTGAAATCCTAATCTACTATTAAAGTAGCCAACCAACAACCAAAAAAAAAAATTAATGTTGCCAAATGCAGACAGGTTTAACAGCGCCAAACTAAACTGTATAGAAAGTGGTGAGAGAACATGCACCTTGCCTTTCTGTCACTTGTATTAGTCAAGTTACAGAAGGTTCGCCATATTGTTCATAAAAGATACTCCTCTACAGTATAAAAACTATTCAGTATTCCACAAGATTGTATTTCTTGTATAAATGAAAAAGCATAGGAACATTTTCAATAATAATCTTTTAGGACAAGAATCTCATAAGTGCTACAAGGAGAGCTTTGGAGCAAAGATAAATACCTGTATTCCTCAGACACTGAAAGTGGGTCATTGCACTCTTAATGTGATTCATAGTCACAAACACAGTGAGCAATTTATTCAACCCAACTGGCAAGTGTGTCTCACTAGCATTATGCTCATGGCACCCTCTTAGATTTTTCCTCCTGGATTAGCCGTCAGTTACTTAGGTACAGCAATCTGATTTATCTGGTTTTGATTTTCTTTAAAACACCATCAGAGAAGAGAGTAGAAAAACAGGACTTCTACTCCTTCCTCGGTCTGAGGCGTTGCAGGCCTACAAATTCTCTTCTGACTGTTTAGAAATATAAACTAGGATGGGTCAAATGTGTTCTCCATCTCCCCTGCTGAAGCAGGACCATTACGCCATGAAGAGCACAAGGTTCATAATGGTAAAGAGAAAGTGCTCAACTAAGATTGTGATGTGGCAGCCCAGTGATACAGGTGCCAGGTGTCCTAAGAACTTGACTCTTTTCAAAACACGGTTTACAAATTTTGCAAGAATCATTGAATAAATATACGATTCAGCTTCTTCTCCCAGCAATTAAGCAGTTAAATTATATAGAGGATGCCACTGTACTTCATGGTGAGTCTAAGATTTCAGATATGTATTAGCCAGTCTCTGAAGACAGTTTTTGTACAGAGTCATGAAAAATACTGGCCTGAGGTTTGGGTGATCCCATGCCAAATCCATCACATATTTGTAAAATGCTTAAATTTAAGTGCCTCCATACCACCAAAATTCCACTGTAGGCATCAGACTTCTCTGAATCTGTGGCTTAGGGCCATGCTGCGTGTCTGTACCTAATTCCCACAGATTTCTTATTTGAGTACAGTTGAAAGTGGGAAGATTTTCAGAAGATTCCTCCATAAATTTTCTGCATAAATAAGCTTTTGCCTTGCAGTGTTGTGATTCCAGGAGTTCTCACACCCCACATACACAACAGCTGCATACCACCAAACTCTGGCAGGCCTGTCTTCCAAAGAAATCAGAATAGACAGTTACACGCACAAACTGGACATCATGCCTATGTTATCTAGACAGAGCTAGCTATCCTTACAAAAAAATAAAGATTTAACAGGACTTGTACCTGGTAGGATTTCTTTGGAAATGTTTACCTATTCTGCAGAAGTCCACACAAAACCTAAGATCAGAAATGCTCACCAAAACCACTTAATATTGAGTCATGGACATGTTCAACACTAGAAGAGATCCAGCACCTACTTTTAAGAAAATGCTTTATTTATACAAAAGACGCATTGAAAGGGATAGCAGGACACAGCCAATACAAACAGGTTTCAAATGAACTGCTTTTTATCAGTCATCACTTAAATGAAATAGAGCTTCTTGCTTTTCTTTATCCAAATAATGTGGTTTCTAGTGTTGTGACCACTTGAAAGTGGTATTATCAGTTTGTGGTTACCTATATGGGTTACGACCATGGAAACAAAACTGATGACAGAGTCTAGATTTCACATGTAAATTATTTCATTATTTTTCAGAGATTCCATTTAGTTCTTTCAAATGTTTTCTGGTCATTGTATAAGAGGGTTTTTATTTTCCCATGATTTAGATAAGGAATATGGGAAATAAAAATATCAAACTATCACATTTCAAAAATGCAATTAAAGCTTTCACCTTCAGCAGTGACAGCATGAATACTGCTGAAGATGTTAATCTGGGCAGGTCTTTAAAGCATGACTCTTATGATTTGGTGATAGAGGACTACATCCTCAAGTGATATATAGCATCACTGAGCTCTGCAAATTTGCTGTCAAGGATCAGTGACAGAATTAATAAATTGTGGAGCTACAGGTTTCAAAATAGTCCACACATGTATCACCACCTCCTTCTAACAAATACATAGTTTCATAGTAATTTATAGATGTCAGATAATCACCTGTCATTAAAGCAAATGCGGAAATTTTAGTTTCCCTTTCCCTTCCTTTTCATTTTCCCCCTCCCCTTTTCATTCCTCTTCTCATTCTCTTCTCCCTTTCCCCTTCCTTTCATAATATAAAGTAGCCTAGCATTTCTTCTGGCTTTCCTTCCAGATGAAGATACTTCCAGGACTATCAACTTCTATCAACAGCTGTCCAGAGCAGTGCATAAACAGATTGGTCCTTCTATTTTACCACAAACACAGTTTGAAAAACCAATGAAGAAAGCCACTGACACAATATTTGTTAGGCTGCAGGAAAAAAATATCAAAAATTCAGGGCTGGCATGATCAAATCAGATCCCTCAATCTGACAACAACTGGATTGCTGCAAGAATAACTCAGAAATTGAAAATGTGTCATTCATTACCCTAGTCTTTACTGTCAGCGTATTTAACATAAAAGTTTTATCTACTGGCTTCTTAGTCTGTTTTTCCTTGTGGAATGTATGGTATTCATCTAATTAACTTACTCATTCATTGTATTTCCTTTATGATGATGTGATCCCAAATACAGTAAATTGCTATCTTCCCTCACCAAAATTTCAGGTTTCCCAGAAGTTTTAAAGGGTACAGGTATGCTCTGCAGTGGTGGTACTTAGCCTTCTAGGTGGTACTTAGCTGGTGTTTAGCCTTTTTGGAGATTCTGAACATGCACAACCCTGCCCTCAGGCTGTGAGTGCAAATGTTCTTAACTCATCACTTGGTGGGTTTTACCTGCAGCAGATCCTAGAACAGCTCAAGCACTTCAATGAATGTGACCTTGGCAGACTTTGGGGTGAGGCAGTGTGGTTCAACACATGACATTCAAGATATTTTCAACAACTATTTATTTGAAAGAGGGGGAAGGCATTGATAAGCTGATGTGGAGGTTGTTTCTCCTCTGCTGTTGACTGCCAAGGCATATTGTTAAGATGTTACGATGACAGAATTTACAGGACTAATACAGTTGTGGAGATCTGCACAAAAAATGTACCCAGCCTCATTGATTCCGGTACTGTTTTGCAATCTCTATGATGAAACTAATTCTACATATTTTACATTCTGTTATTTACAGCACAGAATTTCCTTTGCTGATGCATTTCCTTTTCTGTCCTCATATTCTATTTAAAGCTTTCCTTTTCTCTGTGGCTATCTAATTATGTATCCTATGTCTACATGTTTAAGCAAAAGCATTTAGCACCACCTTTCAGCACCTCATTATCTCTTTCTACAGAGAAATCTCCTGTCCCTGCCTTAGAAAAAATACAATTTATTTCCTTCAAAATAAGCTTTCTGTAATGCTGTGAAATTGAGACTGAGATTGTATTTAACGGCAGAATGAATTTAACTTGAGCAGCTTTTATTGAAACACATAGTAACAGAGTATATAGTCTTTACTGTATCTGCCTCCTGGGGGTGATTTGGATTAGGTGTTTTATACCTGAATTAAATACTTAACAAAAAGACCATTCTGGCTGTGCATGCAGCTCTACAGTGTAAATACCATTACTGCCACCTGAAATTACATAGTCAACATCCATAAGTCACATACCCAATACTTACTAATGACAGTGGGAACACTATAGATGTATGGAAAAAGGCTAATGTACAGTCCTTAAATTCGAGGGAAGGGTGTTAAAAAGACAAAGATTCAAATCCAGCTGAAGAATGAAACTATAGTCCTGATTCTGCTTCCATTACAGTCACTTGGATTTGTATGACTTTGTCCCAGGTTACTTCACAAGCAATTATGTTATTAGAATTTCCAATATCAAGAGGGGTAGTTTATTTGGGGGTGTGTGTCGGGGCATGGAGAATATGAGCTTTAAAACTAAGCAACTGATGAAGAAGAAACTTTTAAAACATATTATTTCAGCATTCAACCTAAATTTTTTCACATGATGTTTTTGTGCAAATGTTTATTTTATTTTTCTAAACAACACTTGTATTGTTATTGAAATTTCAGATCTTATCTTCAGCAGTTTGACTCAGCTGGAGATGGTGGAGCTGATCCGTGCTAGATAAGGATCTACATCTTTAACAGTAGTTGATATTGTAAAGCCCAATTGTACAACCTTCCCTGGACACTCTGTGTAAAGAGATCCCAGATCAGTTCCTGTACATTCTTGCCAGAATGCAGTTGTGTAGCTATAAAACAGGTCAATATTTAACAATTTTTAAAAAATATTGATTTTTCCTAAAGACCAAGGGATCATTCCTTCTGGTTAAACTGTTGTGTTGCAAACCATGTTCTTCTTGCACGGGACTACAGACTGGTTCAGCAAGATGGCTTCCATCATCTAATAGAGTAAAAAAGTCCATTGTGGAAATCTGAGGGTAATTTAATGAAACAAGTTGACATTTTAGTCAATTTTCTATTCCTTCATTGCCCTAAGAAATAAGTTAGTGGTTTAAAGGAGAAGATAAATAAGAAAACATGCTGGGAGATGTTAGCACTGGCAATAATTAAAGTATTTTCTTAAGAAATTAAAAAAGACAGGAACAGAAAGACCTAAAATGGCTATACTTATTTATGCCAAAGATTATCTTGTTCAGAATCCTATTTCGGACAATCGTCAATAGTAGACACTCTGTAAGAACACAGCATGTATAAGTTCTCCAGAACAGTATATTCTCCAAGACACCTACACCCTAGGAACTTCCTGAGGTAAGTTTCTATGTAGACAATTGTACTTTATAATCACTGCTGGACCCAACCATCATCCATTCATCCAATAGCACAGAATCACAGCGTTGTAGATATCACATATCACATATACTTTCAAAAACATTTATATTTTTGGCCTCTACAACATCCTGTGGCAATGAATTCCATAATTTTATTATGCATCATGAGAAAAAGTACTTCCTTTTGTTTGTTTGTCCCTAAGGGAAATGGGGATGAATGAAAAGACGCTGTATTTACCCAGTAGCGGGTAACGCTGCTGTGGGAGGCACTTGCAGAGCTGCACAAAGCAGAGACTGATTCTGACCACAGTTCTGCAGCCAGGAGAGCGAGGGGGCAGTCACAGCACAGTCCAAAGATTGAGGTGAAATTTTGCGGGAGGGGAAAGCAGACAAGGCCATGCTCATGGTGTGTCGTAGAGTTTCTCCTCTTGTCAGTGCTCCCTTCTCGGTCCTGATCTGTGTGCCACAAACCAATGCCAGATGTTTAACCACATGTATCCAGTGAGAAATTTAAGTGACTGAAAAAAAGGCTTTATCTCACGTAAGCTCCGCTGAAGAGCCCCAGCCTGCTATGGAAATACATGAACAGGAAATTGTATGGATCCTAAAGGCAGACCAGAACACAGCCTGCGGTGTGGCGAGCGGCATGTTTTCATACGCTGTGGTTTGTCCTTTTTGAAGTGGTCATGTAATGAGCTGAAAATATCCACGTGTTTAGATAGTAAACATGCATGTAAGACTGCTGGTAGTGAATTTCCACTTTGAAGAATGTGACTTGCTAAATGGACAGCTACAGCCTGACACCCTCACACCTTCCCTTTCTAGAAACAAAAAGCAAAAAAAGCAAAAGGCAAAAAACCCAGTGCTTCTCATCAACTTACTCCCACATTTCTTCTATTTGCCACATACAAAACAAATGTGCTGTACTTACTTTTTCAATGCTCAAATGATTAAAACTTCTCACTATAAAACTGCTAACCACAGAATTTGAAAATTGTCATTGCTTAACTGGAAAGTATTCTAAATGCTTTTAGACAGAAATCATGTCTTAGCCAAACTCTAAGGAATGAAGGCAGTGGCAGCACTTTGAAATGCAAACTATATTTTATAACATTGATTTTCAGTAAAAGCAATTGGCATTCACCAAATTGCCTAGTGCCACTGTGGGTCAGACTGTCAATGCTTTTCCCAGGCTTGAAAAGGACAACTACAGTACCTAGCACCAGGCAGAAAAATGCTGGCTTTACAGCTTTTGACTGCATGTAAAGCTTCTGGTAAGTAATAGATAAAATATGAGCACTGCAAGTAATTGATGGAGAGAAGGAGAGAGAGAGACAAATATTGCTCTGAGTTTCCACCGAATGACTTGTACTTAGACTCATTCTAGGAACCTGGGTGCCTGGAAAGCACAAAATAATGGTAAATAAATGCAGCTGAGGATCTCTGGTGCTTAGGAATGTAAGTTAGCCAGTTGCACATTGTCATTCTTTTATTTTTTGCAGTACTTAGAGTAGTTCAGATCAGATCTGGATTCCAGTTTCTTAGCTTCTGTAGAAACAAGCATTACCAGACATGTCCTCTACTAAATAGCTAGCAAGGGGAAAAGGAAGAGGAAGGTAACAAGCATAGGTGGTTACATAGACTTGGTATCATTGCTTTGCTTATTCTTAGTATTTTATGAACACGGGTATAATAATGACAGCAACAATTCACATAAACTACTTGTCAAATCAGAGTGAACTTTTCCATAGTCCTGACAGTGGAAAGGAATCCAGAGAAATAGATGGACGAAGCTGAAGTACACCAAAGTTCAGTACATTTATACCCCAAGAAAATAAGGTATGATAAAAACTTCTTCACTGAAATTTCTTACACCTTATTCTATTATTCTATATAGTCTTTAAACAAAGTATTATTATGCCATGTACCTATGTACAAATAAACTTGTTTGGGGACAATGCTCACTGAATTAATTATCATGCATGAAAAGGAACAGAAAATTTTCATCTCACCCAATTCAAAAAGGTAATTCACTAGTGTGGCTGAGCAAATACAAGGCTCAATGAAAGTAAAAAAGATCTCATCAAGATATGTCAATGAATCACCAATAAGAAGAAAAAAAAGTTTATTCCTTGCAGATGTAAGGAGATATTTGCTACCTAGCCAAGAATAAGTGACCTCTAATGGTAAGCTCTCAGGGTTTTCCAACAGAGGCCCCAAACTGGTATAGTTCCAGGTAATGTCTTCCGGATAAAGACTTAAGCCATAATTACCACCTTCTTGGAAGCTGAGAGCAAGTTAGCTAGGAACAGGGAGAAAGCCCTGAGCAAAACACACAGGTTAATATACTTTCTTTTCCCATTCATATATGTATCCAAAAAACTTCTATAACTGTATTATCTATTTTGAATACAAGGCCTTTATGTAACTGTTACCTTAAGTGGAATTAAATTAAGTATTATTTTATTGTAACTGGATAACTGAAATATCTCTAGGTGGTGTGGAAACTTTATAAATGTGGGAAGTGGGGCACATTTTAACTTCTCTATCTCTGCAGTATTTCCTTTGCTGTATTCAAAGAACTATAGAGGACATCTCGGCTTAATAAACCAGTGGCAAGTTATTAACAATCAGCAGGATATTGGTATATGTGCTTGAACCCAAAGGTGAAAAGGAACATGTGACAGATGTTACAGGCTGTCTGTAAAGAGCACAGCTCTCAGTATTATTCAGACCATCTGTCCTAGGCATCCCACAGTGATGTCTGTAGTGCCAGGCTCACAGAATTGCTGATCTGCATTACTGTTCACGGATCCCCCCTCTCTTCTCTGCTTGTATAAGGCTTCTGCACTCCTAATGTACCCATACAGCTCAAGTGCCTGCAGCTGGACGGTACACATCGCGTGTTTTCCTTTCCCATTCTGGATGTCCCATCAAATAATAACTGAGCTGGGCTAATTACAGCTTGTTTTGGCTTGCTCTGCTAACCCCTTTATCATTTTAAATAGATGTGATTTTAACTAGCTTCTAATTTAAGCTGTTAGAAAATGTGATCATGTGGTGTTAACTTGGACATGGGACTGCCCATGTCAATAGCAATCGCTGCATGAGAGTGTTTGGCGTGCTGATCCTTGAAAGGAAACTGAAAAATAGCATGTGATTATCTGAGATAAACAGGAATGATGGAAATGCTCATTTTATAGTGCAAAGCTGAATAGACACAGAACAAATTAGAAACTCCTGTGGTCTAGAGCTTACTGTGCCACTGTCTCCATTTGGCATCTCCATGCCTTAGTTTCCTTTAGGAAAAATGAGGATTAACTCACGTTTACATTTGAATAAAATAAATCCTGAGCAATAAGTGTAGTTTTTTATTCAGCTCTCTTATTTGGAACTGGCAATACTCTTCTAACAACCAGGGACAATGGAGTAAGTATCCAGTAGAACAAGTCTATTAGAAAATCACCTTGTTACAGATGTATCTCTCAAAATCTCAACAGATCAAGAAAACAAAAAAGATTTTTAATAATTAATCAGTTCTTGTAAAAAGTTCAAACTACAGCTGCTGGGATTAAGCCGTTCATAAACCTGTTCTAAAACCAACTGTAGGGTATATTTTTGACTTAAAACAATGATGTGTTTGTAACTACTGAAGGCTGACAAGTAAGATCAAATTTAGCCTTATTTTTTATTCACCTCTGTCTATTTCTTGGTCCCTGTATTTTCTGAAACATTTAAAATTAGTCTGCAAAAAATTCATATCAGTAATTGCAATTATTCAGAAGAGTCCTTTCTTTTTCCATTTTCTTATTTAATTAAGGCAGATAATATACAGTATAATGACAGAAATGGACCTAGATGCTGCTGCTGACAATCAGTCCGCTGCATATTGCCTAACAGTTCAAGGATCTGTTCTTTCAGTGATCTAGTGACTGCCTAAGTTCTCTGTCTGTCCTTTTGCCAATTTCTGAATGAATGAAGGCTGCAACTGGTATTCTTTAGATTAAACCCAATGCCATTGGCATAGTCCAAGCACACTGCTGCACTAAGTCCCATAGATATGGGGATGCCCAGTTTGACTACTCAGATAAACTCACCTACAAATAGAAACTGAAAGGTTTGCCTTATCCAAGGTTATGTACACAGAGGCAGTAGCACAGTTTTGAGCACCTATGTGTGTTTTAACCACCAATGCTAGTTACTTGCAAGTACTTTAGTTGTCTGAGAAGGGAGGAGGAGCGAAGGATTCTGTACCATTTGCTTGAATCTAGGTGCTTAAATGTTGCTTAAGTTGCACACAAAGCGTTTAAATCCAGTTATGAATTTGACCAAAAGAGAGTTCAGTTATTCAAAACTCTCTACAGGCAGCAATAATCTTATTGCTACATACCACTACATATAAAAATCAAAAGCAAGGTAAATTGTTCATTACTCTCCTTGAATAAAAGCATTGTATCCCACAATGGTCAATGGTCTGGAGGTACTTAGGTATTACAGTGGTAAGAGCTGTGGAGGTCCTCGAGGTAGATAGATCTCTACTTTGTTTACCAGATTTTTTTTTTCCTTACTAAGAGGGCATGAATTTTATATCTAGGTTACACCATTTGTGTAATTGCAGTCCAGTGCTGTAACTCTGATTGATAGAGCCTAAAACACAGTGAAATGACACATGGTTAGAAAGAGAGAGAGCCATTACTGTAGTGTACTGAGCACAGCATCCTTCAAAGGCCAGGTCACATTGAAAAAACATAATCACTTAAAAACCTGCCTTTATTAAGCCATCCGATCTAGAGTGATGATCCTGAGAACAGTTTCTTTCTCTGACACATGTAATGCAAACAACTTTGCTCTGGGTGTGTTTTTCATATTCATTCTCATCAGCAGAAAATCGTTCCCAGAGCAATGTGACAGTTTCGCATTTAAACAGTCACTTCCATAGACAATGGTGTGGAAATCTGATTTTTAATTTTGGGGGGTTCATTCATTTCAAATTTAAATTTTTTGTTTGTTTGTTTTTTTTTTTCAGTTAAAAAACCAAAACAGTTCAGTTTCAGTGGGAGAAAGTTAAAGAGTTTAGAATATTCTAGGTGCTGAGCCATACCTCACAGATATGCACTTGAAGGTGTGAATCATATAATCATCTAGGCTGGAAGGGACCTTCAATATCATTGAGTCCAACCATTAACCTAACACTACCAAAGCCACCACTAAGCCATGTCCCTAAGTATGGTAGTTTAAAACCCTTAATTGATGCAAAGTTGATTTTTTAATATAGGCCTTCTATAGATAAATGGCACTATCTATACATTGTTGGAAAGCAGAACAACTCTGTGTTGGTATTAGAGAGAGTGAATAAACACCTTTGCAAGTCCAGCCACCCTGAAATCCACATCTTTTCTGAAAGCTGAAGCAAATGGAATTATTTTAAAGAACTTTTCTTTCGTATTCTGTCAAATAGTTTCAGTCAAAATATGCTGTATTATTTAAACAGAAGTGTATCCAAACCTTCTTACATTTGTTTAGGGCTAAATGGATCTGCTTTTATTATACTGGATTTATTCCTGCACCATGAGATTAACTTTTTCTCACTATGGCACCATTATTTTAGTATCTCATGTTCTTTAACGTATTTATCTATGCAACAACTTTTGTAAGTAAGAAAATGCCATTATTCTCACTTTTCCGATGAGAAAACTGAATCATGAGGTCTCTGGTTCATGCAGTAAGTCAGTTAAATAAATTCAGGTTAGACCCTATTTGACTTATCACACGCAACTCAGACAGGTCCATCCTTTCAGACTGAAGAGATGACAGCAGTAAGTTAATGGTACAGTAGTGATGAGAGTGCACTAATAATGTGCCAATATAAATATGATCCCTGACTAGAAAGTATGGAATATTAACACAACAGCTGGCAGGAAAATCTGGCTGGTGCAGTGAGTTGATGAAATGTTTTCTTTCACCACTTGTCGTTTCTATAAAATCAATGCAATTGAATAACACGAACAACAAAAAAAATAATCTGGATGCATTACACTGTTTTACAAAGAAAATTATCGAAGGATCAAACAACTGGACTGCAGACTCCCAGATGACACAGACTTATCTGACGTTTTGCCATAAGATTCAAACTATCCTGACAGCTAGAACTAAATATTGTTAAAATATTATTGAGATTAAAATGTAAGAAACAAACACAGACACGTAGAAAATGAGTATCCGAGGGAGTCTCATGGCTTGATACTATGAATATGTTGCAGAGAGCTGGATAGACAGAAATAAAAAAGAAGTGACAAGCCAAGCCATTTCTAATCCCCACAGGAGGCCACAGTGCTTGGGTGAGTTTTGTTCCTCACCCGCAGAGCATACTGCAACTCTGGGAGAGTTGAAACACCATGAGATAAACACAGAGAGTTCCTAAACTCCACTGCAGAGCCCTGCAGGAGGAACTGGAGCCACTGACCTGCAGGAGATTCCATACCTGATGAGGAAGTACATTTGCAGAAGCATGTATTTGCATATGCCGTGAGATCCTCTCCAGCAACATTAAGTGTAAGTGAGAAGGAAAAAGTTGGAACACATTACAGAAGCTTGAGGGGACCTTAATTGCTTTATTTGTGCTAGTGTGCTAAGGAAGGAGAAGCCTTCTGACCACCTACTTTGCATGTATATGCAGAAATTGCTAGTGTTAAATCCTTACAATAAGTCTACCCTTGCTGGACTAACAATAAAGAATATCACACTCTTTCTTGCTTCTTCTCCTGAATAATGTGTCTGGTCCCCTATGGATGCATATGGCAAAACTATCATTTCTTTCAAAATAGTAAATATATATCCCAGCTAGTCCAGCTGAGGGGTGAGATACCTGAAGAGCGTCCTATAGAGCAGAGGATCACAGAATCATAGAATGATTAGAGTTGGAAGGGACCTTAAAGATCATTGAGTTCCAACTGCCACGGGCAGGGACAACTCCCACTAGACCAGTGGGAGTTGTCCCATCCAGCCTGGCCTTGAACACTTCCAGAGATAAGGCATCCACGAATTCTCTGAGGAACATGTTCCAGTGTCTCACCACCCTCACAGGAAAGAATTTCTTCCTAATATATAATCTAAATCTACCCTCTTTCTGTTTAAAACCATTACCCCCTGTCCTATCACTCCACTCCCTGATAAAGAGTCCCTCCCCATCTTTCCTGTAGGTCCCCTTTAGGTACTGGAAGGCTGCTATAAGGTCTGCCCGGAGCCTTCTCTTCTCCAGGTTGAACAGCCCCAACTCTCTCAGCCCGTCTTCATAGGAGAGGTGCTCCAGCCCTCTGATCATCTTCATGGCCCTCCTCTGGACCCATTCCAACAGGTCCATGTACTTCTTGTGCTGGGGGGTCCAGAGCTGGATGCAGTACTTCTGGTGGGATCTCATGAGAGTGGCATAGAGGGGCAGAATCACCTCCTCAAACTGCTGGTCACACTTCTTTTGATGCAGCCCAAGATACGGTTGGCTTTCTGGGCTGTGAGTGCACATTGCTGGCTCATGTCAAGCTTCTCATCTACCAGTACCCCCAAGTCCTTCTCAGGGCTGCTCTCAATCGCAGCCTGTATCTGTGCCCGGAATTGGCCCAATCCACATTCAGGACCTTGCACTTGGCCTGGTTGGTTGAACTTCGTGAGTTTTGCACAGGCCCACTTCTCAAGCCTATCCACCTTCCTCTGGATGGCATCCCTTCCTTCCAGTGTTCCAACTGCACTGTACAGCTTGGTGTTGTCAGCAAACTTGCTGAGGGTGCACTCAATCCCACTGTATATGTCACTGACAAAGATGTTAAACAGTACCAGTCCAAATGTGACCCATGTGGAATGCCACTCAACACTGGTCTTCACTTGGACAATGAACCATTGAACACAACTCTTTGAGTGTGGCCATCCAGCCAATTCATTATCCACTGAGTGGTCCATCCATCAAATCCATGTCTCTCTAATTTAAAGACAAAGATGTCATGCAGGACAGTGTCAAATGTCTTGCACAAGTCAAGGTAGATGATGTCAGTTGCTCTTCCCTTGTCCACCAATGCTATAACCCCACCATGGAAGGCCACCAAATTTGTCAGACGCACACAGTTGCTGAAATGGAGTCAGTCCGAGTCTGGGTGTGAGTTGCACAGAGAAAAGCAAGAAATTCTGTTCTCTGCACTTCCCCTGAGAAAGAATTCAAGGTGAAAACCCAAAGTGTAAATAACTATCCCAGTATTACGAAAATCCTCCCTCTCCCTTTCTTTGACAGGGACAAAATGGCATCCTGGCAGGCTATCCTGGGATCGGGGAGCTAAGATTTCCCACTCAAATATGTCTGTCTAACATCCAAGCCAGTTCCTAAGGCCAGGCACTGAGCAGACGAGTGGCTCCCAACAGCGCGATCCTTCATTCTTCACTCAGCCGAAACGCCCTTTTGGTTCCACTGGCAATTCTGCCTGGGGATGTACATAAGGTCAGGCCTGAAAGCAATAAATAGCTGAGTGCTCTAGGCTTTTTGAATCACTTTGGCATTCACTTTAGTGCATCCAGATGACATAGCAACCTTCCATGAAGGTGACCATTTTTTTGGTTGAAATGCTAATAGCCATCTTAAAGTGATCTTCACTTGTTTCCATAGCAATATGCCACAGAAGAAAAGATGTAATGACAAGAAAAAAATATGCAAATTGTTTACTTTTTCAGTCCATTGATGCCATTTTGCATATTCTTTCATTCAATCCATTTAAAATATCCTGTTGCCTCTGTGCAGTCACTGGGCTGTGTGGAAAGGTAAACACTGAAGTCTTTATTCTTTTGATAGCTGACAGCTTCTCTCCTTGGGGAATGAAAAAAATTGTCTTTTTTTTCCTCTTGTCAAATAACAATAGAGGTTGCATTAGTCACAGTGAATATGGAAATCTGCCAGGAAAAGAAAGTAAGTAGTACCCTTGTAGAAACCTAATAAAAATGTCCATTAGGCTGTTGGAAATGACCCTTAACTACCAGCCAAAGCATAATGAAATTGGCAAAACACGAAAAGCAAAGTCTCACTTTGCTTTGCAGCTTTCAAATGACCCACAAACCTCGTTAAAAGGGATCAGCAGTGGCAAATACAGACTCTGCCAAAGTTCTTTGGCAACATGTCCCAAAAATCTGAAAGAGAACAGGTTTACATAGAAGCAACAAGCTTGCTGGTGAGGTTAGCTGCTGTCAACATCTGTCACACTACAAACAGAAAAATTCCTTTTGACTTGTTTTCTTAATGAGTTATCCTGTTGAATTTATTTCATCCACAGTCCATGGGATCAGATCCTGCAGTTCTTTATTCAGATAAAATCCAGATGAAGCTAATGAAGAGGGGTGCTGCCTGAGAAAGGAGGACAGGATTGGACTTTCTGGAGCAACTGTTGTTGTTCTGAACAGTGCTGTGTAGCATTTCCCATTTTGTTGTACACTTTAGTGTTCATAAACTATAATTAAGGGCAGATTTTACCTTGAATTAAACCGAAACAGAACTCGATTCTCCACTTCCCTCTAGCTATTTATGTCTGAGAAGGCAGGATCAGGATTTCACCTTAGATTTCCTTCTAGAAAATGCAGTCAAACTCAATTGCAGACTATGGGTTTGTACAGGAGATATTTACATGATCTTCTTTACCTATGAAGGAGTTCTGGCTAACTGTTCTTCTCAGATCTTAAAATCTGTTGAATTTTGAAAAATTCAGTGCTTTGCTGTCGAGTTGTGAGCAAAAAAATCCTACCCTATTTATTTACACAAAAATTGCACATAATATCATGCAAAATCATCCTCATATGCTGTTTCATAGTTTCAATTAAAAAACAACCAAGAAGACAACAAGACATATGCTTAGCCATACTGAGGCAACACAGCGAAGAAGGAGTGAATAGATGTTGCACATTTGGACTAGTGGTGTTTTTTGATGAGTCTGCAGAGCTGATTTTTCTTACATGTCCTGAGGACTCCATCATGCAATTGAAGCCAACAGAAATACTAGTGAGAGTATGGTTTTCAAGACTTAGCCATCAAGTTATAACAAAGCAACTTGATTTTCCCTGAAACTCCATGTTTGTACAGACCTTTATTCATTGTGTGTCCTGCTCTGTTTGTAGACCATGACTGCAGAATTTTAATGAACCCCATATAGAGCTCTTTTCAGAGCCAGCTTTGCAAAGAGGCATGTCACACCGAGAAATTCTTTGTGTGCCACTCCTTTATTGATTTGTGCACAAGTTTAAGTCTGTCTTGATTTCACTCCACACATTTTCTTGATCCTTCTGTATAGAGCTGATAAATTGTCCATCCCTGAGGAAGTTCAGCTTTGCAGTTATTCTTTCTCACTCATCCTCCCTTTTTTCCCTTTCATGACGAGGCAGGTAAAATTGCCTTAGAAATCTGCCAATCTACACAATCCAAAACCAGCACTGGACTTTGAGCATTTCTGTCCTTGTTTAAGACTGAAGTCCTGAAATATAGAAAAGATTTAGCTATAAAATTCAACCTGAGATCAACCAGAAGTCAATGGAAATGTCTTTCTAGGTAAAGATTAAAAACCAGGACTGTTAGTTATAGACTAGTCTAGAGACAAAAGAGGGATGCTAAGTACCTTAGTAGTTTGACAGTTTGTGGTTTCCCTTAGATATCATATGGTAATACATATGGTTAAATATGGGGCAGGATAGTGTTAAAAAATAAGAGTTGTGTACAAAGTGCCTTTATTTTCTCTGCACTTTGTAGCAGGGTAAAACTCTCTCCACCCCTACCCTAAAACAAGCAGGGATTGAGGCTATGAAACCAGGATGGTAACAGAAGAAGGAGAAGATGACACAGGTCAATGTACATGCTGAGGCTTGGATGTCTAATCTATCACAATGGGGTCTCCCAAGCCCGTCTTCTCAGGTGGTCTCAGGATACAATAAATCCACATGATGGTTCCATGATGTGCAGACCATAAAACAATAAAATATTTGCAGTCATGTTGTCATTACAGAGGAGAGCTTTGTGGCAACTTTAAGATGTGCCCAAAGCACCAGGATAAAATCATCTGCTGATAAGCATTACACGCCTAATTAATAAAGAAAAAGAAGAAAGCATACACTTGATTTCACTCCAGATTCAGTTTTAACTTTGTACAAATATTCTGGTATTATTCTAGCTTTCTTGTTCCCCTGAACTTCCTGCTCAGACTGGAAATGGAAGGGCCAGACAGTTCTCCTCTTCTCAAGGGATTTTCAGAGCAATTCTGAAGAAAAGAACATTCATGTTTTCAAAGTTGGTGCTGACATACCACTATAAATCATAGATCATCAGTGATTCTTAACAGTGAGCTGGACTGGCCAAAATCCGTAAGAACTATCAGCAAAGGAAAAAAAATCTTCATAATCAACACAGGGAAAATTGGGATCAGGGTGCCTTCTTAAGATTTGTATGAGAAATTCCATAACTTTCCATTATTTTCTTTGAACAAGAACATTTGTTAATAGGAATGGCTTATTGTATTGAGTCAAACTCTACACCCTGTAGATGAGCAAAGGCGAAAAATCTCTCATAGGAAACAAATTTGCCAAGGTATAACTTGTTTCTATTTTACTCTGGTCCACCTTTGTCTTTTACGGAGTTTAACTGCCATTTTATCTCTACTGAATAGACTTTTGGTTCAGAATGTACTTTTTGAAGTATTTTTATTATGCTGGTTTTTCGGTTCATAGTCTTTGCCTAAGGAATTGGTGAAAAGTATAAAAGAAAAGTAAGTTAGCTTTATATAAATGTCCTCATCCACTGAAAAACATTGAAAACCACTGTGCTTTGCAAATCCAGAAAGTTTAAAATCCTGTTAGGTAAGAGAAAGAATAGAATGGATTCACAAATGCTTACTCAATTATAAATTTGCTCAGCTCAGCTCATTACCAGTTAATTATTAAATACACATGACAGTCATTCTTTAGCTGAGATATTTGGGAAGCAGATGGCTCCTATCAACGGAGTTAAAAATAAATAAAGACCGTCTTCAGAAACATCTGGTATTGGCAACTGTCAGAAACAGTGCCAAGCTTCGAAATTCAAATACAGCCGTGGAGTTTGAGTGCCTCTGTCCCTTCATTTATGACTGAAAAGGACCAAAGGAAAGATCTAGCTATGAGCTTTGATCTGGAATCAGATTCCAAACTCTTTCTTCAAGGTATTCGCCTGCATTGAGACCAAAGCATTTTTTTTCCTGGGCTTTTACCTACCACAGCTAAACGGCAAAGTACAGATAAATCCGTTGCTTTTCTCTTGTGACTGAAATGAAACTGTGTAACTTGGGGATTTTATTCTGTTACCTTTTAACAATTGCAGTTCACAAAAGCTGATCAGCATTTTTTGGGTTCCTGAGCCTAATCTCACTAGGTCTTTCTAACCAATCCTCTCACTGCAATTTCATCAAACTTTTTTGATGAGAAGGGAAGAGTATTATTTAGCTTGTTGATATTTGGATTAGCTTCTAATTTATTTTATGGTAAGGGACAAATCCTCACCCATCAAAATGCTATTTAGGCATTTCAGTGTTCTCTTATTCTTTTATGTATATTTCCAAAAGAACAGTCCAGCTTCACCCTGAAATAAGTCAGTCTGACTACCTGTGGGTGCAATCTTCTCTTTCTGAAGAGTATCTCCAGTTTAACCACTGAATTTTCTGCTGATTCATAGCCTCTACTTTGGAAGTTTATTTTCAAAGAAAACAGATTGGAGGTGGGGGTTGCTGATCAGGGTCTATCTAGAAATGTTCTTGCACTAGAACATCAGTTAGACAAAAGATTTCCAGAATGATGCTGCATACATAGGGGAAAGTCTTCCTGGAAACTGGAGCACCAATAAGCAATGCTAGAGCAGATTTTCCCATTCTTATTATGGCTTTTCCAAATTCCATGTTATGAGTTTGCAACATTATTGTCCTGAAGAACTCAATTTACTTTAGTTGTGAAAGGATTTTTTAAGGTAGCTTTGCCTCGCTCTGCAATCATAATCTGTCACATTTTCTACCTAAAAAGCATCCTGGCACATCTCAGATGGTGGGACACACAAGTTCTGGCCTGAAACCCTTTGGGAGTTGTATTCTTCAGTCTCCCCGGATCCCTTGACTACTGGCAGTTTGACTTAGATGAAAAAAACGTCGTAATTTGTGTTCAGTCCCCTGATTTTGAATCATTAGATCTTTGGACATGCAAATAATGCAGCACTGAGTTCAGACTTTGTTTCAGAAAGCGATGTTAGTTTTTTAGAATTAGGCATTGAAGTGACCTAAGTGCTGGGGATCAGTGACCAAGAGCTTTATCAAATGGACTGTTTGAATGAAGCAAAATTGTATTAGTGGTCTGTTGAGGATGCTGGTGCATATCCAACTATCTCCTAAAGCTGAATATTTGTGAAGTGTGTGGCACCCAACTTTTGATCATTTAAATTAGTAACTTATTTTAACATTTTAAAATTAATTGTACCCTGCTACAGATGTTTACATACTAAAGAAGAAACAAAAAAATGAAAGAGATAAAATAAAATAGATAGTTTACTGTTTGCTGTAATGAGGCCTCAGTTCAGGTGACTCCTACTTATTTCTTCTGCTTGCCTCTCATGGCAGCACAGCTGGCTGCAGGGACAAAGAGACAGTAGCAGGTACCATGTACCTTGACTTAGCAAGACTTTCAACCTTGCTGAAAGGAGGAGGGGACTGAAAAGGTGGGTGAAAAACTGTCTGGTCTGCTCCAGCTAAAATCTAGCTGATGGATGGTTGCAAGTGCTGTTCCTCAGGGTCCGTACTGGAGGCCAGTACTGATTGATCTCTTAATGGCCAACTCATAAAAAGAAATCAAATACAGGGACTGCTGTTCAGAGGGACCCCAGCAGGCCAGAGGAATGGGCTGATGCAAACCAAATAGTTTGATATTGGTAAGTACAAAACCATTCACCCTTGAGGGAACAGCCCAGTGCATTACTGCAGGATGGAAGCCAACTGGCTGTGGAGCAGAGCTGCAGAGGAGGCCCTGGGGGTCCTGGTGGAGTTGAGCGAGAAGGTACCCTTGCAGCGATGAAGGCCAGACACAATCATGTTAACAGAGCATAGTCTGTGGTCTGAGAGGCATCGTCCTTAATCGGCACTTAACTACAAAAGGTCCTGAACTATTTGGAACTCATGAGACCACATCTGGAGCCCTGCAGCCCAATTTAGGTTCCCCAGTACAAGAAAGCTATTGCCAAACAAGAGCAGTAGTCTTCAAGCAGATCCATGGTAGCAGGGAAGAATACATAACCTGTGACTTTAGAGCAAAGTAATTGAAGCTGTTATACTAAACTACTTTAAATTCAACACTTCTGTTTTTCCTGAGATCTCTTTCGTGTTATAATCTAAATTTTTTTGGGTCACCACAGTTTAGCCACATACTGTGTTTTAGATAAATGGTATGATTTCTAATACATCTTAGGTCCCTATTTAATGTTATCATATATACCTGCAGCATATGCTCATATATGCTCAGGAGAGAGAGGAGATGAGAAATAAAAGGAAAACAAAGCAAACTAACAAAAAACCCTACAACAAAACCACAGAGAGAAAGAAGGAATGAGTATCCTGAAACCATTACTTACATCCA
The DNA here is from genome assembly GCA_033628505.1 of Tringa tobata. NCBI lineage: Eukaryota > Metazoa > Chordata > Aves > Charadriiformes > Scolopacidae > Tringa > Tringa tobata. The sequence continues at coordinate 10,481,955 of JAHREE010000563.1, forward strand.
TATCAGGTAAATACCCAGACTAAGAAATTACTTGCTGTCTTAACTTGGATAAGTCTATCTTTCTTCTCCAGAGTAATTGGCTCTCTTAAAAATAAAACAAAACAAAACATTTTCAATACATCCCCTTCACAGGATAGTATTTCCTTCAGAAATCTCCACTCCTGGATCAGATATTCATTCTTATGTTCTTGAACCATAAACGGTGTGTAATGAAATATACTTTTCAGTCTGTTATCAAAGCAAATTGATCAACTGAACTGTTAAGTGATATGAACCTGTTTGTTAAAGTTTCCTTTTCTGTAACGCTTTAATTTCTTCTGTTGGGTGAATAGCATGATTGTGCTACTCATTTTTTTCCATAATTGCAGTGCTGTGTTGTCTTCAAGCAAATGCACTCTATCATTGAACAGCTATGAAATTGCAACACTTAATGAGTTTTTTAATTGAAGTAGTCAATTAAATGCCTTTTTTCTTTTCTTAGCAATGCAGTAATTCCTTTTGCTAATGCAATATAACAATTGTCTGGAATTGTTGTGACACAATTTCAACAAAATGCATATGGACTTATGAAGTACAAACTTTTCCTGACCTAGTTTTAAGTTTTGCGAATGGTTATTGCATGCTTAAGCAAACCTCAAATTTAGTATTTCATACATATTAAAGAACATTTATAATATAATAATCTTATAGTTTGGAATTCAAAACAAGAACATTCTGCTTGCCAGTGGCTTGGTCAAACATGTCACAAATACAATCAGTAGGAATTCCTACAATAATCTGTATTTTAAATAGTTGATTTTTCATTCATACACATATGACTATCTTGTACTTTCAATACCAGTGTAAAGTGTGGGAACTTTTCAAATCTGAAAAAGATTACACAGGACACAAAACCTCTAGTGACTATCTAATAATTTAACTATTAGTTTTTACCTTTTATAATTTATTAAGCATAGGAATAGGCTCAAAATTTCACAGGGCCAAAGGAGTGGTGGAGGGAAAAGGAAAGAGACATGCAAGGTAGAACAGGCTATAGACAGAAAAACTGGAACTCAGATTTAAGCTAAAGCTAAATCTAGCAGGGAAGCACTTCACCTATCTTTTCATAGAATCATAGAATCATAAAATGGTTTGGGTTGGAAGGGACGTTTAGGATCACCTAGTTCCAAGCCCTCTGCCATGGGCAGGGACACCTCCCATGAGAACAGGTTGCTCAAAGCCCCATCCAGCCTGGCCTTGAACACTCCCAGGATTGTGTTTCACAACTTCTCTGGGCAACCTTTTCTTCAGAACTTTGTTCTACTTTCTTTTTTTTTTTTTTTTTTTACTCCATTAGTAGAAAAAAGATATCCTCACTCTAGGAAATGACATCGAAAATGAAAGCACTGATAGAGAAGACAGTATGTGAGAAACTTTTAGGGGAAAAAAAGTTAGGCACAGATGACAGATAAATGTTGGAACATCCTGGCAGATAACCAGAAGCATGTAGCCATAGCCATCCCACATACATATATGCCTACTTCCAATTACATTTATGCAACTTTTACAATTTATGTATTTTTCTAGTATAAGTATTTTCCTTCAAGTGACAGTCTTTAACACATAAATTACTCTGCATAAAATAATTTTCTTAAATATTCATACCCTCCAAATATAATTGAGTGTAAAATTTTAGTCATATATTTTCAAAACACCCAACTATTAAGGTCAACTTTCTTGGGTGTAATAGGTACATGTCACTTAACTATAGCAGATTTTAGTGATCTTGAAATAAAATCACATCCTTTCCAATAAAGCTGGCAACACCAGGAATGACAGAGGCATTGGATCCTTTCACATTATATCCTTGAATATTTGTTCTATTGGCAGAAATTAGTATCAAAGCACTTGCATGGCTAGTTTCTTGACAAAGCCTGACCGCTGCTCATCTTCAGGCTCAGCCTTTAGTTTTTTGAAACAAATTCTATGTATGATAAAAACTGCAACATCAAATATTTCAAAAATGTAAATACCCTGCAATACTTAAATGGCTGCATTTTCATGACAACTACAGTAAGTACACAAAGCTTTTTTTATGGCTATGCTTAGGACATGGTAAAGTGCTAAATGTGCAAGCAATTACGAACTTGGCACAGTAGCAGTATTTATTTTAAGTTCTACTTGTGCTGCTTTGGTGGAGGATGTTTACTTAACCAGACTCTATTAAACATGCTGAAGACTTTGTACTCTAAAACATTTTTAATTGATGAAACACAGAAGCAATCAATCATCACAAATGGTAAAGAAAGGCAGACAGGCCTGGGCAAACAGAATAAGATCTGTAGGTGTCTTTTTATCTTTTAAGGGGGAAAAAAAAAGGCCTATTTGTGCTGCTGAATTAAGTGTTTGTGAAAAAAGACTTGATAGTGGTGGAGACTGAAGTCTTCTATTTATTTACAAGTAGGGCATAGTGGTGGGAACTCTTGCATGGTCTCTTGCCTTTCCTATTCAACCTCTGACCTAATGGACCTGATGAGCTTATCCTCTCTCGTGACAGGAAAAATCCATGCTGAGTATAGAACCTGTGGGTCTAATTTACCCAAACAATGCTGAATGGTGATGCTTTTCATGCACCATTTGTAAACATATGAAAGCCATTGCACTGCCTCACATTCCTGCTCCAGGAGGCAAATTCAATATAATCCTGAGCAACCGTAGATGAGAAGTGTTTCTCCAGCCACCTCACTCCCAAACTGCATCTGTTCTGAGCTTCCAGATGTTATTTTCTAAATTATGTGCTCACAGATGTGTTTTTTAGGTGTAATTTTAAAAACAGTAAATTAGCAGAATACAATGTAGAAACTGTTTTAGTGCATAGTCTTCCTTTGAAAAGGGGATTATTGACAGCTATTTCTCAATAAAATGCTTAAACCTAAAACACTTGCTGAGACTAAACTTCTCCTGATTTCAGTGGGAACATTGCCTGAAAGAGAATGACAGGACTGTATCTGTAGTAGAAAAAGATTAAATACTTAAACCATACAGGGAGGTATCCCAAAGTGGTATAGTCACTTGTGCATCTCATAACTACGAAGCTGAAAGGAAATATATTTATATTAACTGTATATAAATGTATGTATTTCCTTTCAACTTCACATGAATATATTTATATTGACTATAACAAGTGCTTCAATTTTTTTTTTCACAAACTGAAACATAGAAGGCATACGTATATATATATAAAAACACATGCATGAATGCATACCGACTTTCATATATATATCCAAAAGAGCTTCCATATGAACAAATATTTGTACTCTAAAAGCAAGAAATATTAGTGATTTTTCTTCAGTTTCAAAACACATAATACAATAAAGACAGTCTGCTTAAAATGTATATAGGTCTTACTATTTTACTGTGAGATTTTGGTTTGTGTTAATATTTTTCTTTCTCTTTCTCTTATATATAACTTTCACAGTACTTATGTAAATGAAAATGTCCTTTTACTACCTTCCTAGAAAATTAGAATGCCCTCTGCTGTTAAACGCTCCTAAATTCTTGTAAAGCTGATTGAAATTTATATTGGAAAAATGACTTAAATTACTGTCTTCTGTTCTAACAAGTGTCAAATATGCCTTTTCAAAGGTATATTTGTTACTGAACCTTACATTTTTTTCTTTATGACAGCTTGTTGAAATTTTGTTTTTGAGATCTTGATCTGTGGAAGTGAAGAGCGGTAGTGCATTTTGACTCTACCTCTATTCAGAGTTCAAAAGCATTAGAATTTTTGCAGGTTTTTCAGATGCAAACAAAATTTCATGTATATGATGGATTCCCCCCCCCACACTATGGATCGCTAATTGAGATCATAATATAAACAGCATTGTTTGCTTATGTTTGAGTCAGTAACAATACATGAGAAATTTTTGAGAGCTTTTTCCTCTTTTATTATGGAAAATTTCTATCATGGAATAACTATAGATAATGAATGCAATATGTAATTTAAACTAAAATTATTTTAAGTACCGATTCATACTTCTGCTTCTTAAAAATGAAATCTACAATTTAAAATGACATCCCATTTCAGTTTGCAAATGGGTGTGACCTACAAGCATATTTTCAAGGGCAATAGGTTTTGGTGTACTGGCCAAAATTAAGCATGTAATATAATATTTTGCATAAACAGAGATAACTGATTCAGGGATCTGTTACATATTAACATGTAGGCAGTTCTTTTTAGTTGAGAAATTGTTCAGCTACTATTCTAAGTAGGTTGCATATATGGGTGCAGTATGAACTATTATATCCATATTTCATTACATTTGTATTAATATGAATCTTAAGAAGCAGTGAGATTGTTGAGTTAATGTTTGATATTGTTAACAAAATTATTTTTTGAAAAGAATTAGTAACATGTCTGTGTTATCCAAGATTTAGCCTATATAAGCTAAGAAGAACATAACTTTGAATATTTCATAACTAAATGTAAGTATTACTCTCAAAAACTTTGGTGCTTATGTTATTTTAAAACTATAAATTTCCATTTTTTGGCCTAAATACATAATCTCTTTTTTTTTTTTTTTTTTCAAACACACAGGGGAAGTGTGATCTGACCTGACTCAATTGAGGCATATAAGAATATAACATGAAATTAATTATTACTTCATATTGCCTTGATATTTTTCAGGCTTAGGGACACCAAAAATTTTATGGGGATTAATTTATTTAATTTTACAATTTTTTTCTTAGCACGAGTCACATAAGAGCCTGTGGCACTGCTAGTCATAAAGCCAGGGGATATTGACCTTTAAATCTCTGTCCTCAGGGCAAAACTACCCTCTCCATTTTTTTCTCCAAGCAAAAGTTGAACATCTCCAAAACTCACCATCTTTAATAAATCTTGACATTATCAAATGGAAGGACAATCCCAGATCAATTAATCTAGTCTTCTGCATTTACAATGACAGCATAATAGTGTGCAACTGCATAATAATATTATTTACATTTATTTTCTATTTTGACAGATACAAACAAGCAAAGCCAATCCCCATGGAGTCACTGTAATGGTTTCTTGACTTTTTATTTAGTTAGCCTGCCAAACAATTATTTGAACCATCCTATTTCTTGGACTAACCCATCATCTGTCATTTTTGTCTCTAGCTTTTCCTGTACCACGGCAGCAGAGAAATGAAGACCGTGAAGACACACATTGACTACTCCTCCCTCATGGAGCACAGATCCCCCCTACCAGGGGTTAGTACCCTTGGCTCTGCTGCCCTCCCTCTGAACACACTTGTGTGTCCCTGTATCCAACATCCTTCCCCAGTAGGAGCATCACCAGGAGACTGGAACTGTGAAGAACGCGTGGAGCACATGTGGAGCACCTAGACACAAGCCAGGATTGACTGAGCAGCCTGGAGCTTTAGGGGAGTAGTTTTAGCAGGGTACATCAAGAGGAGGCAACCCCAAGAATGAATCTGCTCCTTAGGCAAATGTACCAGGAGCACATGAACAACAGGCTTTTCACTGAAACCAATTATACTATTTTTTGAATGTTATCTAACATAACATTTATATTTTTCAAAACTTATATTTTTTAAAACTGTTAATGAATCTGCATAAACATCTGTGACACATATGGATTAGCTTATGAATGACAAAAAGAGAAAGAGCAACTTCAAGGAAGGTTTATAACAGAAAATACTGTGACTCCTTAACTGACAGGTCATGACTAGTGACCTGTAAATTAATACAAGCCAATCTGTGTGACTGACAGTATTATATTCTTCCATTACATGATTTTAAATGTGTTTCCTGTGTTCAAATCCTGCAAGAGTGATACAAAATACATTTTAAAAGACATTGAGTTTTTGTACAAGGACATGCATGTTTAAAAAACAGCCACTTAAAGAAAGGGATAGTCATTTATTAGCTTTTAAGAAATATTCAGCTAGGGTCTAGTTCATTGTGACAGAATATTTCCCACTGTAAGAGAAAAAGAAATACATTTTATCTATATCATTCTGAAAAACAGATAAGCTTATTAATGCTGCTTATTTATATACCACCCCATAGCCAGCTTCCCTCAAAGCTCTGAGTTTATTTTCCTTAGCAATCATATCTGTTCATGGTTACTCATGTCCTTATCTGACCTAGCTGTTTATGTATCATCTATATTAAATAATCTCAATTCTCATTCATATCAGGATGATATAAAAATAAAAACTTATAAAGAATTCATTTTCTCTAATATGGTCAAGACAAAAATCAGATTTAACTGTCAGACTTTGGTGACTTACTGAACAAAAATTTTAAAGGAATCTCCTTAAATTAATGTTCTCCCTTTAATGTTCCTTAACATAATACAGAAAACAGCTGCAGAGAAACACATTTTCTAGCTGTTTATTTCAACTGACAGAAAGCAGAACACAAACTTTGTCAATAATGCAAAGAATTCCTAGCCAGGTCTTCTGAAATTGTAAACTTTACTAAAAATCCAATTAATGATGATCAAATAGTCTGACATCTATTAATGTAGACATTCATCACAAAGTAAACTCTCAGGATTATTTGAGATTGCTATTTTGCTTCTATAACATTTTTGTGTGTGTTTTTCAACATTCTATAGAACAGGCAGAAATGAGAACTGAATTGAATAAAATAATATTTTTATAAGGAAGAATAAATGAACAGAGTTTTACAAAAATGGTATCATTAGTAGTTATTTCAATTTTTCACTTAATGCTGCCTTCCATTTCTCTTTTTGTTTCTCACTGATTGCTGTTTTGTCTCTAACTGCCCAATTAGCTACATAAACACATTATAATTTAGATTCTTATGTAATAAGACATTCAGGCATCCATGTCCTAAGTTCTGAAGGTATAAGGAATCAGCTTTGAGAGCAATGTTTGAACTCAAAGATTGAGTCTAAGTTCTAGCGCTTGAGACATGGCACTTATTATTTATCAGGAAATAGTACAGCACAGAAATATGTTTCACTCCTTCGTGGTGTTTAGATAGTTTGAATCATGAGTGGAAAAGATGTACCCTTATATCCTTGACACCATCCCTTAGTCACCATCCTTGGAGGTATTTAGAAGATGGCTAGACACGGTGCTTAGTGATGTGGTTTAGTGATGGTTTTGGCAGTGTTAGGTTTACAGTTGGACTCAATAACCTTAAAGGTCCCTTTCAAACTAGATGATTCTATGACTATAAAATTGTATGATTCTATGACATCAGGAGCCCAAATATATTCTTTTCAGAACATTCATCCAGAAATATTCTTTAAAAGCTGTGATTAGGTTTTATGTACTATATTATATGCCAAAGCTGTGTTGACACCATTCTGATCTTTATAAATTGACCCAATGAATACAACACTCTAACATAAAATATGAGATCTCAAGCACCTTCTCATCAGGAGGGCATTTGGTCCTCCATCTTCTATGTCACACCTTACCAGCATAGAGGTCAGACTGAGTAAAGTTCTTAAATAGGTCTTTTTAAATGATTCAAAAGATTACAAAGTCAGTAGATGTTTTTGGTTAATAAATTGTGAGAGATGTTGCCTCTGTTTAGGAATATTTTTTGTTGATTAGGAGAATGTAGTCTCCTATTAAAGAGAAACCCATTCAGAACAATAAGAACCTGTTTAAAATGAGGAGGACCTTAATCATTGGTCCTTCCATTTACACTTTTATGCAGTCCTGGATCCACTACAGCCATTATCTGTTTAGCTGTTACCTTCATTAAATATGCTCTATATGTTAATCTGTAGTTTAAGATATCCTATAATCACCTGAGTGATTTTAAAGCTAACAACTAACATTCATACTTTTGTAAGAGAAGACCATCATGATTCTTAACCATATTAACACTGAACTTTAATGTTGTTGAATAGAATCTGAGCCAAAAAAAAAAAAAAGAGCATAATAGTTTCTGCTTTATCTGAGAGACTTCATTTAGCTATTTATAATATCCTCTCTTCTGAAAAAAAAAAATATATTATTTTAATGTTTCCTTTTCAAATCCATCTTAGTAATTGCGTACTGTGACATGCAATTCTGAGAGTCTCTATTGAGCAGCAAATATATCTCTATTCTTGGTAATCCAAACATGGACTGTATTGCTTCCATTGACAGCTAAAAAAGTTTATGATAGGAACTCAACTGCATCACGCTGTGTTTTTTTTCTCTACCTTTTTTTCAAAGGTCAGGTAGGGTCTCTGAATTGATTTCTGCGCCTTCCAAAATTTTTAACGGTTTTCCTGCTCACTGAATTTTAGTAATATGCCTGAAAATAAAAAAAAAAAAAAAATGGGGTTCTAAAACTTTGCCTCAAAGTTTGTTTTTCCACTGCACTGTCCTGTGCCAAGAAGCATTAATTTCAGTTAACAAGGGTTAACTGGTGTATTTAAAGAAAGGGTGTAGCAGAGCCCTCTCCCACTGTGGTGCATGCTTTTAAAGCACAGGCCCCTCTGGTCTTGCAGAGCTCCTCTCCAGGAGCTCTCCCTTCTTCAAAGAAGGTGGCTTGAGAGACCGAGGCTGTGGCTTCTCTCTCAATTCAGGATTGAGAGAGAGAGTAGCAGAATGTGATGATGAGTGAGTTTTTCCTAAATAACAGGTGGCAGTGCCAATACTTGCTGCCCTGTGTGCTAGGACAGTGATAGAAAGTCACGACATGCAGTTTTATGCAAACAGCCACTGCCTGGCTGATCAGAATACCCAAGAGTCCAAACAGACCTGACTAAGCAGTACAATATCTAGCCTTTATTTCCCCTCATATTAGATCATTCACTGGAAAGTTCAGAAAATTCAGAGCCTGGTAAAACTGAAAAAAAATCTGATAGAAAGACTGTTTCAAAAGCGTCCTGGCTCCTCAAGCAAAAAGTATTAGAAATCTTAAGGACAAAATACTTTTCCCATAGGATTCTTAGCCCAGATTTTGCATAATAAAGAAGCTAAGACAATTCTTACCCAATAACCATTCAAACATTAAGATACAGTACGCATCTGAGTATTTGGAGAGTAATCCAAATTGAACTTGAACTCTGACCTTGTCACTAAAAGTGACTTTCACCCACATAAGTTTCTGGTAACCCTAAGGAAGGGTAACTTTCTGAATCTGTAGCCAGACACTAAAGATGTATTTTATTGTTTTAGGAAAAAAAAATAAATTACTAAAACCAGCAAGCATCCACATTACTGGAACCCTAACAACCTTGTCACTTTTGTTCTAGAATTCTTTTTCATTTTAGTTTATGTCCATAAACTACACAAACCACATTCCAGTTTTAAAAAGCAAGAAGCGTCATAACTATTATGAAAAGACACAAGCTCAACATGCCAAAGAATCTGTTTATTTCTGAATGAACATCCAATTCGTTTTAACTGAAATCAGCTGCCAAACTCCAGCTGATTTTAGGGAAGTAGAGTTATGATCATTGTGGAATTCCAACATAAACACATACTACACACACGTCTGCATATACCCTTATGTGAAAATAACCTTGGGGTCATCAAAAGTCAAGGACACATCTTGTTCTCTAGGGCAAATCCAGAGCAAGAGTTGAAATCAAACTTCTGGAGACATTGCAAGATACCCCTAATGTCCTTCTTCCACATAACAGTGTTTCCAAGAGCGAAACATTGAGAAACTTGCAGAACTTAACACTGCTCTGAAACTGTTTCCCCTTAAAACAATTCCAAATTATTGTTGTCAGAATGTTTCATGAAGGGAGTTCAAATACAAACTTGCAATGGAAACCTGCTTTCCAGGCAAGATTTGTCACCTCCACTTCCAGCATCCTGTGTGGCCCACCATAAAGACTTTTTCAGGCTCCCAATTCTGCAAAGAGCCACTGAATGCATTCACAAGGACACGTGACACAGAAAGTTCTAGGATTGCCAGCTACAAAGGTCCAGACTACCAGGGCTTCCAAGGTTAGAAAGTTCTTGGCTCAATTTCAGCCTGGACAGACATGAATCCAGGAGTTTTGAAGCTCGTGGGAGCCATAGCATCCAAGTGCCAAGGTTTCTGGGTCAGTTTTGACTCCTAGGCACTCCAGCTCCTCCGCACCCTGGGATCTCAGGGAATCCAAGACCTGCGGCACAAAGCCAGCTCATCAGACTGCCTGTTTCTGAGCCAGGATCACATTTCCTTTCACAGATAATTATGAATAATAATTCCTGATCAAACTGAACCCAAATTTTAAAATGTTGGAAAATTCTTGAAACTACCTGAATAATAGAGTGAGAACTGGAAAGTTACCTATAATGAGTGACAAAAGGAAAAAATGCATTAATGAGGAAATAAAACTATGCCATGAAGAACAGAGGCACTTAAATAGATCATCTAATGTGAAGTTATAATAAATAAAAGGAGAACCAGGAAGAAATAAACAAGGCAACTGGGTGGTGAAGAAAAAATTGAAAAGTAAAGACAATATCTGTACAACTGAATGAACTTTCTGCTTCAGTTTTCCACAAAAATATTTATATGGAGATGAGGGATGCAGATGGTTATTTAACATCTAGAAATGGAATTTTATGCCACCAAATGAAAACAATCCCCAAGTGCTTTAACAAGGGCAAGTGGTCACAACTATTCCCCGTCTAAATTCTGAAGCAATTTTTGCATTAAATGTAATTTAGGAAATATAAATTTGTATACCTTTATCAATTTGGGAGGGTAACCCCATCATATTTGGGCTTAAATGGAGACTAGACAAGCCCATGACAAGACCAGACAAGAAGGAGACTCAACAAGTACTAAACAAGAAGCAAAATCTAGTTTGTTACTAAGTATGTTGAAACCAAAATCTGGCTTAGAGTGTCTGTGAGGTATTTCTCATATCCCCATTGTTAGGAGTTCTGAGACTTCTGGTAAAAAGTCTCTATTCTTTAAGTCTTCTATTCCTTAGGCACTTGCTCTTGGAGAGAGCACACTGAGGTAGATGTAGCTTTGATTGGACTCTGTATAGCTCCTGTCATGCTTCTCATTTTTAAATAGGGAAACTGTTTGAGAAAGAATGAAAATGGTCAAAATAACTGTTAGTTTTTCATCAGTAGTACCTTTGGTTTTTAAATTTTTAAAATTCAGAGATAAATGGAGAAGAAGTATGATAAAGAGATTGTGTTTATTAAATTTATCCTTCATAGCTATCATTTCTCCACATGGGAAATGCAATAAAAGTAATTCACACTGAATACCCTAAACATGTAATATTTCAGCAGATAATGATGATAAAAATATTGATACCAGTACAACTTTAATCATTTGTTAAGGAAATGATTAAAGATACAAGGCCTTGGGTTAAACTGAAAAGCAATTATAAAGTGTTAATAGACTTCTTAGTTGGTCAATGTTGAGACCAACCTTTCTAAAGAAGGAAAAATGTAGAGAGAGGAGTAATCTGTACAGTTCTGAATGTCTACACTCAGGTTATATAAACAAGTGCAGAGAAGTGCTACTGTGCTAACTAGAAGCGTAGGGAACTAAACTGGGAAAAAGTTAAAAGGGATCAGCCTATTTTATTTTGGAAAAAAAAAAGTATGATTGTTCTCTATAGAATGAATTGTCCTTCCTATCTTTAAAATCTTGTTTCCTATGAATCTTCCAGTTTTTCAGCAAAGGTGTTGAAGTTCAGTGTGTGTTCTTGTCTTTGTGCTATATGACCTCTTGATAGATGTGAAGAATAGGAAATTCAAGATTTAAACCACCCTATTAATTCCCCCAAGTCTGATAAATTGAGAATAGGATTTAACGACAAGAGAAAACTGTGATACCCTGAACAAAATTTGTGTAATTAAGAGCTATACCTTGGCCTCAAAGCAACAGAGGTCAGTATTAGTATGATGAATACACATAAAATTGTCAGTGCTTACATCAGTATTGTTATAGGTCTGAATTTTCACTATTCCCAACTAAAAATCTGTATTTTCTAACAACATAGTTAAACAGAACACTCTGACACATTATTTCTGACAATTTTAACATTATTTCAACTTTCAACCAAATCAGCCTGTGCTGAAGAGATTCCTTTTCATATTTGTAATGCAGTTAGCTCACATTATTTCTGAAGTCAATTTAAGTGGATTCAGTGACGGTAAATAATAAACATAATGTGATAAAAGTATTCTTCCAAGATATATATCCTGACATTCAAAATTGCAGATGTTTTGAGTCTTGTTCAATATCTTTATGCTACCACATATCTGAATTACTAGATGAGACACAATCCTTTTTGCATCTTACTCTTCAAGATAATATGCTCAACTAACACAATTCAGGTATTTCTGGATCACAACTGGAAGGCAAAAAAGATTATATATAACTTAAATGTTGTCTTGTGCCAAAAGGATACTGTAGTCTGCCAAACTGTCTTTGGATCATGTGTGGAAATAAGAGGAAAATAGAACTTTTTCAGTCTCTCCCTGGTGTTCTAAGTATCTGAAGGAAAAGTTGGCCTCCCTAGAAGTCAAACTACCTTCAGATGAAAGCTGATTTGATCTCTCAAGATATCCTATGCTAGCAGTGGTTGCTAATTCAGATTGCATTTACCACCCTCAGTCTCACTTCTCTTGTACCAGGCAACCTAATTACCTTTGGATGCCTTCATACAATGGAGTTTTCTAGCTGTCTTCTTGTAAGTGCTTCTGGGTGTTGCCCAAAGAAGGAGCCTTGCAGCTGGCTATGAATCTCTTGGGCAACAAATGTAAAACATAAAAGCAGAACAAAAATGAAAAATAAGCATGCATTGAAGTTAGTGACAATTTAAATCATTAATATGCTTGGAACCATATGTTCAGAATTATGTGTACATAGGCAAAAGAAAACAAAATCTATTCTGCGTGTAGTTACATTTTGTTCAACTCAGAGATGCTATACTGATCTACAGCCAACATAAGCGGAAACAGAAGCAGGCCAGTGGATATTCCAGTAAGTATAACAAAAAAGAGAGAGTATCTTAAGTCACTGAGAGAAATTAATCAAAATCAAATTAGCATTAGCATTTTCTAGCCATGATAACATAAGAAATCATATTAAAATGTACATAATCCTACAAGTCCATATAAAAGCTTCTTTTACTGTTGCAAGAAGTGTTCGAGGTATTGACCAAATCATTTATCTTTAGTGGAAAAGTCTTCTACAGTTTTTCAGACAGAATAACATTGCTCATTGGAATTTTCTTATCTTTCCTTCTTCCTACAGAAAATTTGGTGTATTTCATACTCAACAGTGGAGTTGTGTCTTTACTGCTGATGTTCCTTACATTTTATACCAAATTCATTTGTGCTTACGTATTTTAATAGTTCATTCCCTTACATGCTATGTAACAGAGATAACAGTGGCTTGACCTAACAAGCTAGCTCCTCCAAACCAGAAGACATTTGAAAAAATTATAAATCAAACAAAAGTATGCTATTCTAAATATTTATATGAAGACAGCTTTTCTAAGACCTACAGTAGAAAACATGTGGAAACATATGAAAAGTCAGCTAAAATTGTACACAGTATAGTAAACGTGTTAAATTTGGAAATCTGCAAATTAGCAATACAGAAAAACACACTGCTTTCCTTTATGTGTTTGAAAATTCACACAGTGTGAGCTTAGGCAAATATGTGGCAACATCAGATTCACTCATAAAAAATCAATTAAATATCCATATTTATCCATTTTGTTCTGCAACAAATTACATTTTGTCTGGGAACCAGGTATTTGGTGGTTTTTGCACTGAAAATGAATCGCACTCATGGGTTCAGTTTTTCCTTTCAGCTGTAAGTGGAAAAGCAGAAGCAAGTCTATTGACGGGATGTGTACTAGGAAGGAAGCAACTTCCCACCCAGCTCTGTAGCAGCCCAGTGCCCAGACCCATCCTTTGACTCTCCTGCAGGTCTGCAGGCCAGCCTGGGACATGCAGGTGCTTGACTTACCACAAGCAAAACAAATTTATCTCAAAAGCAAAGAGACTGAGCAAATAGCTGAGCATACAAATGTATGTGTACTGACTCTGTCTTGGGTTCATATAAAGCAGATTCATTCACAATGTCCAGACTGGTAAAGAGTTTACAGGTCCTGGTGAATACTTGTTTTAGTCCTTAAAAGGAGTAAGGGCAAGTGAAAAATTTAAATAAAATAAAATAAAATAAAATAATAATCAAATTAAATTTAAAAGACTGTAGAGAAACTCCCTCATTTTGCAACCTGAAACCTGGCTAACACTGTGGAAGTTTGTTGTCTTTGTTGTCTTAGTATTCACAACACTGCAGTAGGTACTGTCTCATCTGGGACTGCTCTCATTTTGGAGAATTTTAAAATTTCTTAACAGGTCTAATTTTCAACAGCTATGGATTCTGTAACTCCTAAGAGACAAACATTGCAGCTTGTGCACCCTGATTACTAGCCATCTTTGAAAATGTAATCTATGTATGGATTTTCCATGATACTAAATTCCCACCTATCCTGTTGAAGTCAGGGGTAGCTGTCACACTCCTAACACATTTCTATGTGTTAGGGATTTTTACAAATTTTACAGGATTTTTACAAAACAAAGAGAAAAATGATTCAAAACTACTGTTAAACTGTGTGATTTTCCTACTGGCAATAAAAAAAAAAAGGTTTCAATATACATTCTTTATGTAGAGTAATACAAGTTCTATACATTTCATCAATCATTTGGGTAAGTTTCCAGTATGATTTATACAAGGCAGCACATGCTCTATATTTTTACCTGTCATCACATTGAGTCCCTGTGGAGAGTGATTTTGTTACTAATAAATTATACAGGACAGTTTAAGGTATTTTCAGCAAATTTTAGATTCTACTTTTGATTTTAAAAATTAGTGTTAGATGTTTCCATACCTTCTCTACCATAATGGGAAGCAATGGGCTGTACCATAACAACATCTTTTCAGTTCAAGAAGGATCTTTACTTGCTAAAAAGAGGAAATGTGTCTCTTGGTGTAACAACCAGAAACAGGTTTCACTGCTGTATAGCATCACTGCCCCTTTGCACATCAGGTTGCATGATCAGGGCTTACGAAAAAAAAAAAAAATTGAAATTGAGTAAGAAAATGAAATAGTGTGCATGTGGGCATATGTGCAGGACCCCTGGCCACTTCTCAGTTCTTACTCCAGTAAAGGGGGCAAAACCACTGAGGTGCAGGGTTTGATGTCCTATGCGAGGGACAAGTGTTTTTTTCCTGATATTTTTATCTGTGCTCTAAAATTAAGCTAAATATCGAAAAACTTTATTACTTGCTTCCAGGTAATACTACAGACTAACTTCTGGCATTAGAAATCAGGCACACTCTTTTCTTGCATATACAAAAGAAATCCCAAGTTTAGGCAATAACAGTAAAATTTTGTATGGAAAGTACATCTTTAATAAACAACTATTTAGCAAAAAGCATTATACAAAACAATCACAGGCAAGTGAATTTCCTCATTTGTTAACAAATATAGCACAAGCTGAAAATAAGAAAAGGTTAAAAACTAAAGCAAAGAGAGATAGTTTATGGGGAGGGTCACTCCAGTTGCTCCTATCGTTTTTCAAATTTTATCTGGCCACCTTCACAGTAACATTTTTTATCAGAATGTTGCAGTGTAGAAACACAGAAGTCAACTGTACATGGGCTTGGTGACTGGCATACAGTATTAAAAGGCATCAGCATCAGAAGATGCCAGAAGGATGACAAATAGCCCTATTGGCCAAGTCATGCAGCCTCCAGTATAAAAGCTTTTTCTTAAGCAGTTTGAAGATTTCTTTTTCCTTTAACATGAACTAAATTAGCCAGCTAAAAAATATTTTTCTTAATTAAACCAAAAACCAGGGCTGTGGAAGAAAAGTTACAAATAGTTCTCTTTGAACTCAGATGTCTCATTCAGTGGGGACAGTTTGCATGATCTTTTCTGTATCAACAACATTCCACATGCATATTCTCTCTATCTTTTTCAGAAAGAAAAAAAATAAAAAGGAACTGCAGAGGCAACTGTTCCCAGAAAAAAACAGGAGGACACAAATACAGTGCATACCTTTTCTAACATCTCCACTGTACCTGCACATGAATGTTATACTTGGACTTCTCATTCATATCCCAAGATAATACTGGAACTTGGTTCTACTTTCAGTCAGGTTTATTTTTAAAATAAAGAGGAAAATTAATTTGTAAATAGATAGATAAGACAGAGACAGATAATATTGTTTAACCAAGAATTCTAACCTTTTGGCTGAAAAGCATAATATTTGCAGATGTTGCCTTCTGTCATGTGGCTAGTTTTACCTGAGGCCTCAAGCCCTCAGGTCTCTACCTAGGTTACACCTCCATATAGCAATTCTGTCACACAGACATCTCATAGAAATATCCAAATAATCTGCAGAAAATGTCAACAAATAGGATTTTTCTATTTTAAAACATTTCAGAAAAAGAAACCAAAACATTTCCTGGCTGGCTTCAGCAAAAGAAACATGAAAACCACAAATGTCTCACGAAAATACAGGGCAGAGAGAATCCAAGACTAGGTTTAAATTAAGATAATCTGCCTGATGAGTTTAAGTGCTCCTGTTTCAACAAGTATCTCCTTCTTTGGTGTTTGGAGGGACTGGAGAGAGCAATATTGCTGATAGGCAAAGTTGTATTTATGTTCTTTTTGACGTGAGCAAAAAAGGAAATACTGAAAATGTCTTTATAAAATTGTTCTCATGAGATGTACATCCCACTTTCAGGACTGAGGAGCGCTGGGAGAAAGCTGTGCAGAAAATAAAATCTGTACACAGAATCTTATCCTCAAATGAACAAAAGAATCTGAGCGTGTCTGCTTCTCACAGACTGGGCTCGAGTATTCTTTCAGCTGCAGCAGATTGACATTGGCATTGCTCCACTGATGTCATTGACATGATTTCTGACTTATACTGTTGTTCTAGATCTTTCTAAAAGTGGTCTTTTTTTTGTATTCTAAAACCACCACTGCACACAGCATTAGTTGATATCTTTCTAGGCATACAGAGAAAAAAAATGGCTGGGGATGGAGACCTTACTATCATCTTAGTCCTTGATGTGGTACCCCACAAATTTATGCTGACACAATGCAGTGATTGTAGAGCATATTGTGAGGAAGCACACCATCTGTTTTCTGCCTCTGCTTTTCTATAAATAACAGACTTCGGTCTTTGTGGGTGCCAGGCTGGCGTTTTGCAACATACCCCTCCAGCCCTTTAAAATTCCTCCTGACCATCTGGGAATTTCCTGTTCTGCCAAATAGGTTTTGTCCAGACAGAGCTGAGGTCTGTCTCTTACCGTTAAGAAATCCTCTTACATTAGGGCAGAGATGTTTTGAAGTAGGTGAATCTAGAAAGCCAGTGCCAAAAAGCAGACCTGGAACTTCTGCCACCCCTGAAAGCACCAAGGAAGGAGGGGGCAGGAGCTCAGTTTCAGCCGCGTGGGCCTGAGGTTGGGAAATGCCCTTTCCTGGACAGGAATTGAGCTCATATTTTTACTGCTGATTCACTGTGAGCAGCATCAGGCCAAGCTCCACAGGAATTTGTTAGCATCACACTCTGGGTGAGAGTCGAGGGACTTTTTTTGCAGTTTCTAATCCTCTCAAGGCTGTTTAATGATAATGGTTTGAGTTTGTAGAACATGTTGAAAACCTCCTTTGGGCTCATGTTCCCATAGGAAATTACTGTTTTTTGTAGTCATACTTTTTTGGTAAGGGCTTGTTCTAGCAACACCTGGAAAACATGTGATAGCAATACAAGACTCAGCTTGATCCACTGAGCAACTCTGACTTAGGATGTGAAGCTCTCTCACAGTATCAAGCTTGTGTTGCGTTATGAGTAGTATTCTAAAAACAATCTTGCTGCAGCTTTCTCATAGCCTTTCAGAAGGATTTTACTCTGGAAGTGAAAGAAATGTCAGCATTCAGAACCCACTGACATAACTAACACTGAGGTATTATCTTAAAAATTAAGAAGAATAAAAATGGGAAATTTGTGCTAAAACACATTTCCAGTGTTCCATCGTGGTGAGTTGTAGACCAGAGAAAAAAAAACAAACAAGACTAATTTTATTAACAAAGGACCAAAGAGTCTTGATCATAATTTCAGGAGACCTGCACGATCTCAGCAGCAAAATAATGAATGAAAATGTTAAAGCAGTCTTTAAAAATGCACAAAAAGGAAAAGGATGTCATACTTGGTTCATATTTTACAAATCGAGAATTCATGTTGCATCTTCATACACATAACAGTACAACAAAAAAATTTCAGTCTTGCTCAATTCAGCTTCTAGGAAATACCCCAAGGGGTCAGTGGCCAAATTACTAGATGTTTCCAAGATGTGTAGGAGTGTCAAATCCTGGATCAAGGAATCTTTTTTCATTTGGTTTTTTTTTCCCCATTTCTAGGGTTCATAATGCATTTTTTTTTTTTGCAGGGAGCATTGGGAGGCATTAAGGTAGAACGTAAAAACTGCAGATTCTTTTGGCTTACTCGTTTAGCATGGAAGAAATACAATCAATAATCCTAGATTTAAGAATCTGAATTCCAGATAAAATTCTTTATTTCTGTCTGTATTTAATTTTATAACTCTTATTAATGTTGATACATCTGTTACACTTTAAAAGTCAATATATAAATATGTTTTACAATCACTTAGAATCATACAATCATAGAATTGTCTAGTTTGGAAGGGACCTTTCAGATCATCGAGTCCAACCATCAACCTAACACTGACAAAAACCATCACTAAACCATATCTTTAAACACTATGTGTACCTGTCTTTTAAATACCTCCAGGGATGATGATTCCACCACTTCCCTGGTCTGCTTGCTCCATGCTTGATAACCCTTTCACTGTAAAAGTTTTTCCTAATATCTAATCTAAACCTCCCCTGGTGCAACTTGAGACCATTTGCTCTCATCCTTGGGTAGTCGAGAGAAGAGACTAACCCCCACCTCTTTACAACCGCCTTTCAGGTATTTGTAGAGGGTGATAAAGTCTCCCTTCAGATTCCTTTTCTCCAGGCTAGACAATCCCAGCTCCCTCAGCCTCTCCTCATAAGACTTGTTCTCCAGACCCCTCACCAGTTTAGTTGCCCTTCTCTGGACATGCTCCAGCACCTCAATGTCTTTCTTGTAGTGAGGGGCCCAAAACTGAACACAGTACTTGAGGTGGGGCCTCACCAGTGCTAAGTACAGAGGGACAATCACTTTCTTAGTGCTACTCACCACACTGTTCCTGATACAGGCCAGGATGCTATTGGCCTTCTTGGCCACCTGAGCACACTGCTGACATATTCAGCTGGCTGTCCACCATCACCCCCCAGGTCCTTTTCTACTGGGCATCTTTCCAGCCACTCTTCCCCAAGCCTGTAGCGCTGCATGGGATTGTTGTTACCCAAGTGTGGGACCCGGCACTTGGCCTTGTTGAACCTCATCCTGTTGGCCTCATGCCATTGATCCAGCCTGTTCATATCCCTCTGCAAAGCCTTTCCACCCTCAAGCAGGTTGACACTCCCACCCAACTTTGTGTCATCTGCAAACCTACTGAGGTGCACTCTATCCCCTCGCCCAGATCATTGATAAAGATGTTAAAGAGAACCCAATACCGAGTGCTGGGAAACACAACTCGTACCGGCCACCAACTTGATTTAACTCCATTTCCCACCACTCTCTGGGCCTGGCCCTCCAGCCAGTTTTTTACCCAGCTAAGAATACTCCTGTCCAAGCCATGGGCAGCCAGTTTCTCCAAGAGAATACTGTGGGAACCATGTCAAAAACCTTACTAAAGTCCAGGTAAACAACATCCACACAGCCTTTCCCTCATCTACCAAGCGGGTTACTTTGTCATAGAAGGAGATCAGGTTTGTCAAGCAGGACGTGCCTTTCATAAACCCATGCTGACTGGGCCTGATCACCTGGTTGTCTTTCATGTGCCACATAATGGCACTCGTATGGCACATGATGATCTGTTCCATGACCTTCCCTCACACCGATGTCATACTGACAGCCCTGTAGATCCCTGAATCTTCCTTCCAGCCCTTCTTGTGGATGGGTGTCACAATATAAATACATAATTTATTGGATAGGTATCATATGGAAAAACATAATTTATTCATACATAATGATAACAAAATATTTTTGTTTTTAAGACTTATTTAAAACTACATGCCAGTAGAGCATGTGCCATAATGGCTATCATACAATAGGGAAAAAAAAAAGGTATCTAAGGTCATATGATCCCCTAGGTGAACAGTGCTAGGAATTATAATTACTTTTTTTTGATGCTTTGAATTGTTGTGACATTTTTCTTTCTAGAAAGACTTCTATAGCAAGCCTCTGGACTTCCCATTCTCATCCACTTATCCAAAAGTATAAAATAGATGTGTACTTCTTTAGAGTAACAGAACAATTCCCAACCAATTATACCTCCTGTTGAAGTCTACTGAAAGGTAGATACATGCTTGTGATAGCACTCTCCAGTGGTGAAATGAAACGAATTTATTTTGTAGGGGTAAATCTTGTAATGTGCCAGGTGCTTCCTGGAAAGTTTTGAGTACCATCAACTCAAAGGACCCTTGGCTCTTGCAGGGCCATCTTGCAAATCTAAAGTTGGCAAATTTCAGTAAAGGCATTTCTAGGATTTCTGATTTCTAGCTCATCACAGACCCTCCATGGTGCTTGCTTGATGGTAGTAAGTTAGTTCTTCACTTAGTAGTCAAGTATATACAGCAAACACAAGCCTTACTTTTGAGGTTGTCATTGACAGTTGCAAGAGCGTTCCTGGTAAGAGTGACACTTTGGTGACCATGTACATTGCCACACATGGCCATCTGCATTTCAGATACTTTAATAACCAGCAAAATTTGGAAACTTCATGGTTTCCACATTAAAACATGTGCTGAACATTTTATTTGCCTTGTGCTCCTATATTTTTCTTAAATTTAGAAAGATAATTTTTCTATTTTTTTTTAAAATGAAAACAGTCTTTTTTGAATAAAATCTTCCTCAGCTATGATGAAGTTTTCTTCAGCAGATGGTAATACTGCTGAAATACATAGTGTTAAGATCTTTGTAGGCCCACACAGACAGTAATAGTTTACAGCTACGTTGTTTCAGGGCATTTTACTGAATGCAGTGCTGTACACCAGAGTAATTTTTCAGACTTTTCTGTCACTGCAGGATAAGTTATCTTATTGTGTGTGCTTTAGTGACATGTTGAAACCTTGGACAGCACACAAATTTATGGATTACAACAGCAACCTTCACCCTTCCTGTCAGACTTTTAATGAAAGTCCTCTATCAACCTCAAATAGACAGACTTCTTGCTCTGAAGCACCTCACCAACCTCCCACCTTATATTTAGCCTTTCCAATCTTTCTCCAGGTCCCTTACACTTTCTTTGAGATGACCCTTCCCAAGAGGCAGCAGTCCGCAGTCACAAAGTCATCTTCAGTTTCCTTGGGAGTTACCTGTCCCATGACTATTTTATGGAATTCAAAATCATAAAAAAGCACTTGAAAAGCTACATATATTCTTATCACATTTATGGTTTACCCAGCCCACAAACTCATCACAGATATTTCACACAGTTTACCCAAGCATTACGTTGTGTGTATGTAAATATGCAATGAGGTGCAATCATTTTGCCAGTGAGCTGAGATGCAGAAACGCAACTAATACCCTGGTTTCAGGGAAGTCAGTGGAGTGTGAAACAAAGCCAGCTTTCCCAGCAAAACTCAGCTAATGAGGATTTGAAATCACTCATTCAACGGGATACTTCTCAGTTGCAGACAGAGCCACACATTGTATCTTTGTACAGTGACTGGCACAAAGGCTCATCAAGTAGATCAAACTATAAAATTTTATCTTTTACCAATCATTATTGAATTCATTCTGCTGTAATAATCCTTCACCTTTAATAACCCTTTGATACTTGGCAAACTCCTCTTGCCTTGATTCCTTCTGCAAATATAATTGTCTCGCTTACGCTTCCCAGGATAAAACTCTGGTTTTGTAACAGGTACAAATAAATCTTTAACAACCAACATGAAGGCAGAGTCCTTAACAGTTGAGATGTACGATGTCACAGAGGTAAACAATGTCAGAGGAATATACAAAAGGATATTTATTGCATCAGCCAGAATTCTTGGAAAACCAAGAGATCAAACTGGATCATTCAAGAAAAATGTGAAGAGAAACAACCTTAATCATCGCCTCTGTAGTTAACAGGCTAAAGTGATAAAGAATTTTGCAGTTCATATCTCCTCTGCACAAAAATAGTAACACAGAAAAACTTTCTAGCAGAGCATTGATGGCCTTTCCCATTAACGGGATAGAAGTGACGCAGGAAAGATAGGTGGCCCTTGACCATTTATCTCTACTATGGTAAGTCACCCACAGAGTGAAGCATGAAGTTTTAGCCAAGGAACAAAGGGGAATAGTTCATTCAGGAAGAGATTAGGTCATCTCTTTGAGCAATTTTCCCTCTCAACAGATCCTCAAAATTCCAGGCACAGCACCAAAGGCATCATGGTTTAGGGGCTGCCCATTACTGTGTTGTCTTGCTGATGTGGCCTAGAAGGCCACAGGAATTTCCTGATGAATTAAGACCGTAGAGGGTAAATATTTAACTATGACACAGATAAATATACTTAATACTTAAACGATAATGGCAGTGATCCTAAATCCTCATTTCAGCTACTTTTATCTACATATGAATGCCCGATTTTCAAAGACTGTAGCAGTCTTCATTAAGTCCTTTGGTGTTGGAGGAGAATTCAGAGAACCAGGTTGTATAAAGTGTTTGTGTGAGATTTCAGAAATACCAAGACATTTCTACACAGGTTTTTCACAGAAAATATTAGGTATTTAGAAGTAGTGTTCTGGCAGTGATAGGGAGATAATTGTCTGAAGATCTTTGCCTTCTTGAGACACAATCATGTGACTCAGAAGAGAGGACAGAAAGGTATGTAAATGATCCTATTATTCACCCTCACTGTTACCCACACACCAAGCTGAGAGGAGAGTTTTAAAAAAGAAATTTATTTAGTACCATTCTCTTTCCTGCAGAAGACTTCTGCATAAGAACTAATACTCCCAGAAGATAATTATCGCTAAAGGTATTCAAAGCTGAAAATACAAAAGTGAAAGTCAGCACATTTATATAGACCAATAGGTGGTTTAATCCAAATTGAAAATTCATTCAATATAATGCTTAGGAAAAAAATTACAAAATCATAATTTAACAACAACTGCATTATTTTTTCCTAAATCTCCACTGTGCAGGACCATATTTGCAGAGGAGAGATTCAGAAAGAAAAATAAACTTTTATAAGCATAGGCTGACAACTGTAAAAGATTCATAAATAATATGGTCCAAAGGGCAGGCAAGTCTACCCCTGCCCTGAAGACAAATGTAAAAGCATCTCTAGAGATTGCACTAGGACTGCCTCTTTGATTTCTGTGCGTATTTAAAATGTGTTCTGTGGATTTGGAGTTCGGTAAAGGACAAATATTGAAATACATCTCAAAATAGTAAATTTGCACATTGAGAATCAGATTTTTCCTGCAGTCAGGAAGTAAGAATCCCACTTTGAAGGTGGAGAGCCTTTGACAATGACTGAAAGTTTGTTTAACATTTGAATAGTGAGGAGGAGCACTCAAATTACACCAGCGTTTTTCCCTTTGAAACCATTCAAGTTCCCTCTGCAGGTTTAGAGTGGTGTGGATCACAGATGAGGAAACTAAAAGCATGGCCTGCTAAACAATGTTATCCCTAAAACAGAAGTTTTGTAACATAGATATTATCTTTCAAGAAAATTCTCTTGCACACAGAAAGCCTTTGAAGGAAGTTTAGATGGGAAAGAAGGCAGGATCAGTCTATAAATGGCATATCAGCCTGCAGCAGAAATAGTTTTTAGATTCAAAATTGATTAACACCAATCTGATCATCTATGCTCTAGTGTGAAATAAGCCATGCTGTTAAAAAGAGTCAAATTACCTTCTAAGGTTGTCTTCTCAAACTCCCAGTTTTCTCCTACAGTTCTCTAGTCTTAACTTAATTTCCTGGCAGGGATGCTCAGAGTTTATCTTATCTCTAGAGTAATCTCTCAAGCCTATTTGCCTGCCTAGCACAGAGGGAGAAGAAGGAATGCCAAGACCCAGGTCCTCGGGCAGAACCAAGTCAGAAGGAAATTCTGCTAACTGGAACACGTGGATTTTGGTTGTTCCCATACATTCCTATTGCAGAAGGAACACCTCGTACATTATTTGCAACAAGACAACTAGACAAAACATGACAAATGGCAAGATTTTACTCCAGCAAATAAAAATTCCCAGAAGATTTGATGAAAAATTATAATGATATAGTTATGCCAACTCCTATTAAAGAAGCAAATGCCACGAGTGCATAATGCACAATCAGGTTTGTCTTGTAACATATGCACATATAAGGACAGAGGATGGAGAGTTTGGGATGGAGAGTTTGGGATGGAGAGTTTGGGATGTTTGGGATGGAGAGTACAAAGATCCAATATTTTTTCAAGAATATATGAAAATTCTTGCTTCATACACATTCTGGAAAGGACAAAAGCAAAGGTAGACTTATAATTTATCGGCAACACAGCATGGGGACTTGTTCACACAGAATTAATGCATGTACAATACACAAGGTTTCATCTTGCTACCAACTCTTCTAGGTTTTTTGAGCCAACAGGTCAATTGCAGGAGAACAGCAGATAGCCAGCAGGTAATTAGGTATAAAACATGAGGATGGATTTAAGACACAACACTTAGAAACTTATTTCCTTAAAACCAAATAGTCAAAAAATGTAAAGCATATACGTGTGTATGTATGTGCATGCACACACTCACACATAGGGGCAAGGTGTCCAAGTGAAAGGAATTCTGCAGAATTTTTACAGAATTTTTGGTCAGCCAATTTTTACTCATGAGTCTTCAACCCAGATTTTCCAAGCACAAGTTCATATCTGCACTTTCAGCCTATTTCTCTCTCTTTTGAGATGGGAAGAGTAACACAGACATATGACTGTCCATGTACTACTATATAGGAGAACTTTAAAGTACCTTTGCTAAAGGCACACCTATTCCACCATAAAACTAGCATAATTCTCTAACTATTATCCTTTTCTTACTGTTTCTTTTTTTCTTTTTTTCATTTCTGCTTCTACAAGCTAGTCTAAGAAATTTCTTTCAATCATGTAAGAAATTTCTTTCAATCTTTCAATCATATTCAGTGGCCTAGAACACTGATTTTCTATATGATATCCTCTGTGGGATCATAAAATTATCTTAATCCATTCTTTTTTGTTTGGTTGTTTTGCTTTAATTCTGACAGCAAACCATTTTTAGAAATATAGAATAGTGCAACTTGAGCATCTTTCCAGCTGACCCTGTACCTGTCTTGCTTGTACCCATATGCTTGTTCAGTGCTGAGCATAACCCCACTGTTAGGTCTTGTTTAGACAAGAAAGTTGTACCAGTTTGACTTGCATTAGTTTTAAACAGGGATAATTAAACTGGTGCAAGTCCCTGGGTAAACTTCTTATCCCAATTTAGGAGTCACTTACACTGCTTTAAGATTAACCTGATTCCTAACTAAGGTAATACAAAGTGAAGCTTGATCTTTGTGCAGTAACATTCATGAGAATGTAGTGGAAATGTGCAACAATTTATGGCATTTCTACATTACCCTTCCAAGTGAATATTCACCACTCTGGTCTTTCATAACACTGTCTAAAATATGCACAAGAATAAACTTGTGTTAAAGTACAGCTTGTTTCATTAGAGAAAAGAACCCTTCCTATGATATATGAAACTATTTCAATTTCCTTTTCCTGATCAAACTTCAGCCTTTAACAAGAGAGGAAATCCTTATGCTACTGGGAAGACTTTTACACCAGGGCTGTTTATTCAAGACACTTGGACTGCTGGTGCTGAAGATGAGGTTTGCAGCACAGCTAAAACCATGATACTGGTTCTAGGATGTCCTCATTTACTAGCGCTTCCTTGTTTGCATCTTGTTGCAAATACAGAGAAAAGGACTGTGAATGGAGATGAATACAAGGAGGTTGTCAAGTGTATTCACCTTTCAGGACATGCTTGCAATAAATCACACAAGTGAGCCCAGTTTTGATAATGACAAGTTTATACAAACTGGCTGGTAACAATAGCTCTGAAAAGCCATTCCTCACTGGTCTTCCTGAGAATCTGTACAAGACTGAGCTACACTCCTATTCAGCATAGATTAATGTAGGTCGGGGCAGCAGCTGCTCAATGGGTTTTAAGAGCACTGCAAGAATGAGGACCATTCGCACTGTTACCAGAACATGTATAATCCATTTACTCCACTGTAACCTGCAAAAGATACGTGGCATTATAGATTCCTATTCTTTGCATTTATCTGTTTATTTTTATTAAATTAATATAGTTACTCATTTTAAAACTAATTTCCTTCCAAAAGATTTTTTTAATCTCACGTCATTTTCTGTAAACATTTAAACTATTATTGTCATACATAAGCTGTTAATAGCACAAAATACCTTCCACCAGAAAGACTCCAAAAGCAACACAAAAAATATCATATTAAGCCTCCCACCAGCCTTGTGAAATTGAGTAGTAGTACTATATCTGTGTTAGAAAAGGGAAACAGGAATACTTAAATTTTATGATTTCCTTGCAGTCACAAGGAAAGTCTATGCTGCAGCCATGGACAGAAGTAAAGCTTAAATCCATCCCGCTTAACTGAGGCATTTAAATCAGGAAGCGAGCTGCTCAGGGTTTCCCTGGAGTCAATGACGAGAAGTAGGGACTTCCACAGGACAGTTCAGATGGCTGTCTCTTCCTCTGGGCTTGCTACTGTCTCTTGACACAGCACTGAGAGATTTACCAACAGCAGAGAAAAACCTATCTTGGGTACCTCTGGGTTTTGGCCAGAAGTTTGGGTGGGATGATGCAGGCCTAAAATACCCAGCTCTATACTTTTCCCACATAGGCTGACTTTCTTTTTTCCAAGGCACCCGGCGCTGTGAAGCAGAGATTGCTTCCAAACCACAGAAGGGAATGGGAACAACAAGTTCTCAGCACCCTCAAAATGACACGCCATTTACTTTATATCAGTTTCATTTAGAAAAGCTCTCAGTGCTCCAAATGAGATCTCCCACTGGGCATGTTGGTTGGGCAGTTCTGATGACTAATAAATGTAATATTTTATTGTTACCAGAAAGTTCCTAATTACAGCTGTCATCACTGAAAATAAACACATTCAGGTTCTACTGCACATTATGATAAAGCCTTCTGTCCAAACATGGGAAATATTTTTTTAAGTCATTTGCTACCAAATGTGGCAACATGTGGGACTGCCCTTCATTCTACTTCTCTGATTCTTCTGCTTCTTAAAAAAAAAACCATTGCCAAATAGGTTATCCCCCAATAATGTAAAACTTTCAGGCATTTCCACATTTGAAGTCTCATGGCTTTCTTGTGGGTACCTCAGAATATTCTAAGGACTTCAGCAATTTGATTAATAAAGCTTTGAAATGCAGGCATATTATTGGCCAAGAGATTTTTTGGAGGTAAATAAAGAATTTTGGTTTTACAGTCAAACATGAATTTTCTTAGAACCAGTTTGTTTCTATGAACCTATTTTTGCTCCTTAGATTTGGCTTTTATATATATATACCCACTGAGTAGTATGTACTATATAAGTAATCCCACTAACTTGAATCCTGTCATTTTTTTTGCAACTGGTTTGTGAGAACTGCACTTCAAACGTCACTAGGATGGGTCTCTGCTTTGGATATGAAAATTCTTTGACTCCAAAGCAAAAAGGAGCACCTAGAAGAGTGAAAAGCCTCTGGCTCTAAACAAGAATTCCAGGTTCAAGCTGGATGCCAAATAGAAGGCTCCAGCCCAGTTTCGGATGAATCTTTCTTACTGTTTCCTTTTAGCCCTGGTTCCGCCTTGAAAAAGGAAAGATTTACTGGAAAGCCATTCCTTACACAGCTCTGTTAGTAATACTCATACAAGCAGAATGGCAGATTCCAAATCTAATGACCTGCTTTTATTTGTGAAAATTATCAGGAGGTCATCATGGATCTCCTGGTTGCACTTAACATCCAAATATTATGTTGACTTTAAGGTCACATGTTACATTATAAAATACCCAGTGAGACATAATCATAAATAAAATGGAATTTTTACTATTTCTTGTAATAGTTCAATCAGGGAAAATTGGTTTCTTAATGTGACAAAATTTTGCACATGCTATGGACACCTCCATCTTTATATTACTATAAATTTGCCTTATAGAATATTGTGACAACTCTTTAAATCTGTCCTCTTCAGGGCAGCCTCTGTCACACTTTCACACAGCTTCACAGCAAGAGTGACATGTAAGAGGTTTTCCCATATTCAACAAACCATAAGAAATCCAAGGCAAATTCCAGCCACTCCACACTCATAAGCATGTTATTGCTATTTAATTGCAGTGGTAGGCCCTGCTGGTAAAGGCAGCAGAGAGGGGCAGGCTTCCAATGGAGCCAGAGCACACAGTGACAGACACCAGTCTTTCTAAATGCTGTTTTTTTTCTGTACAATGACTTGTGCCCCTCAAAACTTAGATTCCTTACATGGTTAAAACCCAAGTGAGAACTTGCAATGTTACTTACGCGAAATAAAGAAGTCAACAGAGAGCACAAGGAATGCCGTATACAAATATTTTATCAAAACCATGGTAAGAATAAACTTTAAAGTAGACTGTCAAATGGCTACAGGTACCCCAGAAAAATTGCTCGTAATTTCTTTCTTTAATGACTGAATCCAGCTTATCATTTATAGTTCTGTTATAGCTGGTGACAGCACAGGCACTTTGAATAGAAATGGAAATGAGTTGAAGCTTCTTTACTTGATTTAAGCGTAGTGGTGCCATCAATATTTGCAGAGGAAAGGAAAAAAAGTAATCAGCTTTGGACACTGACCAGGATTACCGTGGTTCACTTTCAACTCAGACTTGTATGTTTGTGTTAGCTTCTTATAGTATACTATTATTAAGCATTCATTTTAAACTTTTATGGTATTCTGCTTAGGTAATCAGAAAAAAAAAAGAAAGTGGATCATGAAAAACTCACTTATTACTGTAATAACAATTACTACTACTATTTGGATTGAGGGATAAATATATGAAACATTCATCTCTATATCTATCCTGATTGTATACTGAGTCCATCAATACAGTAATTTCAGCAAGCTGACTAGCAGAAAGTTCCGCAAGCAAGGCATGATGATAACATTTCATGTAACTCCTCTTTGGCAATACTTTGACACTGCAATTAAATACCAAACTGTATCACGTGTGCCAGTCAGTTACTGCAAGAAAGAAAATGTGATGAACTGTTTGTTTTGAACTATTAGTATAAACATATTGCAGAAATGAAACCCAAGCTTAAACAATGGGGAAAGTTATCCGGTATTAAAATAAACAGTTCTAGGAAAATCTCTAAAAATGTTTACCCAGTCATCTTCTTCAGAGTAGTTTCTACGCAGAGCGTTTTGCCATGTCCCTTATTTGCCAACCAATCCCAGTTACTCTGACTATAGATATGCAAATGCCAATGTACAAGGCTGGGGCTTAATTGCCTGTAATTGGCTCTCCAAGCAAAAGCATTTTCATCTGCAATTAAACTTGCAGGTCATCAAAGAAGAACTTTTGGATTTAAGCATAGAAATATTGCCTTTAAAAAAAAAAACAAAACCAAACTTGTTTTGCTTCTAGAAATCTGCTACTTTAGATACCAAGGAAAAAACATTTTTAAATTAAAATATTACAAAGTTAAGCAAACCATGATTCATTCAAACTTTCTTAATAAATACTGTTTCAATATTACAGGTTAGCTTTGTGCTGAGAAAATAATTCACCCTGCCAAACATTGCCTATGTACAATTTTAATGAAAATTATATATGTTACCTGAAGTAATAAACATATTTCCTTTATGTAAGTCTGAATATCTCAGATTCTTAAACATTATTTCTTATTATAACTATTCACTTCCAGTCATAGACCTATAGCCATTAATTGTTCTTTACTTTGTTCACAGCAGGTGTATTGCAAAATGCTGCTTAGTGTGGCAGCAGTCATATCTGATACTACAAATCTGGGGGGAAAAATAAATGCAGAGTATGAGAATGAGATGTGAGATATCTGCATAATATATTCATTACACTTAAGCATTAAGCTTGTTTTGAAAGGAAATGAGTTATGGCTCAGATCCTTTGTAATGGCAACAGCAACAAAGCAAATTCAGTATTCAGAGATGCTATAATGGACCTGCATCAGCCTCATTTGTTCAGAGTGAGCTATACTTCATCACAGAGAGAAATGGGTCTTTTCATTCCAGGAAAAACTGACACATGGGGATATGTGCCCAATCCCAGTTTTATGTAAACCCCTGGGAGCAGAGGGTTGACGGCTGGGAAGGAAAGGAGGAGGGGGATGGTTTTGTCCATAGCAAGTTTTACAATCACTGCAGAAGAAAACAGTCCCCAATTATAAACCTCTTTCATTGGGCTTCCTACCTGTTTAATCACTTCCCTCCAAAGTGTGAGAGGACTAACCCTAACTCAGACATTCACACTCCAGAGACTCATATTTCTCCATGTTCAGTTCACAGTGAAACAGTGATCTTAGTTCAGTCTCTAGTGGACAAACACAGAATAAGTAAAATCTTATAAGCATGATTCAGCAGGCAATTTGCTCAAGTAAAATCATGTGTGCATAAGCACAGATAACTTTCCCCTTTTTAGTGCTTGCCTCAGACTCCCAAGGTACAGTAAAATAATTTCTTAAGAAATGCTTTCCTCTACAAAAGTCATCCACACATTTCCAGCCTTATATTCCCCAAAACAGACCAACATATTAAAAAATGAGGAAAGGAGTCTAAAAAAGAACTGCTTGCTAATATTTTGGTTTATAGTCACATGTTTACTGGACAGAGTCTTTTCACTCTTACTGGAGCCAGTAAGCGAATAGAACAATTAATTTACCAAGAGATCAGAAAATCCTCTCTAAAGATTTCAGTAGGGTTAGGGGGATGGGGATGGCTGTATATGCTTTTTAACATATTTCTGTCTTGCATGCTCTCTGGATGAAACAAAACTTGGAAATGAGATAGGCAACATAACTGTTGGAAATGAGATAGCAACATATGCTATTATGAAGTTTTAGCTCACCAGGTAGACTCTTCACTAAATTTTTATTGATATTCATTCTTAGTGTGAACTTCTGTTGGCATTAAATCATGTATCTATCAAATGGGTACATATGGCAGTTTTCTTGTGCCATCTTACATGACTAGTTGCAACACTCAATTGCTCAATTTTCTAAGTTTTGCCAGGTCAAAATGCCAGTGTGGGAATGGGAATATTACAAATAACTATATAAAAGGACTGTTTATTTATATTTACTGCTCAGCTACCCTAAAGCATTTTTATTACCAAGGCATGGACAAGATCCTGTAAGGTATGTAATTTTACACAAGTGAGTAATCCTGTTAAGGTGAATGAGAATGCTCATATGAGTGAAATTATTCACATATTTAAGTCTTTTCAGGCCCAAACTTCAGCTCATACATAAAATACTGAAAAGTTTAGAGCTAGTGCACAAATTCTTAAAAATAATTACTTCTGCTATGTTACTGCAACACCTTCAAAACCATTTGTCCCTTTCTGTGAAAGAATGCACATATACACACACAAATTAAAACAGGCTGTTTCAAGTCCAGTGTAATCTATACAGTTAAAAAGTTTTACTGTGATGTTTTAGAAGTGTGAATGCCTATTCACTTTCTCCTTTCTTTCCAGCAATTAGTTGGGTAGAATTGTATTACAGGATCTATTTATGGAGGAACAATGATATTCTTAACCCAGTGCCTTTAAATGCTGATTTTTTTAAATGCTCCCTTTTGCTGTCAGAGTAGCAGGTAATCTGTATGCCGTCTGATCTGAAGCTGTGAACTATAGTTAGAGCTTATAGGAATACTTAGTAAGTTCTGTCATTAGAGTCTCTGGAGGATTTTTGTGTTTCCTGGCTCACAAACATCCATGGTCTCTTGAGAAAAAAACTTTAAGAAGTTGCGTCTTTCAGTAACATGAAGAAAACTCTGCTCCCAAGAGCAATGTCCCTAAGAAGGGTGCATTGTGGCTGAAACATTTCTCCCCTACACAGCTACAAACTAGATCAATCATTATTACCTCAGTTCTCATAGAAACTAATGAAAACTTTGAACAGCATAAGCATCACCAAAATATCCATTTAGTGAGAAATGAAAAAAAAAAACCACACACTTACTTTTTGCAGCCACTGAGTGTAATTTTCCATCACATGTTCCAGATGTTGCAGTTTCTGGGAAGAGAAATCCTGTTCCACGTGAGGAGCATCTCTCTGAAGAGCGTTTGTGTTGTACTGGTCTGTCGTGCTTTCACGACAGTTCCCGTCCTGTTCTGGCAGAATGAAAGTATAGGTGCACTGCCCGTGCTGAATCCGGTTAAATCTTCTCCCACTGGCTTCTGGACCTCGACGCTGGTTATTACAGCCTATATGAGCAAGAATCGCTGCCAGGAAAGCAAAGGAAAGGAAAATTGACATGTTATTACTACTTTCCTTTCCTACTTTAAGAAAAACTTTTTCTTCCTCTTTCTTTAAATTTGTTCTTAATTTCCCTTAAAGTCTTTGCAAAAAGGTTTGGAGAAGCACACTTTAGTAATCAAGCTTGGATAAACGTATTTTTTTAATTTCACTATGAGGATAGCTTCCTTAGTTAAAATTGGGAATATTTATTGCATAGTAGTTAAGATTTATTGTTTCCTCTCTGTTACAGTCCAGCATGTAGCCTGCTTTAGTCAGCTGCATATGCATATCCCAGTCTCTTTCCCCTACACTATCTGCTGCAGAACTGCTATTTTCTCTCAGACTTCAGTGAGTTTTATTAAGGTTGCACTTTCAAGCCAAGCTGGAAGCAAGCAGCCTTTCACAAGATGACTTGACAGGAATGCGTGTATGAGTGCGCCCCTATGCTAAGGATGGCTGATGGCTCGGTGCAGAGGGATCATCTTACAAACTGGCTGGATGCATGACCTCAATCATGCATGGCTTTCCAGCCCCTATTGCATACGACTGCTAAGGGCTTTTTGACGAATTCACATAAGTTTAATAAGTAAGGCAGTCCACCTTAATACACTTCATATGTTCACACTGACCTATTAAAATGTAGATAAAGTGTAGAAGCTTGTTGTAATCCCTCTGTAAATATACAAAGCACTGAAATTAAAAATACTTTCAGTTCTGCGCTGCTCAGTATCTATTAAAGAGTTCTAAGTCGAGCAAATGAGACTTATGGGAAAAAAGTTACGTTTAACCCTCACATGCTTGAGCTACTTTCCTAAGACAATTGTGTTTCTTAGCAGAGTTTACAGAGAGGGTTTTTTACAGCATGTAATGAAATTAAGGTTGCCAGATAGTAATGGGAAACGGCAGTTCAGAAGGATAATAATTTTCTGTGTTTGGCATCTAAACTAAGGTAACTAATTATAAAACAGTGAGGAATGGTGGTTGAACTATTACAAATTGTCTTCTGTAGTACTGTGTAGTTATCACATGCAAAACACTTCTTCCAATCTGCAAGTCTGTGTGGGTTATACAAGCACCTCTCATTATATGTAGAAACTTTCTCGGGGGCAACTTCCTCAGATTGTGGTAACTATTTAAGAAACTGTCTTATACTTAAATAGTGCCTTTGGTATTTGCTAGAGAGAAATCAAAAATCCCCAGATTAGAAACAGGATTGGAATATTCCTGATATTCAGAGGAATTTGGGTTTGAGTTCCTGCTCTAGTATTTGTTGTTGTTACATAAATATCAGCCAACACTTGTGCAGACCACTTTGCACAATTTTTCCCATGAAAGTAAGCAGTCTTCTAAATAGCAATAGCTCATTGCTAAAAAAATAGCCTGCAAGGTTTTTACCCTCAAGGAAAACTACCTGCAAGAATACTGAGTGCAAGCACCCTCAATGCAAGCACCTTCAGTGCTCATGCAGTTGCCACCTGTAACACAATATAATTTCATTCTAAAAATGAAATATTCATTCTGGAATATTTAGCCAAGCATCTGACCTACTCCTGAGGAAGCTATTCCTACTAAAAACTAGGGGAGGAGGCTTTTCATCTTGCATCTGGAAAGAAACCACTGCATTTGAGCCAATAATAAATATCCCTATTATAATGCAGAGAAAAGAGAGTTTTATCTTGCCTGAAAATGCCTCTATGTCCAATATATGGAGAAAAAAAAAAAGGAATGAATACAAAGCAAAGAGCAAACCATCAATGCTACTGTTGTTTTTAAGAAAATCAGAATATTCTTCTACCTCTGAACTGTTCACCCCATCTTTGCACTCTGTTTTTTAATTTTTCTGCCTCTGAAAACCAACTTCTTATGGCTTGTTTTCTTACTTGCATATAGCACTTCTCATTTTCTATCATCACCAGAACTGGTTCTGCTGTGGTTTATTACACTGTCTTTGCAGTTATTGTGAAATGTAATTGCAAGATACTTGCTCACATAAGATCAAAGAGCCTCAGTCAGGAAGAAGAGTGTAGGATCAGACACTGAGCTAAAGGCTTAGCATAAAAACAGCTATCCCCTATGAGGCAAATCAGAAATACCAGAGCACTAACAGGGTAACAGTACATGCTTTTTTTTAAAGTAAAAAGAAAACTTTATGAAAGGGCCTCACAGCAGTTAAAAGGGGGATAACAAAGGTGGGTGTACAAAGGCCTCCTAGATTTTTAGTTCATATTTTAAAATTCTGTTGTTTACACAAATGCCTCATTCACTTTCTGCAGAGTATTTAACAGACTTTCTCATGCAAGCATGGAAAAGTGAGACCGTAAACTTACAGTTGATGTTTTTCAGATGAGGAAAGACCTTCACAGAAGAGCAGGCTCACTTTGCTGCTATTGCATGGCCCCTCCCCACTGGCATAAGGTGACTTCTCCTTCTGTCGCCTTCTTCCTGAGGGGTAACAGCCATAAGAACCTTCAAGAAGTGCTCAAAGTTATTGACCATCTCTAGAATTTCCTCATTTGTCTCCAGCTTAGTTCCCTGCCACAGCACCTGCTTCTCAAAGCCAGATTCATCCCTGACCCCAGGCCTCAAAGTAACGGGTGGTGGGCAGCACTGTGGCAGGTGCCACAGCGGAGAGGCCTAGCAGAGCCGTGAAGCCGCCAGAGCATTTACTTCCAGCACACTGCACTCTAGGTTTCCTTACTAGAGAGAACCAAGTCACCCCACTCACTCAGTGACCACTGCCACATCTGTGTTGTGGGAGCAGCACACCCGAGACATCTCGTGTGCCTGACCACATGAGGTTTCATGAAGAGGTGAGGACGGGATGGCCCAGGAGCCATTCTGTTGCTCCCCGTTTGCAGCCCTTCTAGCCCACAGGGAGGCAGAGAAAGGGACTCATGAACTGTGCTGGGATGCACTTAAATCTTTGCAGGGATGCAGAGAGACTGTTGAAATGGCAGCCGCTCTGAAGGTCAGCAAGTTTTAGGGCTGCTCTTGCTGATCCCAGAGCCTGAGCTGCCTAGCAGGGTGCCTATCTAGAGGCACAGACTCTCCCAATCCTGCGACACAGGGATCATCAAGGCCAGTTTCCGGTTCCCCCAAACACATAGCGAAGACCTTTCGACAAGGACATTGAACTGGCCAGGCCAGGTTCAGTTTATGCTTTACCCTAGTACACTCATGGTCCCGTGCATACACAGGCAGAAAGACAACAACAAACACAGAAAAAAAGTTTGTTTCCAGATCTCTAGCCAGTTAATTCCACGGTGCAATTTTCTAAGGAACCCCATTTCACTTAAGGTAAACAGGTTCAGAAATGAGAAGAGTTTTTATTTTCCAATGTTCCCTATTTATATTAAAGTATCTGCTTTCTCCTTTCCAAGACCAAATCAACCAACAAACCAACAAAACAAACAAAATATCTTGCCCCAAGGATTTCAATGGTTTGGTGTCTTCTTCCAGATTTGATAAATGTACAGTTTATTATCCCAGTACCACATGATCTATGTGATTTATCCCAGCTTTTTAAGACCTGAAAATTTCATACTTCTGCAGGATCTTACATTATATACTATAGATACAAGATAAATGATTTGTCTAAGATTGCTCAGTAAATCAATGGCTCAGCCAGAAGCTGAGTAGGGGAATGGATGTGTTTAAAACTCTGTTTTTCTAAGACCACTTCCTCTGATACAATGACTACTTTTTTGTTCCTTGAACTCTTCATTCTGTGTAACAGGGAAGGGATGGAACCAGAAGCTTCCTTCCCAGACCATGCAAAGTCTCATATAGATTGTTTGTTTAGTGGCTATACAAAATTCTGTAGCTCATTATGCAACCAATCCTACAGGGCAAAATAAATGGAAATTCAATATCCAGATAAAGGTTACATTTACATGATATCAGTTCCTGCATATCTAGCATTAAAATAATTTAATGGCTTTTGTCACAGAATCATATGTATGCTCAGAGTTCAAATACAAATTCTAGGAAACCACTATCTATTTCTGTTTCTTTACATTTCTGCTGCAATATGTGTTATTGCTGCACATGACTTGCAATAAGGTTGCATCATATCACACACTGTAACTGGAGTTACTCCAACACAACTTCCTCAGTGTATAGGGGAATTCACTGCAGAATGGCCCCTAAGTATAGGTACAAGAAACAGGCTTTTATCTCTAGGTAAACCAGTTCCATACAGTAGGACACAAAATGTTTATTTTTAATGTAGCGCGTTCCAAAGAACCTCATTCTAAATATATAAATTTGAATGAATAAAAAGGGATCTGAAGTCCTAAAAGTCTGAGTGGTTATGTGCTAATGATTCTCCAGTGACTGCAGTGGAGGTGGTCCCAATTTACTGTAGTGTTGAGACCAGGTCGGGACACAGGAGATTTTCCTGACCATACAGAATCCAAACAGTATTGAGAGCAGATGAAAGGGAAGACTGACTTGCCTACTATGCAATAACACTACCTGCATGCTTTCTTTTCTTACTCTCCTGGGAACATGAAAGTAGTCATCTCAGATCAATTACTCCTCACTACTGAAGTTTGTATATTTACATGTGCATATTTAAGGCACGATCCCACACAGTGCTGCTTGCCAGATCCTTCCTTCAAAGGAATACAGCGATGGGTGCTGAGTCACGCTGCAGCTCAGCTTGGCTCTCCCAGCATTTCATTTCACACCTGGGAACAAGTAAACATCTGGGAACATTAACAGAATGGCAAAAAGCAGCAGCTCTTAGAAGAACACGATGGTTTACCACAGAAACATCTGAGCTCTTGGTTATGCCGTACAACCTGTCTGAATTTTGTCTCACACAGAGGTTGTGAGGCTTCTCAGGGCAAAAGTTTTATTGGACTCTTTCCAAACATGTTGGCAGCTAAGAGACCTAGGTGTTCTCTTAATTCTTATTGTCATACTGTCAGGAACGTAAGAAAATCAAGTTGTTCCTGTATTCATAACAAATCTTTGAGCTTATACATGTAAAGAAAAAGCATGTAGATTAACTCAATTAAATTTGGTCTCATGTCTCATTCATTGCAGGAAGGAGGGAATGCCTCCAACATCTTTTTGTTATCTGTCTAAGGCAAGTTTTATCCTTAAATTTCACACTTTCAGGATACTCGAGGCATTTTCAAAGACCAGCTTCCAATCCTATCAGAAAGGAGTGATGCACAGTAACTGAACAAGGTGAGCATGACATTTCTGTTTGAGAATAATAAAAATAGATGCCCAACAACAGTGATCTTCCACTGTAAAACCTAGCCAAAACCAGACAGTTGCCTTGAAAAGAAAGAGACTTCATATGGCTACAAGCCTTTTAGCCCTACCATGTGAATGTGCCTTCTATTGCCAATTACATTGAAAGTGCAATTTCATGGAAATGACTTATCAGCAATGTTGTTTGGTTGAACAGTTTAGTTATTCTATGGCCTATCCCCAGGTCTTGCTTCTCACCAGGGAAAAGCATGGGAGAGAAACAACAACCCATTGGTGCATTGCTTTTAGTTTCTGAATTAATTTAACATGTAGCCCCAGGTACTGTGCAATATGTGCATCTATTATTGAGGTCACAAAGGCAGGAACCATGACAGTATGGTTTTCTTGGAAAAGGAAAAATTGCACTCCCTCAGTCAACTGCAAATAAAAAAAAGTTATCCTAAATACTGGTAAAAGTTGAATATCTAGCAACAAAAAATCAAAGTTTCTTTAGGCTCTTTGGGTGAGCAACTTAAGATCTCTCCTTTGGAGTCTTAGGGGTTAAGTGCTGCCAGGTTACAGCTTTCCAACCTGATGGAAACCAAAATCTTGAATCAGGTGCTTAAAATCCCTATTCATAAGGAACGTTAGATACATAGTCATTAGAGACACAGAAGCCAACACGTCTGTGACATAATCCCTTACGTTGTCCATAGAAGGAATATGAGACCTACAGATCACTCCTGAGCATACTGCTCCAGTAACTCAATTTTTCTTTCTCCATCAGAAAGTCTTTTCTTCATAGGCCTCTGTGTAGCTCTGCTCTTTTCAACTCAGGTGCAGTAGAGAGGGAAGCGGTACCACTGCCAAGGATGGTGAGTCCCAGATTTAAATCCGTCCACTGCTTGATTTGGAGAGAGATAGTAATGAGACTCTCATATATGGAGCATATATATTCATAGCAAGGTATGAATGAGCCCTCTGGTTCAGCCGCATCAGCCACATTCTCCATCAACCTGAATGACACTGTAATCAACAAACTACAAAAGTCAGTCCTGGCTGCTCTCTAACCTAGTTAAAAATCAGAATGTAAAACATTCTCCTTAATTTTCTTCACATAGAAAAGGACATAAATCCAGGTCAGTTCTCAGTATTTATGTCCTTCAAGAACTCAAGTATCTGGCTAAAGCATATGTATCAAGAATATAACATTTATGAAGTAGCACTGTCCTACTTCCTTAGAGGTAGAGACGTTATTCTAATCACAACTAATTTTCCCAGCAAGCTTAATTATTTCATAGAGTAGCCTTAGATAAAATATTCTATGGAAAATAAACTTTATCAGATCTAATCAACTTTTTCCCTTGAGTTTCTATGGTGCTCCAATCAACTTCTGTCTACCTCTTGAGAAATACCTGCAAATCAAATGGTCTGGGAGAAATGGCTTGGAAAAGATGTAATCTATACACCAGTGGACAAAGAGGAAAAAGCCACATAGACTGCCCTGATTCTCCATTTTACAGGCTTCTGTAAAGAATCTGGCATTATTGATTTTCTAGAAAAATCATAACACATATTCTGCTTTCAGCCAAAAGAATGATGAGTCTTCCTTCAACTGTACAAGCTAATCATTAATTATGTGGGTGAAACACCTAGCTTTTTATGTGGATTTAAACTGGGAAAACATAGAATTAAAGTCTTGAATTACTATTCTTCTTTGAGTTCACCTTCAAAAACACAGCTTAATTGCTTTAGCTGTCTAGTCAAAAGGAGAATGTGGTAAAGGTGATGTTTCTGAAATGTATTTCATTCCAAATCAGAAATGAACTACGGTCCCAAGAGTGAGAAATCTCAATACTGCAGCTTTTTTAATTCTCACCGTTGCTATATTTTTCATGAATGGGCACACTCAACTCCATGAGTACTCTGAGCCTTCATCCAATTTAGCTTAGATTTTTGGCCAGAGCTTGACTCCAGCAGGAGCAGGAACAGTCAACAGTAATGATATTACACAACACAAGCAGTTCAGTCTTCCAGCATTCAGGATCACTTTTCTGGTATTGTTTTGGAGCGGGTAAACAGTAAGAAAGGAAGTAGAGAAGAGAAGAGAACATGAATGATATTGACATTTACCATCGACCAATGCCAAGAGTTATGACATAGGCAACCTAGCTTGAAAGCTACAGAATCCATGTCTGAATAGAAATAAATACTTCAACAAAATGAAATAAATGGAACAAACCCCCCCAAAACTGGAACATTCTTCTAGAAGCTCAGGAAAAACAACATAAAATTGCATTTCAGTTCAAACTGCAGGAAATACAAGCTCACCATTACTAGATGAACGTATGGTGGTCTGTTGAGCCCAGCTTTTGCCAAAAACCCCCTTTAAATCTTATTTGCTTTCTCTGTGTTTTTTGTGGTTTAAATATGCTGAGTCAGAATTTCAAGTGCTTTCTCCAGCAGTACTAAATAGATTATATAGCTATATAACTACACGTATTTTCAGGAAATAAGTCAAATAGTAATTGAATACTTTGATAGCAAGGCTAGTGTATCTGACTTCAGTTTACCTAGGATTTTGCAGTCTCTAGGACTATGGCAGCTTTCTTACACTCAGTCTATTTATTAATTCCCAGCAGCTAATGATTAGGTTCTGGGTGACAGATATAGCAGAGAAAAAGGCAGAAATCAGCCACCAGGGATTTGAAGTATCAAAGTCAAGTAAACAGCAGTATAGCCATTAAAAGGGAGAAGCACAGAAAGACAGTCTGGAATTAAGAATTGCAACTATTTCTTATTTAAGAAGTTGGTTTATGAATAAAATATCTCTTATATTTTTATAGTGTACTTTTCACCCCCACACCTATTATTTATTTTTGCAAACAGCTTCTGTTTTTGCATTCCATATATGGGTATAAGGCAGAGGCTTGACTTTCTGTGCTCCATTCTCACAACATCTCTGTAATACCAAAATTTGTGGCTTTCTAAT
This sequence comes from Tringa tobata, assembly GCA_033628505.1. Classification (NCBI taxonomy): domain Eukaryota; kingdom Metazoa; phylum Chordata; class Aves; order Charadriiformes; family Scolopacidae; genus Tringa; species Tringa tobata. The sequence goes on from JAHREE010000563.1 coordinate 10,522,781, forward strand.
TAGAAGCCTCAGTTGACTGGACGAATTTATTTTAAGAGGCCAATCAACTTCTTCCCAACTGTACGTGTCGTTTTTTATTAGGAAACAAAAAGTCAGACAACACAAATAAATAGCAGTGAGGCAAGAGGCTAGCTATGGTTTACGAGCAGTCCCGTGCTAAATAGCCTCACTACATCCACATCGCACTTCTCGGCTGAAGTATAGGATGCACTCATCCTATACTTAGACAGCAAGCTGTCGTAATTTTATATGGGAGAAACATTTATCACAAGTTGACTCTGACTAATTGGCCTGCTAGAACCAAGTCATTAATAGTACAGAGACAGTATTTTCCAACAGAGTTGGAAAATAAAGATAGGAATTCCTCTCCTGCGGCTAGGGTGTGCCTAGGGCCGTGGCTCAGGCACTGTGTCACATAGTTATAGCCAGCTCTGCAGCTTAGACATCTCCACGTCGCACTGCAATTGGAGTTAGGACATACTACCTTCCCTTCAGAAATTCCCCCTAGCACTTTTGTAGAACCTGCTCTGGCACAGATGCCCAAAGAAGCATGTAAAACTCACATGAATGCAGTTGTGGGCGCAGTCAGGTTGTGGTTCCCTGTGGAGAGCAGGCATAGCCACACTCTTTGAGAGAATCACCTATAGCAGACAGCCAGAATATACATCTCAGGCTTCTGATCACACTGAAGATCTCAAAATGCCTAGTCACTAAGCAGTAAAAGCAGAGGTAACTAATGGGATTACAAATATCTTTGTTTTCTTTTAATGCCAGCGGTCATGTAAATACCGTATCAACTGTATTGAATCTGCATAACATGTTTATAAATGTAATGAGTTTTTGAACTGATTCTTCAGCCACTTCTGAGAACACGGTGCAGTATAGGACCTGTGACACCCTGGCAATGCTGCTTTCAAGCATGGTGCTGTGTCCCATGGAACGTCAGTGCTGAAATATTAGCACCAGAGCCTGGACTGTGTCCTTGGGACCATGTGTGCTCAGGCACTGTCACTGAAACACCAGTAGCCTTAGAGCTTCATTTCTGAATGTAAATAAAACAGAAAATGGTCTGAAATACAACATATAAAAATGAACATTTTCCTCTCTGTGTACACCACTTACTGTACATCTCACATACACTAACCCAGGGTACTCAAATAGACCCGGTTCCCTAATAGCATGTAATTCAAAGACAGACTCTTAATTCACTTTAATCATCATAAACCCATCAGCACACTAGTAGGCATTTAACTACTGTAGGCCAATAAAAATGTTGTTTAAACTGTTAACTGCCCGTTTAAAGCAGCAATTAATCCCCAAGATCAACACCTTCAAAATTACTGCCATGGGGCATAGATAAATATTAACCTTGGCTCTTCAGGAAAGTGTTGGGCTTGTGACCTGGGGACAGATTGTTCTTGGTAGTTTAGGTTTTTATCCCATGCACTGCCATTGAGGTGTTGTATAATTCTTAGGAAAAAAAATGTCAAAACCACTACTCTGTTTTTAGCACCCTTGATGTAATCTTCTAATTAAAAATTTGGAGATAAAGTATTTTCTAACTGCAACTTTCTCCGCATATTTTTCCATGCAGTAATAAAATCCCATCATTTGGACTATGTGGGGGTAATCTTGGTATAATGATGAAAAATGGGGGGATACGACTTGTGAAAACACACATCCTTCCTTCTTAAAGAACCAGAGTCCCTTTCCTGCTCGGGCACAGTGCTCAGCAGATGCCCACTGAACAGTTATCAGCCCTGCTCGCCCAGACGGGTCCCAGAGCAAGAGACAAGCTTGTGGCACTGAATGCATTTAGCTGTAAGTGCTGGAACAGGAGCGAAGGAGAAAGGGAAAAACAGAGACAGCAGGAGACTAGATAGGTCTGTGTCCATGTATTACTGTTAGTAAAGTACTTTACATCTCTTGTATAAAAGGTATACAATTCACGTGTTTATATAATGTCATGTATTCAGTCAGTGATTTGCAGTCATTTGTAAAACACTGTTATTGTAATTTATAAAAAGTACCATCTGGCCAGTAACATTTTTTATGTAGAAAAACATTATTTTAAAAGAAGTGGCAAAATGAGCACAACTTTAAGTTAAGTACAGCTTTGAAGATGTAATCCAGATCCAAGCAAACCAAGCTCTGGGGAGTTTTGTTGAATGATCTAATCTTGTTCCTTTGATTCTGAAGTGTATAAACGAAATCCTGTACTCAGCTTTTTTATGTCCCTGAGCTACACTCAAATCTGTGTTCGAAGTGCCATGCACTCAGGTTCCCTTCATTACCCACCCCCACATTACACTGTATAAGTGGGTGGGACCACACTGTGAGGCTGGAAATACTGGGGGTTTGTGCAGTCACACAAGTCCTTTCAACTATGTATTCATGTCAGAATTGGAGACTGTAAAAAAGCAGCAGTAACAAGATCATTCAGAGTTGTGAGGCTTTGGCAGATGACCCTGAAGGGACTACGTGCAGAGTGCACTGACATCTGATGTGATTCTGCTTTCTCCACCCTTAGTCACTCTGCTTCTGCAAGTTCTTTATTGCTCATTTGGTATTTTTAAGTAAATGTTTTGATAAATATGGAACCATCACTCTAAATATTGCCATGGGCAATAAACAAGCATAAAGTCACAGTTCCTAAAATACACATGAAGGTAGTTGGTAGTGAAAGCCAGGCTGTGCATTTGAAGACATTCTCTGTTGTAGGAAGCGGGGAGGGTGATAGCCTTTGTCTAATACAGGAGAAGCAGGTAGAAAGGTCTCACCTGGGAAGTAGCAGAAGTTCCTAGCTGCTGAACAAGCAGCTGACCTAATGTGAGTTGGTTTTGAGGAGAATGCATCCCATCAGAAGAAATAGGAAACAACATCTCCATTGCTAGGTCTATACATCTATATATATACATACATATATATATACATCTATACTATACATTAGAGTCTCTTAAAAAGAAACAATTATTCCTCTCATGCTTTTTATAATCTGTTTTCAATTACTACATGATTGATCCATTCAGCTGGCAATATCATGAAAAGACGTCAGGCTGCATCACTGTTGCATCAGAGATTAGACAAAACAAAGAATAGTTGAACCCAGTAAGAAGACAGATCAGTGCTGATGGGAAGAGTTCAGCTGCACAGTGCATTCTCCTTTGTTGACATGTAAAAGACTCAATTCAGACTGTAATCCACATAATTTACAGAAAGACAACCATATGGCATCCAGATAACTAGTGATCTGCTCTCAGCCACTTTTCAGCCAAACCATAGTGATGCAAGGTACTTGAGCAGGAAGTTTGAATCTCAGTCTATACTAAATGCTGTAGAATGTCCTGGCAGCATAGGCTGCACAAGAAATCTGATCTTCCTCTGCACACTGACAAAATTTCATGCCAAGTTCAAGGTCTTGGTCCATTTGACTGGTGCACTGCATGAACTTGGCCCAAGATATCTATTAGATCTTCTAAATCTCATGGCTGATAAGGGTCTTCCAGCCTAAGGGAGCTCAAAAGAATAAAAGCCATCTTGTCAGGGAAAGATGTTGGTTGGTTGATGGTTTTTTAGTTTGGTCAAAGACCTTGGATGTAAAGTACCTTCACAAGTTTACATTCCAGGTGGAATGCACATTTCTCTGCAGAGCATTTAAGCAAGACAAATGTATGCATGAGATTTTTTGGGTTATGCTTTTAAATACACCTTTTTGTCAAAAGCCCTTCAGGAATGCTGTTTCTACTTGCCAGAGACAGAATCGTAGAATCATAAAATGGTTCGGGTTGGAAGGGAGCTTAAAGATCATTGAGTTCTAACTCCACTGCCACGGGCAGGGACACTTCCCACTAGACCAGGTTGCTCAAAGCTCCACCCATCCTGGCTTTGAACACTTCCAGACATGGGGCATCCACAACTTCTCCAGACAACCTGTTCCAGTGTCTCACCACCCTCACAGTAAAGAATTTCTTCCTAATATATGATCTAAATCTACCCTCTTTCAGTTTAAAACCATTAGCCCTCGTACTATCACTCCACTCCCTGATAAAAAGTCCTTCCCCATCTTTCCTGTAGGTCCCCTTTAGGTACTGGAAGGCTGCTATAAGGTCTACCCGGAGCCTCCTCTTCTCTTCTCTTCTCTTCTCTTCTCTTCTCTTCTCTTCTCTTCTCTTCTCTTCTCTTCTCTTCTCTTCTCTTCTCTTCTCTTCTCTTCGCTTCGCTTCGCTTCGCTTCGCTTCGCTTCGCTTCGCTTCGCTTCTCATAGCATAGGTGCTCCAGCTCTCTGATAATCTTCGTGACCCTCTGCTGGACTTCTTCCAGCAGGTCCATATCCTTCCTGTGCTGAGGACACCAGAGATGGACACAGTACTCCAGGTGGGGTCTCATGAGAGCAGAGTAGAGGGACAGGATTACCTCCCTCAACGTGCTGGCCACTATTCTTTTGATGCAGCCCAGGATGCAGCTGGCTTTCTGGGCTGCCAGTGCACATTGCCAGCTCATGTTGAGTTTCTTACCCACCAACACCCCCAAGTCCTTCTCCTCAGGGCTGCTCTCCAGCCGTTCTCTGCCCAACCTGTATTTGTGCCTGGGATTGCCACATCCCAGGTGCAGGACATTGCACTTGGCCTGGTTGAACTTCAGGTTTGCACGGGCACACCGCTCAAGCCTGTCCAGGTCCCTCTGGATGGCATCCCTTCCCTCCAGTGTGTCGACCGTGTCAAATAGTTAGCTTGGTGTTGGCAAATTTGCTGAGAGTGCACTTGATCCCACTGTCCATGTCACCAACACAGATGTTAAACAGCACTGGTTCCAGTACCGATCCATGAGGAATGCCTCTTGTTACTGGTGTCCATGAAATGCTTCTGAAGAAATAACTCAAAATGAAATACCCTCTAGAATATTAACACTTGTAGCAAGGGCAACTTCAAAAAAACTCAGCTGAGAGAGTTTCAGTTCTCTTGCACTTGTCAGTACAGGCCTTTTCAACGTGTTTCAAAACAACAGAAGTCCCGATCACTGCAGTACAGCAAAAATCAATTTGTCAGAAGTAAGCTTGATCTCAATAATATTGTCATTAGGATTGTCATTATCTTTTTGCTATATGTTTTGGGTTTTTTTCTGGTTATTTATATTTTGGTCCAAAAAGCTTGTTGTTTTTCTCTTTATTTCAGGGATATGAGAAGGACAGTGACAAAACAGTTCTTTCCCACCGGGTAGGTGGCTTCTACTACCGGTTAGCTGCTGATATACTTCTGGAGACAGTTTTTTTTTTTCTTTAACTCTTGTTATTAAGATAGCCCTGCCGGTTCGCTTGGCATGTCACTGGTACCCGACCAGCCCCTGCTGAGGTCGGGCCAAGCGCTGCCGGCGGCGGCGGGCCAGCGGCGGGGCGCGGGGGCGAGCGCGGCGTGTGACCTCCCTCTGCCGGCCACCTGCAGAATACAGGCGGAATACAGAAGGAAAAAAAAACCTTTTTTTTTTGGTCTGTCTTTTGCAAGGGGTGAACACACGCCTGGATACACTAGCGGCCAAAGAAAAAGTGGAAAATTTACATGACCGGAGTGTGTGAGGGGGGGAACCCACCACATTTTAGAACAAATGTGGCCAATTTCTGAATATCAGCAGGTATCACTGGTAGACCACTAGTAAAAATATGTCCTTTTTATGTCCCGCAGAGTCCATAAGAAAATAATCCTTTTCATTTTATGCATCTTTTCTCTAATTTTCTCTTATCACACAAAGTTATAAAAGGGATACAGATGGATAGGTTCAGGTTACTACTGGAACCTGCACATTGTCTTCCAACTCATTTACATTTCTGCCAATCTATGTGTAATTGGCAACTAAGAAATACCATTAAATGAGCTTTAATTATGAAATTGTATAACGGGAAGTCTTCCCACTTTAAAATCAGTTATTTCCATGCTACTGCATGTTTCAGTTACTGTTCTCTCCACGATGTTCATAGCAGAAAATTGCCTAAGAGATCAACAAAATCATCATATCAGAATTTTATTTCACCATTAAAGGCTGTCTTAGCAGGCATAACATTCATAAATGAAAACAAAATAAAGTCTTTCAGTAAGTCCAGGCAATTCCATATTTCTGATATTAGCAAAGGCTTTTACTTTAAAAATGCCCTGCACAAATGATATTTCAGCCTCAAAGTAGGGGTGGAATCTTGACATTATTAATGCTAATGAAAATTTTGCCATGGAACCAGGTTTTTACCTAAAATATTTATGCTACTTTTTTCAGCAGCTCCCTGGCTACACAGTCTTACAACACACTCTACTGCAGCCTTGGTAAAAGGATCCGGGCTTGGACCCAAGCCTCAATCCCTTATCAGACCAACTCAACTTCTTGTTTCAGTCAGCTGTAAACAATTGATACTATCACTGAAAAGTGCAAGAACTCTGTTATAAATAATATTATCTGTCCTTGGAGAAATGTATTTCTCCCCCTTTACACATAACGCTGACCTCTATGTAATATTAAACTATATGTAGGGGCATTAGCATTTCAATCTGCTCAAAACTCAGAGTCCATGTTGCTGTGGTGTGTGACAAGCACACACAGGCAGTATCCTTCCTAAAGGAAGAAAGATCTCAAGCTCTAGCTCTGCGTTGCCCTGCGCCTACACAGGTCACAACAAAAGAGATATGAGGTGTGGGATGTTTGAAAACAAGAGCAAATGGTCTAAATAAACTGATTCTTTCAGAATAGCTTAAAGTGGTTGAACGACAACTGAAATGCTGGTGAGAATTCTTAGCGTCTTGATGATTTTAGAAAGGCAACATTCATGCACATTTGTACAGGATTCTCCTGTGACTTTACCCTTGCAGTTTGCATAACTATGCAAAAATCCTTTAATTGCAATGGTTTATATTTCATATCAGGTGAAAAGCACAACAAAAGTAGTCACTAAGAGCAAAAGCAGAAACGGGGTGAACTACATGCAGATATTTATGACTTGGTAGTGTTGACACTAACTGAAATGCCTGAATAAACAGTGGTGCTAGTGCCAGTGCAAATTTGCACCACCAAATACTTCATAAACAATAGCAGAGCTTTTCAGCAAGTGTTTGACTGAAGGGTATGATTATGAATCAGTCCATGCCAATACATTGATTATGAACATCATTCCAAGTACGAATGTTCCTTATTAGTGTAGGGGACCCAGGACCTATAACTCGTGCATGGTCCACTTATCGTTTCTTCTGCTGAAGAAATGGCATTACTGAAGAGACTTTCACCCATATTTTTTCACTCAAAGATTAAGTAATCCAGCTTGTCCCTCAATACCAGACAGTATTAGTTAGGGGCATTTTTGTGTAATAAATGATTTAATTCCTTGGGAAAGATCTTTGATTATTTGCATGTAGCTGTGGTTGCTATGTGTTTTGGTTTCTCTGTTAGGAAGGTAGAATTGAACACCCAGATCAACACAGACATTTTTCATTTGAGAGGAAGGGAGGTAAGTACCACTTGTATTTTTTAAAGCATCCATCAAAACTGTCTTCTTTTATTACATATTTTCAAACACATTTGGTGTGAGAAGTTACTACTGCATGATCTGGTTATACACATATATATGTAGGTATAGATATAGATAATGTAGGAATAGATACAGCTGCTTTGGCTTTGCATCTCCAAGAAGGCAAAGGTCATTGCTTGCAATTTCTGTGATGTGCAACTCTTTATTGAACACTCCACTTTGGAGGCAGGAGAAGGCTTTCACATGCATTTAAAAAGTAGCCTTCAGTGAAGATCAGATCTCAGATGGTGCTACAGACCCCTTGTGACCCCCACCCATAAGTCCTCTAATAACATACATGGTACATCCTAAACGAGCTTGCAGCAAATTTTGACTGTGTGATTCCTTCATTTCAGAGCCACCAGCATACACTGTTTTCCCTTTGTGCAGTTCCATTAAAAGGTAACAGTCCAGCTTTTTATTGCTTTCCTTCTTTATTGAGGTCTTTGGTAAAAGAAGGACATTTCTGGTGTTGAAATTCCAGAACTAATATTTAGCACCCTGAGGGCAGAAATATTTTCTTCATATAAAGACTAATCTCTTTATTTTATTCTTTTAATTTGTTTAAATTGTTAAAGATGTAGTGTATATATAGTCAAAGAAGATATTTCTGACCTTCCATTACTAACAAGGCCAGTAGCAATGACATCGTAGTATATATTTTCCAATACCTATAGCATTATTTAAAATAATTACATTAAAAATTGAACTTTTACCACTCAATTAACAACATATTCTTTTACTGAACAGGGAAATGTATAATAAATAGATTTTCCAATAAGGTTATGTTATCATGCACGTGCATTACATTTTTAAATAACACAATAAAAGTTAACTACTTTCTAGATTATCTTACATGAAAATAAATGCAGAAGTTGATGTGTGAATTATTTTTAAGGTGTGAAATGTAACAGTTGGAAAGTATTCTTTAAAGACATTTGAGTGACTGAACAGTTTGAGAGAGTTACAGTCTGCCCACAAATACTCTGGGAATTAAAAGGAGGCTATAATTGTTAGCTAAGATATCTGCTGCAAATTCGTTAAGCATCCGGTGATTAAAAGCTCTTTGAGGTCTACATATAAGTGCTCAGTATGAGTATTATTCCTCTGAGTTGCAGAGCCTTGGTCTATTTGTGATAACCCTTTACCACAGAGATTTTCACTTTACTAAACCTGGAGACAAATCAATTGAAAACTTTCAAGGCCTGACATATAGTTTAGAAATACACCAGACCTCTGCCTGATATCTCACTAAAAACATTTTCGTGTGACACACTATTATGATCTTCTGGCTATTCTACAATTGTAGCAGCAATGACAACCCTACACCTTTTCTGCCAGGGCCTCAAGAAAGTAGTCAGGAGTTTTTTTCCTCACAAATTTTCCTTATTAGAAGAAAACAATAAGCTCTCTAATAAACCAAATAGCAATATTTAGAATAGATAGCACATATATTTTAAGAAACAAATTTCATTATTACTGTGCAGCTAATGGCAGACATAAACCATAGCAGCAACTTCAGCAGGAGATAATAGCTACACATGATTTCTCTCTCCACACCAGTAAATGGCTATACTTTGCTTAAAGGCTTTTGGTCTTGAAACAAAGACAGATAGTGGCAAGTTTGTGAGAAGTGGCAAGTCTTGAAGTAAAAGAAACATAAGTTTATTTTTTAATTTGTGAATAGAAAAGCACAGTTTCAATTTCTGTCCTCAAATCAGATACTGCCCTAGGACTCCAGGCAGGAAGACTCAGGAGGTTTGTAGCACTGAATGGAGCAATTTGTCTGTGCAGCAGTTCCAGGCAGGAATGATGTTTTGAGGACAAGAAGTACTGTATCAGCATGAATAAAGAGAAGAACTACCACATTCTTGGTGCCACAAGAAATTTAAAATCCAGTGTGGATTTACAATGATGAGAAGGCTTTCACTATTCAAATGCTGGCAAATGAGGAAAGGTGATCATAAACACTATCTGCTGTTTACATATTTAATTGTGTTAGATAATATGTCAACAAAGACACAAAAAACCTTCAGTGTGATAATTATCAAAGTGCACATTACCTCTCTTTATATGCATGCTTTTAGGTTCTCATTCTCAACCCACTCTAAGGAAGTAGTTTACACGGAGAGATAAACCATCTGGAATAAGTTCTCAGAGAAACTTGGTATAGTGGGAGGTGTCCCTGCCCATGGCAGGATGTGGGAACTAGATGATCTTCAAGATCCCTTCCAACTCAAACCATTCTATGATTCTATGATTTTATGTGCAGAGCAGCAGATGTTTGGGAAGTTGTTATTCCCCCACCCCACACACTCATGCACACGCAAATCCTATCTACCTCTTCATTTAGCCTCAAACACAGGTAAAGAACAGCTATACTATATGAGTGAAAAGCACAGCTGTCCACCCCGGTCCTGCAACTTTCCTCAACCTCTGAGAATGTCCTAAAAGGGAACCAGAACAGCACAGTAAGAGAACCAACTCAGCAACACCATAGCATGACCTCTTTTTAATCCTATGATGGATACTTTTTCCTTTGGTCCAATTACAAATTGAATCTTTTCCAGTAGGTTGTTTCCCTATGCATTTAGTTCACAAACTCCCTTAGCGGGGATAGGTTCACTATCATAAGGCTGAAGTTTACCACCTTACCCTCTGCTGCCTGTGGCTCTCCTTTCAGTGCTAATATTACAGTTTTTGGCATAACACTGTCTTGCACAACTGTGTCCAACTTTTAAATTTAGCTTTCCCTGTGCTTTCAGACTGACAGCCCATTCATCTTAGCCTTTAAAATTTCCTTTATTTTGTATTAAAACTTATGCGGAGTGCAACATCTTCAGAATTTTTGTAATGCAGTTTTACAGCTAGCTTCCTCTGCCTACAGCAGCCGAAAACCATCAAGATCAAGTGCGTCAGAAGGAAGCTTTTGTTAGAAATAGAGCAAACCCATTTTGCCTGCAATATTGCTCTCATCTCCAGAACAAAGCAGTCTTTTCTCCACTCACCATCTGCATTTGTACAGTTTTTAGACACTTCACTTGGATGAATCGTTAGTATAAGCTGAAAAGATCATTTTTCTTAGGTAATTTATTGCAGTATCAGTTGCTGTTCATTAAATGCTCAAAAGCAAGGAAGCTAATAAATATTTGCTTCAATCAGCACCAGAATTTTAACTGATCAATATCACACAGCAATTTCATGTATATAATATAACACCTTGTTCTCACTGTCTCATATCAGAGAGTCTTTGATATTTCCTTCTTCAGCCCTCCTAGGCTCCTCTTCAATTCAATTCTTTACTGTTATAGTCATTCCCATTCATTTTCCTGCGGTCTTTTGAAAGAACTTAAAACAGAAAAGTCACTGCAGCCTGACTACAGTTTCTTCCAGTAATCTTCCCACATTAGAGGTGGAAAAATGAGCAGTCACTTGCTATTGCTGCAAGGGATGCTCTCAGAGCCTACTCAAGTAGGTGTACTGAGACCACAGCCTCACCACTCTTCACCCAAATGTGGTTTAGGAAACACACAGCTGCACCACAAGATTTGAGGAGGTCTCATTCCCATTATTCCCAATTGTAGCTATTATGTCTAATATTAAAAGTGTAATTTTATGTTTAGATCTCAAGTAAATGCAGACAACAATGTGGGCATATTTGAAACTAAAATTATTACCTAATATATTTTGCATTGTGAGAATGCAAAAAGATCTCAACTCTGCTTCAAAACCTGTTCTGACATGCAATGTGGGAACTATATACACTAAATAGACGGAAAACATTTTTTAATGTCTTCTTTCTGCAACAGATGTATAGCTTTCCTTTCCACACAATCCCGGGAAATCTGTTAAGTACATAACACAGTATTTTCTTGACTCCGATGCTAAGTACCATTTATAACTGTCTGTCTCTGGAGTATGGTTCACTAATAGCACTCTCCAGTCCTCTGCATTACCAGCGCAGTGTCAGATGTGATAGGGTCTGGGCAATGGGATCCAAAAGAGGCTAGTTACAACTCTGTCATAGTGCCAGATGTAAATATAAATCTCTCTAATTATAAGTGTTTGAAATATAGATGGATCAAATGGCCTTATGGTAATTTAAAGCTTAGGAATTGAAACTGTTTAGAAGTCTGGGTATAATGTATGGCTTTGTGCCTTCATTTCTTTTAGGAAAGTCAAAGGAACAAAGGACAAATTTTCTGGAGGAAAAGTAGGTATCATGAAGTCTTTAAAATGAACTAATTTTCCATTGTTTTGAAAAAAACTTAGGAAAATACACTAGCTAGCAATATTTTTTGAAAATATATATATTTAATATATTTAAATATAACACTCCCTGCTGAAAGGATACGCAGAGTTTTTATTGTGCTTGAGGGCGTATTTATGATTTCAGGCAAGTTCCAGTACAGAGGGAAATTAAATGCAATGAACCATGATCTTGTATACACACTGTAATTACGACTGTATAAATGTACATATATGTGTGCGTGCATATACCCATTATAATATTAACAGTGATATTCCACCTGAATTCTGAAAACAAGGGGCCTTCCACACAGTTTTAGTTTTACTGCGCTTCTACAGGTGTTTTAGGGCCCCAAACATTAAGTAGTTGTCATATTATGATAAGGGGTTTTATGTGTTTTTATCAGTCTGGAAGCAGTCGTGATGTTGACTGGAGCAGGCATTCAGAGTGTGCCTTGGCCTCTCCAACAGTCACAACACAGCAGTGCTCGGCTTTTCCCTCCCATCCTCCCTGTAAATCCACTGGAGATTTTAAATTGTTTGGTGGCATCAAGCAGGCACTGTCATTCTGCCAGGTGTTAAAACTGGTCATCTGCAAGTCAATGGAGGACTGTGAGCACCCCGTCCCTAGGGTGGTCTGACCAAAGCACCAAGGCCTGTCCCTGGCCTCCATCTCAATGGCCTGGGTGGCCAGGAATTCAAAATGGACTAAGTCACCGCAACTGTACAGGTGCCACCTGCATATTACTGTAAGTGTCACGGCTCCTGTCACTTTTATCTGACACTGGTTAGATGTGAGATATATTGTGCCTGATTTACACTTAGGGAAACAGATAGGTTGGGAATGTGGACCAGCCAATTCATGTAGACAAAGTCACTCGATGCTTGTGTCAATAAACATGCTAATGACTCAATTGAATTTGGTAATGTTTGTGGGGCAATTTCATCGGGAAAACGTCAGTGTACTCTTGAGGACTGAGATCACAACTGAAAATTATTGTGAAAAGTTTCATCTATTAGCTCATGGAGTCCTGCAACGGCAGGTGATTTTCATAGCTGTTTCTATGACAGGAAAAAGTAAATATTATTTTTCCAGTGCCTAATTTCCCCTTTTTACTGTTTTATTTTCATGTAATGAAATCTGAATCAAATTTCCCTAATTAAGTTAATAACTCTTGATTCCCTTTGCTGATCTGAAATATTTTTGTCTTCAAATAATTATTAAAAACATTTTGCACAAGTCACATTACACAACAATGCGATTTAGCATGGATGTTTTCACATGTAAAACATGAAATTAAACCGTGAAAAATGCTTGTTTGTAGGTTTGTATTTAGCATATATAATCCCACTTAAAGAAACTACAGAAAAAATACATATATCTGTCTTCCTGTCTGTCTTCCTTATGATTATCTTGATTGTTTCCTCTTTCTTTCCATATACTCAGTAATCTATCTAGTATCCTACACTTATTCTTTTATTTTGGCTAATTTATCAGTCATTCAGCTATCTGCTCTTAAACAAACTTATATAGCACAGAAAATACACAGGTTCTCAGGCACACAAGCATTTCTTATAACTGAGGAAAAGCAGTTCTGTCTGAAGACTTGTTTATTCCAACTCTGCCACTTGGTCTGGCAGTAGACATTATGTCTCCCTCCAAACTTTGCCTTACTTATTTCTTTAAATCATGACAACTATAACAGTAATATCTCATATGTCTCCATTTTAGTATCCAAAATACTATTATAACATTATATCCTAGAAAACAAAACAAATCCACCAAAAACTACTGCTTTAAACAATCTAAAAAATTAAATTAGTCATCATCTAGCAACTGGATGGATGAATTGGTGATATCAATACTGCATAGTCTTCTGTGTGACCGCATCTTAACTTATTTTTCAAGAAAAGTCTTAACTGATTTTTTTCAGGCTAAACCAGAAGCTTTCAGTCCTCAGCCTTTGTTAAATTGTGGTTGATCCTTGCGCATTGTCTTATATATCTTTACCCTGTTTCCACTACTCTAGTCCTTGAGCTTACGTTATTCTTCCAGTACAAGATGCTGTTCCATGCTCATTGACTTTGCGCTGTCAGTAAATTCAGTGTTTTCTGGATTGTAATTGTAATGTGTCACATTTTATATATACATATGTATTCTTAAGTACTTCTCCACTGCATGAGTCACTCTTTTAGCAAGTGCTTTTTCTAAGCCGATAAGATCTATCAGAAAGTAAGTAAATTCCAGACTATCTTCCTCTAGTTGTCTTGAAATAGCTGCTAAATAAAATCAGAACTCTTTCAATACTTGGAAGGTGATAACCTTCACCACACAACTGTGTCCTCTGCAACATGACTGAATTGGAGACTATTTCTCACAAATCCTTTGAAGTTAAGAATGTTTTCCAAAGAAATTTCATAAGTTCATTTTTCTCAGATGATCTGAACTTGTTATGACAACAGGTCTACTTGTAGAGGAATGGTCTAAGATATGAAGAGAGGTCAGTCAGTACAAAAGGACTGTGGAGATTATAAATTTCTATTTATTCCTTCTTTACTGAAAAAATGTAGTATGATGTGCTTTGTCAGTACCTCTTCATTTCTGTCCATCTCACCTAAGTACCAGTGGCAGTCACCATGATCTGCTGTGCCGTTCAAGCCAATAACTGCCAACATATGCTGTCAGTACACTAATTAGATGTTTATGGCACATATTCTTTCTAAAACACAGAAATCGATATAGGACACCCAGTGTAAGACACATTTGACATTGAAACACACCAGTGAGTTCCTAACAGGGAAGAGTTCTACCCTGATGTAAGCATGGACAGGTTTATTTTCCAGATTACCAGTAGTTAAACAGTCCAAGAATATGAAAAAAAATCTTCTATTTAACAGACAAGCACAACTAAACTATCTCATAATTAAGAAAGAACAGATTGAGTATTAGGATGAAAGATATGTCTAAGTCCCTCTAAGAATTTAAAGGGAGTTTTTCTGCAAGGGTTAGCAAACTCCACCCGGCAAAAATGCTGGTGCAATCTGAGATTATCTGAACAAAAATCCTGCATGGTGGGACTGAATTTGGGAGCTGATGGAAGTTCCTGTAGGGAACCTCCTGAAAGTGACTCTCCAAGTGATGTGCAATGGCCATCCAATGGCTGGAACTGGCACCTTTTCAGAACCAGGAGTCACCTGAATAAGGTAGAGACCTTTCTGACATAAATTTAGTATGAGTAGGTGAAATAATTTTTTCTTTAATTTTTTTAGCGCCATCTTTATAAACACTAGTAACCACATTGTCTGACTGGGATGCTATGAATACTAGTAATTTCTACTTGTCTTTACCTGGTTTGATTTAAGTGTGGTCTAAGACATTCTAATAAGATCCTAATGAAATGCTGCTTGCCTAAAGGAAAAATTGGATCTATAAACTGAGGAATGGAGCACTTCTTCATGTACTTTAGCTCTCCAGAATATCCTTGAGAGGATTCAGATGGCATCAGAATGGATCCTCTGCTTAGTTGCATGGTCCAGTAAGAAAGAAGCAACACTGAAGGAAGACAGCAGAGACTTCCAGTAAAATTAGCAACACTGAAGTTTCTCTGGCCTGCAGGAAATTATTGGTGTGATACATGAACATCAAGGATCACAGGGAGCATGTCACAAGCTCCTTCACTGTGTTTTTTACTTGTCTTCCTACTGTGAAGGCTGTATATTTCAACTTCCACTGGGCCGTTTGCAAAACATTTGTCACAGCATGCTCTGCACTTGATATCCATAGGAATTGTATACTCTGTGTATAACATCATGTCTCTATAATCACTTGGTATTTTGGATACTTTTCATTTCTCTGCTCAGCACTTACATTTGCCAGTTTGCTCCCCCATGCTGTAATGACTTCTTTTCCCCTGAATTTTCACCATTAGTGCACTTATCCATTTTCTTGTTCGGTTACAGCTCTCACTGGCTATGTCTAGGGTTTGGCTGTAGATTAAATCCAGACTCTGCTGGAGTAAGAACACTCCCACTACATGATGCCGAGTGCTGATAAACTTACACTCAAGCCAGTGAAGTAAGTTTATAGTTCTCAAAAAATGTTGATGAGCTAACTTTGTGCCAGCTAACTTTATGCTAAGTCAGGACTGTCTGACCATGCCAGATCTCCCACAGCTAGTGAACCTCCTACAGATAGGCTGTGAGCCTTCTCACAGCTCCTTCTTGCTCCATTTCTGCCTGCTTGCCTACGGAGTCATTGTCCTTGGAAGCAGCCCCACATCTTTTATATGCAGGAACAGGGCCCTGTATTTCCCTTTGTCTTTGGTTTCCGTCTATAGTCACAGACCTAACTGTGGACCTGCCATGCATTGTGTCTCTGGTTGGCCCACTGCCCCAGACTTTGCCACTGCCACACAACTGTTAGCTACAACACCATGGTTATCATCACGGAGACAGGCACAGAACTGAGCCAGATCAAGGCCATGTGGGCCTCATTTGCATTATCCCAGATCCCACTGTGTTTATCTCAAGCCAGAATGAAGGTGGGTAGATCTAAAACAGCTGCTGGGTCTCTAGGGGGAGACTCTTCTACAGGTCTCCTATTTCCAGCACATGCTAAGGTTCTGCATTATGGCTGTGCATTAAGTTTATTTTGTCTTTGCAGGACCATAGCATGGCACTGAGTCCTGGCCTGTTGCTTAACTGTTAGGACACTCCTTTGCACAGTTGTGGCCTGAGCCAGCTGAATTTCTTCTGCAGGTTTTGAAAATACCAGTGGCCAAGATCTGGTCCACAGGAATGACAGATGAGGTCTTCCTTTTTTTCCTGTAGAGGAGGGAAAAAATTAGTCCTCCAAACCTTCTATGTTCAGGGCAATGGGAGAGTCCATGGCTTTGTTTCATTTACTGGTATAGAACTGAAAGGACCAGTGGTGGTTGACTGAGGTGAAGGCTCTGAAGAAGGGTTAATATGGACTGAGGATAATAATGGCTGCATAGATGCTGGGAAGACATCCTGTGAGTGCTGGCAACTGCCTGACTGCAATGTAGTCAGACTCAGATATGTGAGATTTTGGGCCTCCTGTTTGCTGTTCTCTTTGAGGAAAAGAGGGAGCATCTGAGGACAAATTCTGGATCATTTTTGAAGGCCTTTGAGACCAATTTCTATTTTCTTATCATTTTCTAAGCATACAGACAGCTCCTAGGCATTTTGCCAATAAAGCAGTCTAGTGCTGCTGGCAATTCTGTCCCTGTTCTTTTGTCAGTAACTGGGAACTGGCCTTATGCTACCTAAACCCTTCCCCTCTCAAAATAAGCTCTCCTGGTCCAGGACCCAGTGCATGTCACATCTGGAGGCTTTGACTTCTTATTACTCTTCTTTCATTCTGGGAAGTTGTGAGTCACAGCCCTATACCTGTTTCTTTCCATAAAAAGCCTTCACCGGCCTATTTTACTGGAGATGCACAGTAGACCATATTAAATTGAAAATGTAGATACACACATACACAAATGGCAAGAACGATGAATTTTTCTGCTCAGAAAGAGTACTTGGAGAAGGGAAAAGAGATTGGGCTGACGTCCCTCCTGTCCAGTTATCATCACTTACTATTCTCATTTCAGCTAATGTGTCAGCAGTTGTACAGCTATACTTCAGCTTGAGGTAGGTAGAAAGTATACTCAGATGTTTCCTAGAATAACAGGTTTCTCCACGGAGGCCATTTTTTTCTCCCTAATGCATTCAGTATTTTGGAGCATTTTGTGTTGTATAGGAAGGGTGCATATTTTTGAAAAAATATTTGTGTACCCCTGTAATTAAATGGGTGACTGCTATCATGAAGCATAAAGAATTACCTACCAGAGGTAACAGGGGGAATGTCCGCATCTGATGGTCCCTGTGATTCATCATGGGTTTGTCAAAGTCTTTGTCCTCCATGTACTAGACCCAGTCATCTAAGAGACTGGGAAGAGCTTGTAACTCTGGAAGAGTCCAACCAGAGCTCTGGATCCAGAGTTACAAGCTCTTCCCTCCTCCATTCTCGCAGGGACATCAACCAGGCACAGGATCACACACACAGAATCTACCATCACCAGAACTGATGCAGACAGAGGATATGTCAGCTGGAATCCATGATAACCTAGAGCAAAGGTTGCTTACTTATCTGGGGTATGTACAATGACCATTTCTATTTTCTGTTTAAGCAATTTGGGTATCTGTAGTCAAAGTCAGCTGCCTGGGCAAATGAGTGGATGGGTAATCTATGAAATTAAAATTATGGGAGCAGGGAAGAGAGGACTCAAGCAAACACGGTCTGGCCCAGAGGAGGTATACTGTTCTGTTATTGTCCTGGGCCAGAGCCAAATGACAGCTACAGCTGCACTCAATTACTTACATACTAGTTCTGAGCAGGACAAAAGCCAGAAGATAGCAGAGGTAGGTTATGAGAGACCTAGCACAATGTATGGGAATGTCTTTACTGGCACCTAGTTCTACTCAAACACCTCACACACTCTCAATATTTAAGTCACCTACTTCATGAGCACAGTTTCCCTAGTCCATGTCTCATACACTTTCCGAAGCAAACAGCCCACTTAATTCTCATTAGCTTCCAGAGATCAAAACCCAATAGAACAAAACTAGGCTGCAAGCAATGCCTGCTGGGATCAAGTCTGGTTCTGTGATCCTGGGAGCTAAACATACTCTAAATTTTGCAGTTTCTGTTATGGGCCATTTCTAGCATCTGTTTTCCAAAATCCTTTCTTTTAAAGTCTTTTTCCCTTGAAAAACTTCAAGCCGTATTGTTATTTCTGTAGTTAGAATCCCAGAGCCTTCAGGGTTGGGATGGAAAAGCCCGATCATCTGGGAATTAAAAGATGGTAAGAACTATATTGGTAGAACCTGCAGGACAAAAAGGGGACTGTAGGGAAAAGTAATAGAGACAAAAAAATATGGGAAAAACGAAGTTGTATCATTATGTCTCATTGTTGTAACTAACATCTGTGGTGCTGTTTCTATGTTATGAAACTGAGCTGCTACATGAGAGCATGTAGATATGTGAAAAGCAGGTCTTGCAAGCGTAAGGCTGAAGGAGCGTGTAAAGAAGCATACCTGATGTATTTTTCATACTGCCTGTTGGGATGGGTTTCTGAAGCAATTTTCCATCAGAGCCAAACCACAGAGGGCCTAGGTAGTTCATCCTAGAAGCTCTGGTGTGTAGAACTGGTATTCAGAAGAACTGGTGTGTAGATAAAATGGATGATCATCAGACATCCAATGGGATGTGCACTGGGATGATCTAAGTCTGCAGGACCAGGACTGAGACGTGTTCAGCAGCCAAAAATTTTAACAGTTGCCAAATAACTAAGATTGATGGCTTAGAAGTTCTGCTCTCAGTCCCCATTCTTCTCCCTCTTTTATCTGCAAATACTGTAAAGAGAAATGTGACAAAAGGGTCTTTTATCTTCACCCTTCATATGGCCAGAA
>JAHREE010000563.1:10542305-10764186 GCA_033628505.1 Tringa tobata
AAGTCTGCAAGACCAGGACTGAGACGTGTTCAGCAGCCAAAAATTTTAACAGTTGCCAAATAACTAAGATTGATGGCTTAGAAGTTCTGCTCTCAGTCCCCATTCTTCTCCCTCTTTTATCTGCAAATACTGTAAAGAGAAATGTGACAAAAGGGTCTTTTATCTTCACCCTTCATATGGCCAGAATATTTAATACTATGCTGAGCAATAACTGTGGAATCATTGAAGAGTTACTGAGAGTAACAACAGGGAAGTGGCTTGTTAACACTTTCCTGAACCAAAGCAGTAGGTGCAGCCATAGTTACCAAGTAATAGGGCTGGTAAGACAACATCAATGATCTTCATGGGCCCAGCAGAGACACATGTTACCCCAGATGCTCAGCATCAGTAAGGCCAGAACTGGAAAAGAAAAAACACTCTGCATTTTTCTGGACCACTGAGGGGAGTAAAGTGTCTGGAATAGTTTATAACAGCTTGTAGCACTAAACTCCCGACAGCGAGGAACAGCACTGGTCAGATAGGAGACACAGAAGCAATGGATAAACGCAGGAATATGTGAAAGCAGTAGAGCAGTTGGGAAAATGCAGAGCCTACTGTGATCTCCTGTGTGCACCTCAGCTGGATGTAATCCAAGCCAGGATCCTTTGTACAGTCACAGTCAGATCACGATCAGGTATTGGTGGGGTATTTCACCAGTTATGAAGGGACAATTAAGAGAAAAATACAGTCTAGAGGTTTTGAAATTCTTGATGACCAAGTTCCAGTGGCTGACATATGAGATCAGACACCACTTACGGGGCAAATTCAAGACAAACCTGAGCTACATCTCCTCCACCCTAGACTCTTCTATCCATTGTGGATCCTTACATGTTTGCAAATTATCTCTCTGCCACCAGCTACCATTCTTCCCAAAGGCACTGAAACAGGAACAGCACAACCATAAATCTTAAGAGTTTCCAATCCAAATTGCATGCGTTACTTGCTGCTGTACGGTGTTCACTGGGACAGCAGTCAAAAGTAGTTAGAGGTTTGAAAAATCTTTATTTTTTTCCTGAATAAGTAAACGTCAAAAATATGAACAAAGCTTTTAAACACAAAAGTGAGGAACATGCACTAGAATGAATGCAAATTAACTGTTATGAATAACAATTACCTTTCTTAAAAAAGAAAATTCATCATGAGACAGAACAGAAATAGAAGCCTCTACACTGCAACTTCATGCGTTCTTTTCTCTACACTTGCTCTGAGTCTATGACTTTTAGTACCTTCTTGGGCCACCACAAGTTCACAGAATCACGGAATCAGAATCGTTGAGGTTAGAAGGGACCCCTGGAAGTCATCTGGTCCAGAAGGTCACACAATACTGAAGGTGAGGCTGCAGCAACACTAAATACAGCAGGATAATCTACCGCTTTTGACCAGCTGGTTATGCTTTGTTTAACACACCTCAGGATGCAGTTTGCCCTCTTGGCTGCCAGGGCTCACTGCTGGCTCCTGTTGAGCCTGCTGTCAACCAGCACCCCCAGATCCCTTTCTGCAGGGCTGCTCTCCAGCCACTCCTCTCCCACTTTATACTTGTGCCTGGTATTACTGCATCCCAGATGCAAAATCCGCTATTCCTTCTTGTTAATTTTCATGTCATTAATGATGCCTAATGCTTCAATCTACCTGGATCCCTCTGCAAAGACTCTTGAAGTTTAAGTTGTTCAAGCATGACTTCCCCTTAACATAGTCCACCTCTTCTCCTTCTCGAACTTCCTTTACATCACTGAAATTTGTTCCCTGCTCTTCTCAGAATTCTTTTTACCTCTCTTTCCAGTTCTTACCTACCATCCCACTTTTCCCATCTTGACTGCCAGTAATAATGGGTAACATCTGATGAAGAAGTGTTCTGCCCTTGTTTCTATTGCCTTCTACCTGACCAAAACTGCAATGTCAAGGCAAACAAGTAGCCCTTCTTTCTGCTGCTCAACCACTCCCTTTCTAAAGGATAACAGAAATGCATAAAAAACAGTGAGTATAGTTATGATTGTGATCCTGCTGCCAGTCCAATGACCTTAATAAATGCGTACATGTTTGTGTGTATTATTATGATGAGGCAAGAAGCCTTTCTACTGTTTCTGTTTTATCAGTTGCCCAGGAAGATGACTAAAATGTTATGTTAGTCCTGCAAGAAGAGGTGTAAATGCAGTTTGGATCAGCAAGACCTTCTAGTGAGATCATTCCCCAAAATTGTGGCTGTTTTGCAAGCAGAAGCTGAGTTGCCCCAAAGAGTTGTCTAAGAACTTATTACTTTATACTGAGGTTTACATCCCACAACCCATAAAATGGGCAAATGGTTGCACTACATTTTGTGATCTTCAGGCAGCTAACCCTGACCCCTTACTGGTACAAAATCACTGTTGTGTGGTCTCCCTAAATTAAATGTGTATTGCTGTGCCGTCAACTGGATCGCATCTGTATTGAAAATATGCTGTTGTACATGCAAACCACATGCTTTTAGAAAATGCACAATAGACTCTTTGAGTGAAATTCTCAGCTATCATGTGATCCCACATGTACCATGACAATTTTTTTTAAACAAGAAAAAAACGGTTATTGACTTTTGATTTTTAAAAGCTATATGCAAGGTTTTAAACTCAATTCAAATTCTTCGTTTCTGTGCTGCCTTTCAGTCTTGCCTTCTTTGCTTTTCCCCTCATCTTGAAGACAGAAAGGGCAATGCTCTTTCACTGCAAGTTACCCATCATCTGCTGCTAGTTCGTTACTGCTTGGGCTTCTGAAACATCTACCTAGGTCAACCCTACCCTGTCACAGAGGTTTGGCAGCTAACAAACTGTTAACACTGTTGGCAGTGATTAAAAGCAGAAAGGCTTTTTCACCCCTCAGCTGCAAGACATTTTTCCTACTCGCAACAGACAGCCCCAAACAGACTCTGCAAACACAAAATTGCAGCCAAACCACAGATCTGACAAACTGCAATCAAACAAACCATTACTCAACAGATAAGCAAACAAATTAATTTACTCCCAGGGAACAAGGACTTATTCCTTCTACATTAGCAGTTATACAAGAAGCTTGGTCTTTCATGCACTCTGCATTCTGACTTTGCTGAGAAAGAGGAAATGTGGATTAAAAAAGCCCTAAAGATATACGCATTTTTTTCTGCCCCTATCTTAATGATGACTTAATTACTCCTTCAAAAAGAAATAGCTTCAATATATACCTTCTCTGCTCACAAATTTCCTGAGCAACAAAAAGTTGAAAATTGTGAGGGTATTTTGTGAAATACATTCATAACTCCTTTCTGGATATCTGCTTTAGACTTCCATCAGCTACTAAACCAGGTGGGTTCAGTGTGACTGCCAGTCTTAAGTCCCAGCAAGGCATTCCCATCCCAGTTTCTCTCCATCCCATGTACCTTCTAGCTATGGGATAAGGACTCTGTCCTATAAAACAAGAGATGTTGCTTCAAATCAGTTTACAGAGCACATGAACCCGTAGCCAAGTCTCCTGATGGCAGGTGAATGTTGTAACACAGTGCTGTATGTAACACAGTCACCTGCAACCTCACTCCTTTGAGCTTGACCTCCCGCTCGTTCCTTAAGCAAAGGGTCTCAATAGCAGGAATGGCTAAGAATTATATGTAAGAGAAATCTCTCTCTGTGGCAAAGGTAAAATGCCCAAAACTTGGCAACGGGTTATACATGATGTTTCATGTTGGCTTGCTTAGGTTGCCATCTGGTCAGAGTGCTGGCACTCTCTTTCCGTATGATGTAGGGACAGT
Organism: Tringa tobata; assembly: GCA_033628505.1. NCBI lineage: Eukaryota > Metazoa > Chordata > Aves > Charadriiformes > Scolopacidae > Tringa > Tringa tobata. Next base: position 10,546,093 of record JAHREE010000563.1, read on the forward strand.
CTGTATCTAATTCATATGTTGTGAACTCCCAAGAGATGGCAGGAGCCTAAATGCTGTACACTGCAGTGCCAGGGAACATAAACATTGCATGACACAGCGCAGTATGTTACACATTATCAGAAACATGAGAGCTGTGTTAGTGGGGTGCTCCATACAGGCTAATTTGCCCAACTCCTCAGCAGTTGGATTGCTTGGTAGCCAAGCTGCAATGTGCAGTACAGATGTACCCTGATCACAAGGTTGCAGTATTCTGTGAATTTAGCCCAAAAGCCTGTGATTTCTATTGAACTGAAATATATGTTGGCAACATCTCTGATAGTCAAGTCACATTTTAAATCTTTAAATATGAATGTAGACATGTATTACTTTAGTATTATTGTGGTAAACTTAATGTTACTAACTCAAAACTGAATAATCCAGATCATTCAGGAACCCGACATTTTTCATATTTCCCTCTGCTCTATCACTATTTTCTGACCATTACCAGCCGTCAGTACCCAGGCATGGCCATGGCCCAACCTATTTAATTAATAATTCGACCAAATGAGAGATCACTTTAAGAAGCAGAAAAGGAAAAATCAAAAGTGGGCATAATTTTTGTGCCATGAGCATCAGAGGGTATTGGATAAAATATTAGCTGTGGAGTAGAAAGGAAGAACAGAAACAAAGAATCGTATTTCAGATTTACTTTTCAACAGCAATTCATCATAATTTGCTTATTTAGAAATCTGCAACAGAGGTGAAATTTGCATCCCAATATTAAAAAAGAATAATAGGCACTGAAAATAGAACTGAACACTGTAAGGTGTGCTACAGAGATCAGTGGTTTGGCAGGTTTAATAATACTTATTTAAAGAGCTTTTAAATATCTTTCTTATAGATGTCAATTCAAATTTCAGTAAACATGCTTATTTATATGTAGCAAGATCTGTAACACACCAAGGATATCACAAGATGTCTTACACTTTGATAGCGAGATACCTGGAAATAAGACAAGATTTCTTTTTATCATTGTATCAATGAAAATGCTAAAATGTATTCTCCGTAATTTTAAGTGTTTGTTTAAAGCTGAACACTATGGCAGGAATTCTTGGGCGCAATAAAGTAATTACTAAGAGCTTTATGCTCTCTTCTGGCCCCCAAAATCACTTCTTTTTATTTATTTATTTATTTTTTTTAATCCAGAAACCATTCCTATTATTTCTTTCTATACAATTCTTGGCTTTAAATAAGTTTCACTTGTGAAGTAGAAATAAATAAATAAATAAATAGCAATTTATGCTTCAGGGATTAAGGACTATATAGTCAGTAATGGCTAGTCATTATTTAGGGCTCCTGAAAATTTTTCCCTGTTGAGTCTGTTGTCAAAAATGGTTGCCTGTTCTTAAAAACATAATTTTTTCTCTGCACCATTCTTGCTGTTGCTTCTTGTATTTCGTGGAGGAGAAGTTATACATACATCCACGATGAAAAAATGTTAAAAAGACAACATTGGAGAATGCTAAAAATGTTACTCTAACTTCCAGAAGCTGGCTGGTTCACCTTGCCAATGAGCTGTGCCGAACAGGACACGCCATCACCAAGAAGATACTGCAGAAATGCACAGATCTGAGAAAGACTAGGGCCATGAAAAACTTGTGTGAAGGGAGTCTGAAGAGTTTGGGGTTGTTTACATTAGAAAAGAGGCAGATAAGATGAGACATGATAAAAACATGAAATGGAATTAACAAAATACAGTCTCAGTCTCATAACACAAAAACAAATGCATCTCTGGAAAATGTCAACTTTTTGACAAAACATAAAACTCAGAAAGCCATCAGCTGAAAAAAAGAAGTATTGGGGGTTGGCAGCAAAGGTTTCAGTTTGGGGGTTTTGGCAAAAGTTCAGGTTTTCCATGTAAAACAGACACTTGCAGTACAAAAATGTTGCTTAGAAAATTAAATTTTCTGCTAAAACAAAATTTGATAGAAAACATTTGATCATCCCTAATTTGGTTACTTAAAGTTGTAAGAGGATGGGATGCAGGTATTTGACATCTCTGCTAATCAAGGTTGGCAATTTTATACAAGGTATGAAGTATTTCACCAGGGCTAAGGAAAAATTCTGCTGCCAGTATTCGCTCTGCAAAGATGTCTCCTTTTTTAGGCTGACTCATCTCTGAATTGCAGCTAACTTGGTTCTATTGACCTGCAAGGAGCACTGCAAAATCACATCTTTGAGAACTCAATGTTCTTCTAGCAATTATTGTGTGAAAATTTTCAGTCAACTCTAATTTTACGAATGACTAAGTGCTTTATCGAGACATATTGCTGTTTGTTCTGGTTTTTGTCAAAAACAGAGCTGCAGGAGGTCTCCTGTTTTGTCTTAAAGGAACAAAAATTTTGCAATTGCTAAATTTCAACATAGAAAATTAAGCTATGCAGCCATATCCATGATTGTTTCTAGTTTAGAAGATGTAAAAAATGCCTACAGTCAAGTATGGGTGCTCTCATATTTATGTACATAAATTAAGTGATAATGAATTTGCTCTTAATGTAATTTGTAATAAGTTCACAGTCAGCCAAAACAGAAATCTCTTCCTCTACAAGATGAAGCATGCCAGTTTTCACATGCTCCTTTTTTTTTTTTTAATGAAAATGCATATTTAGATAGCAAAACATGTACTTTGCACTATAGCCACTGCATAATCTTTTTAACTGAGAAACAAATAGTCCATCATTTTTTGTGGAATCTTGGCAGGGAGGAGGGTGTCTGCTACTAGTGTTTCCTTGCTTTCTTGGGTATTGTGAAAAAGGTCTTATAGAACAGCTTTGAATCCAGATGTTTCTTTTCCCTGATGTGTTGACATACTAGGCCGGATTCTCATCTCTCATCTGCTGAATGTAAATCTGGAATATTTCTACAGAAGTCAAAGAGGGAACCGAATATCATTTTTGTATAGAAATGTGCCAAGAGTCCAGCTGAAATTTTTAATATCCACTAAGAGTTAAAATATTTGTTTAAAAGCCTTAACTATATATGACTGGGAAAAACAGACCCCATTAGACTTACTCCACCTTGTCAAGAAGCTTCTTGTTTCATTATCTGATTGGGTAACGTTTCAGTGGAAAACAGGGTACTTCTGTGTGTGTAAGGTGAGATGAAAGGAAGAAGACAAAGAAGTGGACATCTGGTCACTGTTATGAACGCATCTCATTAAGATGGGGAGGTTCTTTTTATCAGGGATTGTAGTGGTAGGAAGAGGATAGTGGTTTTAAACTGAAAGAGGGTAGATTTAGATCAGATACTAAGAAGAAATTCTTTACTGTGAGTGTGGTGAGACACTGGAACAGGTTGCCCTGAGAAGTTGTGCGTGCCCCATTTCTGGAAGTGTTCAAGCCAGGCTGGATGGGGGGTTGCTTTGAGCAACCTGGTCTAGTGGGAGATGTTCCTGCCCATGGCAGGGGAGTTGGAACTAGATGATCTTTAAGGTCCCTTGCAACTTTAACCATTCTATGATTCTCTGATTCTATGATTTTTATTCTTCATTATTTCAACCTTCAACAGAGCGTGCAATTTTGCAGCTTGGTGTTGTTAGGCACAGTTTTACTGTCTTAATAATACCTCCTTCTGAACTGGAATGAAAGAGTGCAAATGGTGGAAAGACTCTTGTTTCTTTTATCAACCTGAAGAGTTTTGTCAGAAAAAAAGTCGATATATAGGTAGCAGTACGCATGTGTCTAGGAATATTCAGAGGGGCTGGGCCAGAATATTTGTTAATCAAGGTTAGCAAACCCATACAAGGTACAGTTATCCCAGTGCTCAAGGAAAAATTCTGCTGTCAGCATTTTCTCTTCTTTTTATGACTGACTTTTCTTTCAGTCATATCTAATTGTATCCAGCTCCACTTGAAGTTAATGAGCTAATCCACATGAAAATCAACAAATCCAAAATTTATTTCACTGTCTTGTCTCCTTTTAGTCCACACCCAGATGAGGTCTTCTTCAGATGCAGTCTGATGAGAAACACTTTTTGAAATTTGCTTTTTAAACCTGATATATCCCAGGATTCAGCAAATGGCCTTACTGTAGAAGCTAATTTTAATTTATCATCTTACGAAGCTCTAGGGAAAATGACAGTTCAGTGTCTGAGCAAAAGAACTTATAAACGTTTAAACAAGATTTAGCAATATGTATAAAAAAGCATCCATATTTTTAATTTTTGTCCAATCAATTTGAAATAACTGGCCATTTCTGTCTAGGGGTCATATTGTTTTGTTACTCCTTCTCTCTCTTAATTCCCTTAAGGAATTGCTGTTGATATCTATAGGGTATTAGTTAAAACCCACAGGGCAAGTCCAGCCTGAAGGGGCTAAACAAGTGGCTACTCTTCTACCCGGGTGGAATTCTGCAGTAGTGACTGTGCGAGTACGGAGTCTGAGAGGCCAGTTCCCAGCCAGCCAACTTGGACCTGCACAATCCAGGTCAAAGAGAGTCACAAGACTGACAAGGCTCCACCCAGGCTTCAAGCTGCCACCTTCTCCAAGTTCTCCCCCAAAACTCCTCTCTTCTTGCTCTATCAAGGGCTTATGCTCTGGAGAAGATTCTGGGTTCTGGATCCCATGTGAAACTCCAGGCTTTAACAGAGTTTAGGAACTGTTTAGTATTTCCTGTTGCCAAGCCTTAAGATTTGCTGGTTTTTTTGCAGGCTGAGTGCCCTAAACAGATGTTATGAATCTTATACTTAAATTCCCCCAAGGCATGTTGTTACTTATAGACTCACGCAATCTGTAATCTACCTTGACCCTTACACACCACCTCTGAGTGTAGAAATACTTCAGCTCATGGAAATCAAATGTAAAGAAACAAGAGGGGCATGGTAATGTAAGAATTTAAGACGATATAAATTATCTAGTCTTCTTCTGTCTCTAAAGTGTGTTAATTACTCCAATTTACCTAACTTTTTCTAAAGGAACAATACCAGCATCTTAATACATGGCCCACTAAGTTGTTGTTTTTCTCCCCCTCCCTGAGTTTATCAATGTTTTTATCCAGTTTTATTCTGTGAAATGCCTTGAAAAGCACAATATCACAAAACAGGAATAGATTCTGTAATTTTTTAATTTCTCAGGGATGACATTTCTTCTCATGACTGTGAAAGTCCTACCTTCTTCACCACAACTCTAATGTACAAATACTGAGGAAGGATATGATATAATTGAGATTGTGATTATATTACTTTACAATGAGATATACAACAGCATATCTGTAAATACAATTTGGAAATAGTATCACTTTTATTTATGTTGCACATTATCTCATCCATGTCCTCATCTCATCTCATCTCATCTCATCTCATCTCATCTCATCTCATCTCATCTCATCTCATCTCATCTCATCTCATCAAACAATCTGAGTTTCAAGTTTGAGTTTTTTATGAACCACACCACTCAGGGTTACCAACAGGTCTGCTCTATCTGATACTACAAGACAGGAATTTAACAGGTGTGTCAGATGGATACTGCCTTGACAAGCTCACACGAAAGCTTCATAATCAGAAGTATCAAACAGACAATGCTTTTGAAAACACACTTACCTGATAGTTTATTAGGATTGAAATCTTTATGGTCCACTGGTCAGCAACTCTGAAAATCTCAGCTGCTTGAAACAATGACTCACACATGCTGTTCCTCTCCTGCATCTGGCTTCCTTTGCATTACGAACATTTCTAGTAACACACCAACACAGAAACTTCAGTGGAATGTAAAATTCTTACTTCCGCTTTTTTAAGAGCTCATTTCTTAAACTGGCAGTGCCCTGTTTAGCTGGGTGGTGTACAAGGACAGTAACTCGATGTCTGTTTTTTCTAACCATTTCCTGCTGATGAAAGGGAATAAATATGTTTATCAAATGCGTAAGTCAAGTTTGAGTTGGCTTGGTTGATGCCATTTGTTCCCACAATTAAGAAAGATACTGTTTTTCACTTCCCGTCTTTCTATGAAACCTGAATAAATTAGTAAAGTCTTAAAATTTATATGTGGTACACAGGAAGAAAGATATTCCACTGAATATTTTGAAGAAAGTTCCACACATGAATATATTCATACCTAGTACTTTTTAAATCAATCATTCTCCTAAAAGAATCAAAATACTGATGCTAGAAAACAACAGAAAAAAAAAAAAAAAGAAACGGTTTTACCTGAAGTATTGCTCTTACTGTCCCCTGGTGAAGTAAAACAGTCCATGTAGAGATAAACTAAGGAGACAAATCAAAAAAATCACTCAACTGGAAGTAGGAAGAGGCTGGAAAAATTTCAGAGGGAAGTATTTATGTTGTATCTTTTTTTTCCCTGATGTCCTCTTATGGGCATTGCTGGAGGCAAAATTGTGGCCTAGATGGAGCTTCCATGAGAGCTAGTATGGCCATTCTTGTGTTCTTAGGCAGTTCTAAGGTCTAGTGAAATGAAAATGTAATTCTGACTCAAGCAGATAATAGATTGTCTACTGTGCTATTTTTCAAATAAAGAGATTCTTTACAGATTTACAGACCAAAGTGATAAACAAAGAGATTCTTTACAGACTTACAGACAAAAGTGATCTAGTCTTCAAAGCACAAGAAATATTTTGACTTTAAAAATATAGACAGAAATGGGATAAAAAAATAGTCCTCCAAAAACTGCAAAGAAATTCTAAAGTATTTATAAAAACAAGTAGTAATCACAATTTTTTATTTTAAGATATGGCCTTTATCAATAATTTAAAAAAATTATAATTGTCTTATAACATTTATATGATATAAGTTGTATTTTATGATTTATAGCACTATTTTTATGTGAGTAACCAAAATTTTTTCATGTACAGTTCCACAAAAACTACTGAGTTTTCTGTCTTGAATTTTTTTTTTAGTTATAGTTCTATTTCTTCATGCTTTTAATTAGGGAAGTCATATGTTTTACATTACTTGGCTTGTAAGAATAATAGTTGCTTCCATATTCCCATTAAGCTCTAAAAGATTATCTAACGAATTTATTTACAGGCTTATTTCATTCTATGTCCCTATAAAGAAGTAGAGCTGTTTATCTAATTCTTTTCTAAAAGGACTCTTTTTCCCATAGAAGGAAAACAAGATGACATTTCAAGCTGGATATTTAAGATAGTTCTAATTATCTCTGCTTGTCACAGTGAAAAACATTACTGTTAAAATTTAATAATGTCCTAAACTATAAATGATCCCTACCAAATACGAAGCAATGTTTTCCTCTTTAAAACAAACAAACTATAACTGTGGAGACTGTTTTAAAATTATTCTGCCTATCCTGCCGCCATAATCTTTGCTAGCATAATTTGGCACAGGCCCACTGAATTAAAGGGAGTTAAGCACATTCACTCCAACTGAGGATTTGCTCCTATCTGCACATAAAAGAAAGTAGCTTTTAATTCGTCAAAACCCCCCAATGTAATTCTGAAAGTTTGAATTGTTCTTTTAGCATAAGGAAGTTAACAGCCCACATCTGAAAGACAATTTGATCCCTCCAATGACTGTGGTATGTGACAAGACATGGTGGACTGTTGCAACCTTCTATCAAGTTGGCAGTAATGAAAAATGGTTCAATCTAGAAAATCCAGTCCCCCTCTGTTGTTCTTGAACATTACAAATACCAAACTGTTGCTACATGTTGACAAACTCTACCAGTATGGAAGGCAAAGGAGCACGGTAGAGCTAGAGTGCAGACAAGATGCACCTAGGAGGAATGCAAAAAAGACCTTGTTGGCCATTTTTCTGTGACCTGGAAGATAAGTGGAGTGCCCAAGCATGTTCTCAGTGGCAGTGACTGGCATGTTTGGGAAGTGCTGTATTGTGCCAGTGCCCTTCAATATAGACATCAATGAGAGCTCTAGCTAAGAAAATCTTCATGCTGGAGACTTGTCCAATAAACCCACTTTGAATAAAATGGTTATGAATGATCATATGCTAGTAAAGGCAATGAGCTAAGACCCTGAGACCATCTCACACATCAGTTGATATATGTGCAGTCAAACTCTCTTACCCCTCAAAACGGGGTGGTTGCATGCAAATAACCCCCTGGAATGGTCCCTGACCTACGTTAGGGGTCTAAGTCAAGGTTTTTTTGAAAGGATGCTACCAGGCCCAGGGCGAGGCCAGAAGTGTGACAGTTGCTAATTGCCAACAACTAAACAATATAAGTGATCACATGCCTGTGCTTCGGTCCACACATTGTCTGTCTTTGTTTTACTAATGGAGAGGAATCTTGTGCTGCCAAGAACACCTCTTTGAAGAGGGAATGTAAAGCTTTTACAGTGCTTCTATATTATCACAGCCTTGATGTGAGGTTGCTAGGGTAGGACATGCTGCCATCAAAGAGGGTATGCTGCACTGCGTCCTCGCAACCTCAGATGTTGGAAGAGTTGCAAGGTTATACCAATTAGAACTCAGCACCAGTTGGCCTCACGACCCATGAAACTGACTCCACCCACTCTGTCTGCAAAACCTTTGCTGGGCCAATCTCTGCATCCAATATTTTCAGTATTATAATGTCCCTTGGAAGCATATCACATAGTATTATATGGATTCCTGCAGAATTGAAAACCTCAGCACATGATTTGCTAATGGATTCAGATTAATGAGGAGTGTTGTGTTACAGGAATGTAGGTAGAAAAGGATATAGAATTCAGAGTCTAAAAGAAAAAAAGTTGCATAAGACATATAAAAATCAATTATTTCTTCATCAACAGAACATTTCACGAGTATTTTGGCTAAAGAGTTCTGCAAGGGCTGATTTAGATTTATTCATGGCATGAGAAAGGAGGATAACCTTTGATCTTTTTGAGTTTTCTTGCTGAACAAACTCTTTTTAGACATTCTTTTCTGCCTCATGTAACTATTAGAGCAAAGAAGCAGCAGTTATCTCTTTGCAAAACTAGAAGAATAGTATTCAGGAACAATTTTCAAAGACTAGAAACTTACCAAAAAGAGAATTTCAGTATAATCAACCAGCTTCTCTTTAATTAAACCCTTTGTACTGTAAGTGATAAAACCAGTATTCCTCTAATACTGAAGTCAGAGCTTTTAGAATGGAATTTGTCCAATCAGATTTCTAATAAAAATATGAAGTTGATCATCATGCTTAGGAATCTTAATGTCTTAGAACAAATTAGCATTTGTGGATCATAGCGATGGGAATTTCATGCCCTTCTGAACACTGATCTTGTAGATTTGTATTATTTTAAAGACAAATGGAGTCTTAACAAAGGTATCTCTTATAGGACAAAGGTCTCAACTGTCCTAGAGAGTTCTTCACTTCATCAAATGAAATTTCAAAGAAAGTGCTGGAAATTTCACATTGGAAATACTGAAACAGATGTTAGCAAAACTATTGTCAGAATAGAATGTCAGTGCAAGATTCAAAAAAAGGCCCAGTGGCCTCAGTGACCTTTAAATGAAAGGCAGTGAAGCCCAAATGTGCCTCCAAATGATGAAGACAGGTACCTCCATCCAAAACAAAAACCTGCAGTGCTCTAGCCTGGCTGATACCAATCTCTGAGATTCATGGGTTTTGCTTGAAACATCATATGTTCCAGATACAGTTAAACTAAAAGGGGCAGGATTCACCCAGATACTGAATGAGCTGACTGATGTGATTGTAAGTCTGTTCTGAATCAACTATGAAATTCATGATACATGAAAAAATTACTAATAACTGGGAAAAGGCAAATGTTGCTCCCATTTTAAGAAAGATCAGAGGGAGAACTTGGGACAATATGTCTGTCAGCTTCATTGCTGTTCCTGGAAAGGTGGTGAAACAAACCCCTATTAATTCAATGTGGTGATTCATGGGTGACAAAGTTGTTGGGACCAGTCAGTGTGCATCCAACAGGGACAAATCATGTCTGATCAGCTCGATTGCCTTCTGTGATGAAATGACCATATATGAAACCAGGGGGAAAACAGTGGGTGTATCATATCTTTACTTTAATATGGCCTTTGACACCATCTTCCATAGCATTCTCGTTTGGAAGTTGAGAAATTATGGGCTGAATGGATACCTTGCTCGGAGTGTTGAAAACTGACTGGAACTTTCGGGCTCAGAAGACAGCAACCCCAACATTCAGTTTGTGGCTGGTGAGAAGTTCTGTATTCCAGAAGTTGATGCTTGGGCTGATATTGTTCGGTAGCTTCATTAGGATGAGAAGTCAAAGTGCACCCTCACCAATATTGCAGACTTTATCAAATTAAAGGGATAGAATGATATGTCAAACAATAAAGCTTCAATACAGAGCGTATTGAGAACCTGAGGACCAGACCAACAGAAAGTTCATGAAGTTCAAAACAGACAAATACAAGGTTTTGATACTGACCTGTGGGCCAGTGTTCTGTCCCAGCCTCAGCTTCTTCCTGTCCCAACGCTTGGGGCTGGGGCTGTCCCTGTGCCTCCTGGCTACCCTGCTCCTTACTGGGGGTGGGACAGTCTCAGGCTGCCAGACTCTGCCCTGCCACCACTGCAGAGCATCCGCAGCCCCTGGCTCCGAGGGAGTCCCGGGCCCACACTACACCCTGACACTTTTGCACCCAAGATGGGGTAAGCCCACACATCAGTCCATGGCAGCAAACCATGGGTGGCAGCTGGAAACCAGAAGTGCCTGAGCTGCCATTTTGCATCCTTCCTGCACGTGACACCAGAGCTGGTTTCTCTACTACTGCTATATTTGTCACAGAGCTTTTAATAATGCTCCTCCAGAATTTATGTGTCAAATCTGAGTGAAATGAGTGTGCAACTTAGTTTGTGTGTTAAAAAAGACTTCAGGAAAATTATCCAGGAGACTACTATGGAAAGTCAAGTCATTATTATTACTTTGTCTGTTTGTATTTACCTACAGCAACACCTATTTTTCTTTTTTCTTTTATCAGTCACAATCTGTCATAATGTGTTTGTCATGGACAAGACTTTCCTTTGGTGTTTTGTAATCCCTCACACACTTTTTTCTGATGATGACCCAAAGACTAATAGTGGTTTTAAAGTGAGACATAGGCTTGGCTGCCCACAACTGAATCTATTACTTAATAGATTATTGGTGTCTCTGAAAGGTTATACACAAGGGCTAAAATTCACAACTTAGTGGTCAGCTGTATTTATATATAAACATATATATATGTAAAAGGAACTGCTGGAATCACCATGATGATCAACAAAATGAAATTAACTTCTACCCAACCCACCTGTGTGCCACAGGCAAGTCACTCGGACACGGACAAAAGGTGCTGGGCAGAACTTCCCACGGGCTGCTGTCAAAAAGGAGCTCAATTTTCTGATGGGCAGTGGAGAGTGACTGAGGAGGATAAGTCACAGCCCAGCACCTGAGGCAACAAGAACAGTCCTGGCACCAGCTGGCTGTCTGCACACTGCCAGCAGAGCGAGGCGAGCAGAGATTAGGTTTGGTACATGAAGTGCAGCAGACTGAGCGTGGACGTGGTGCTGACTGCAGGTCAGCGTCACAGCAATCAGGGTGGGCCACCTTACAGTCCCCAGTGCCAGGACGCCGAGGTCAGACTGCGCTAGCAAACGGGCAGGAAGAGATTAATATTCTGCTTTTATTACTTTAACATGAAAGTATTTGCCTACCTGCAAGAGGTGAAAGACTCTTGCTTTCTACCATGTATTGCTATTACAGGCTATTAGAGGTTTCTTTCATGATTTATGAGTAGCAGATGTTATTAAATGGAAACACTGCAAGAAAAGCTAGAGAATTCTTAAAATGCCCCTTTTCTCATTTCGCTTTCATTCCAGTGACTGATTCTTAAAAGCTAACCACAGCACAGACTCTGCTGCTCTGGGACATGATGAGAAGAAAGTGATGTTGAAAGGAACAATTAAAACATTCTGAAAGTCATTTACTTTCACAAAATTATGGGAAGATTTTCATTTTTGGCAACTAACACAAAGTATTCTGTTACTTTTCATGTATTTCGTCTCAGGATTAACCCTTCTCTGATTTTCACGTGTTTCTAAGAGATCTTTATATAGCAGTAAGGAGGGGGGGGGTCAAGCCTGCCTTTGAGAGTAAAACAGATACTTCTCAGTATTTGGAGAAGGGATTGCCAGAGTCAGGACATTTTAAACTTTTATCATTCTGCTTATTAAAGACTGCAGACTGGCCAGATTATTAATTGCCAGGTGCTACTCATCTCTAGTCTTGGTTCTACTGTTATCAAATCTGAGAGCAGGAGATACTTGCAGCTTACAAACCTAAAATAGCTCAAAAGTGTTGGTAAAGATATACTTGCTCTGAAGGTACATAAAGTGCTCTTTGTCAATTTTACTCCACAGTGTTAACTGACATACTGCATGCAGTGCTTGACAGTCCTGTTAAAACTTAGTTTAAAAGTAACTAAAAGACTGAGAATTTGGCTGCTTGCTATGTGGGCCACTTCAGCTTTCATAACATAAAAAGAGGAGGCTTCCAGAGGTGCCAGATCAGACCTCTTCATGACAGAGGCAAAGCTGATAAATGCATAGCTCCCATTTTAATTTAATATTCATCTACTCTCTTTACTGGTGACAGGTCTGGAATGCTGAGGGCTGGAAGAACAAATTAGTTTGGACCAGAGCTGTGGAAATAAAGATGTTCGCAGGGTAATCTCTGACCTGCCAATCCTATTGGAGTGGGAAGAACTGTAAAAATGACTGAATTATTTCATATTGCATGGACCAAGATATTGTATTCTTGCTATATTGTGTTGGAGAGAATTGTTGGAGGCCGTATCTTTAAAATAAGTTTGAATTTTGCCATTGTTTTTAACACAAATAAGTTTAGGCCCTCTGGATATGTTTTGATCTTTCATAGTAACGGCTAAATACAGGTTTTGCACTGAGATTTTGGAATCTTGATTTCATTGAAAACAAGGGAGAAATTTCACTGATCATGGTGGGGCCACGGTTCCACCCAGCTCATTCTGATCTCTTGCTGATCTCTTCTCCCGGGTATCCAGTGATGGGAGTTTTGGGAATGGTTCAAAGCTGTGTCACGGGAGGTTCAGACTGGACATTAGGAAGCGTTTTTTTACTGAGGGGTTGGTCAAACCCTGGAACAGGCTTCCTAGAGAGATGTTCAATGCCCCAAGCCTGACAGTGACTAGGAGGCATTTGGACAGTGCCCTTAATAACATGTTTGAAGTCTTGGTCAGCCCTGAACTGGTCAGGCTCTTGGACTAGAAGTTCCTTGTTGGTCCCTTCCAACAGAAACAGTTTATTTTGTAATAAAGGAAACAGTCGAAAATTTCCCTTGTATTACATCAGTCTGGATTGTTCACTGGACCACGTGTTGTTTTGTTACCAATCTTCACTTACTCTTAGACACACTGCTTAATGCAGCACACCCTGGGAATGGATGAGCTGGGATGTACATCATGAGTACAGGATTTACTGTTAAAAGCAACAGTACTCTATCATTAGCAACAAGGTTACTCAAAACCACGTTTCTTGTAAGTCATTTTATCCCAGAATCAGTTGAGCTATATTACACTGAAGATGAAAGTCAGTCCAAATTCCTGATTTTTTGTTTGTTTGGTTTGGTTTGGTTTTTTTGTTTGAGCTGCATTATTTCAGGTAACATGTATCAGATACTGCATGATATAACCTGACATGATATAATGCAGCATTCTTGAATACAGGGAAAGCTGAATGTTATTCCAGCTGTTGGGCATATTTTTGGATAGTAAATTTTATAGTCAGTGTTTGTGCAAGAACAAAGGAAGAACAAAAGACAACTACTTGTATATCGTGTAAAGTTATCAATTTCAGAAAGAGTGGCTGTGGATATTTCTTCTGTACTGTCTTCTATAACACACACATTTTGAAAGTACCCATGCTATCTACAGTTGCCAAAAATACAATGGAATCAAAATAAAATATGTCCATGTTTAAAATAAAATAAAGACAGTAGTATAAGGCAATATTAAAAGATCTCTATATGAGAATCTAGGTAAAGTAATGACAGAAGTAGATGGGAAGAAACAGACATTGCCATCTACAAGAACCAAAAGGGGACGAGAGTCAAAGATGACATGATTATTTTGTATCATAAAGAGGTCACCCTTAGACTGAACTCAGGGAGTATCTACTGGCTATCTGGATACGTTTCCTAAAGCAAGGTCTGTTAAACTTGTATATACTCCTGAGGAAAGAGGGGGATGCCCCTTAATAATCCGTCCATTTAAAACTAGATTGTAAACTTCAGGGAACAATTTTAGACTGGCAGGGGAGAGTAACATGTGACCTAATACTTAGCTTTCCATCTCTAGTTACTTTCAGTCTGTGGCTGCATGTTTCAGGGGACTCGAAACAAGATACCAGTCTCTTGCATTGAGGGCACTGGATGTTTATGTGTGGCTTGTTTGCCATTGCTCTGGCAGTAAGGTAACCAGACATGAGTTTAGGTTAAAACACCACAAAAATACCTTTAAAAGGTTGGCAGAGGGGAAAGGCACGTGCACATACACACCCCAGGATCTGCTTTTAAATATTAGCTAAAGTTTGGAGCGCGGGATGGGGCTGGGGAATTCTGAGACTGATTACGAGTTATGGCTCGCTTCCTGTTTCCATTGAAGTCAAAGGCAAAACTCCCATTGATCCCATGGGAACATACGCTATACTTTCCCACTCCATAGCTTTAATATTTTAATGGATTTAAACATTTTTGCTTAAAAAAAATCACACTCATGCTGACAGTTTCGACACCAAATTTCTTGAAGCTTGATGTAATTTGAAATAACCCAGATGTGAAAACCTCTACAAATGAGATTTATAAAGGAAACAAAATTTTAACCTTAATGTTGACAACTCTGGTGATACCACTAATATCAATAAAGGGAAGAAAAGTTATTTTTTGCAGCTCTGTGGGGACAAAACCATTCAGCTACTCCCATCTGAAAAATGACTCCCACTAGGACTTCAAAAGATACTGGTCACAACCTTGCATACATGAAGATTCATTAGTGCTCTCAGTAGTTGTCTCTAAGCTATTTTTATGCAAAGCTGTAAGTTCAAAGGTCACACCATACATCACGCACAACATATTGGGGAGCTTTCAGAAGCATAGGTACAGTTGAAGAGTTATGTCATATCTTATTACGTGACTCAACTGTATGTAGGGAAAGCCATGTAAGCTTCTCTATAAAGCAGCCTTACAAAGACCTAAGACATTTGTGTTTTTAAGCAACTCTCACACAAAGCTCATTTTTTCTTTCAAATTTAATTTTATGAAATTCCTGGGCCAAAATAAACTTCTCTCTGGACAAGAAGAGCTGAATACAGTTCTTTCTTACACTGAAGAAAGCCACTGAACTAACTAGAGACCAAAGTCAGTCTTGACCTGTCCCCCTTGGGCTGAGATTCCAGTCCTGTGCTCCTATTTAATGGGCTGAGTTAAAATCTTTATCACTGGATTTTGCATGATTTTCTTTACTCTTCCATGGCCATTCAACATTTCCATTTTAGAACACCTAATTGTTTTCACACACTCGACCTCTGTTGGCAGTGAAATACCAACCAAATTCAGGGGTGACATCCCTCTGCGCTTTTACCCAAGCGAAAAAGGGGGACCTATCCTGACAGAGTTGTCTCTATGTTGACCTTGTGGGTTTTTTCAGTTAAAGGCATTGTATGAAACCTATCAGAAGAGGCTGCTGAGAAAATGCCAAACCAATCCTAATAAAGTCCAGTTCTTCCAGAGACTTTGAGTGCATGGGGAGGTGAGGAGAGCCCTTGGGCTTTCTGTTCCCACCTCTCACAAGTGGCCTATCCTTCATCATGTCTTTCCTTGATTCAGAAGGTCACTGAGTCAAGGTAAATAAAAGCAGAGACAAGCATTGCTCTTTGGACAACTATCCTCATGGGATTATTCTTTTATATTATACTCCCCTTATCCTCCTGTGATGTCACTAGCCCTCTTGTCTCAGAAAATCCAGCTTTCTCTAATCTTTACAGGTTTTGCCCTGAGATTTTGGAATCTTGATTTCATTGAAAACAAGGGAGAAATTTCACTCATCACGGTGGGACCACGGTTCCACCCAGCTCATTCTGATCTCTTGCTGATCTCTTCTCCCTGGTATCCAGTGATGGGAGTTTTGGGAATGGTTCGAAGCTGTGTCACGGGAGGTTCAGACTGGACATTAGGAAGCGTTTTTTTACTGAGGGGTTGGTCAAACCCTGGAATAGGCTTCCTAGAGAGGTGTTTGATGCCCCAAGCCTGACAGTGACTAAGAGGCATTTGGATAGTGCCCTTAATAACATTTTTGAAGTCTTGGTCAGCCCTGAATTTGTCAGGCTGTTGGACTACATGATCTTCCAACTGATCTATTCTATTTTATTCTATTCAATTCTATTCAATTCTTGCAGGAATGAGGCTCTATCAATTAGTTCTTTATGTGTATGTTAATGCAACAGTATAATTGCCACATGTTATATGTACAAGATAAACATGTAGGCAAATAGCAGGAAGTAATCAGTTGGAGGCTTCTCTGAAAACTCTGTTCATAAAGAAAGTCTGACATTTTTAAAACAGTGCAGGAGTTAGATAATTAGCTCCCACTGCACTGTAATGACATTTAAACAACTAATTCTTTTAGATCTCCTAGAAAATGGCAGATAGCCATAATAATAGAAGAGGAGGAAGAGACAAAGATTAAAGCTTAACAAATGTTTTGGAAAAAGGGAAATTTTGTTGAAGCAGGTGTCTTCCAGAAATGTATCTGTTTCATCAACATTTTTGCAGATCCAAGACTTTCTGAGTATTCCAACCAGCAAACAGGAGAAAGATCAAGATAAATCCTCCCATTTTATTGCTTCAGATGTTGGGATGTCAAAGACACACGTTCAAATTCTTAGTCCAAGTCAGACAGTAAAATATCTATCCCAGATCACAACAGAGAGAAACAAATTCAAACACACAGAGAAGTCAAAATATCCCTCTCTATAAAACCATTTCTGGTTTTTACTCAAAACCTAATATTTCTTCATAATTTTATTTTGTAGTTTTCAGTACGTTTGGGATTTGTTCCAAAATAGAATCAAAATTTCAAACCTTTAAACCTACTGAAAAACAGTGTTTGTTCTCCACGCAGCTTCATATGCAATAGGTATCCATTAGTTTTATGACTGTGATGTTAATCATGTCACACTTTCTTTATCCCATGTAAAATTCTATTCTTTTGATTTTACTAGATAAGCATGCTCCCAGACTAGAAGAATGGAAATGTGAAACAGTCATCACTGCAACTTTTAACTTATTCCTACAGGGATATGGTAGGCAGGACTCCACATATTTAAAGGTACAGAGAGAGTTACAAGCCCTTAAATGGCCATTGGTTCCCATCATTATCTTCTGTCATGAAAGCACATCTTCTTCACACAGACTGTCTCTGAAGTGCTGAACTGATTTAAGCTGGCTGCATTGGCACCGTTTACTTGCAGGGATTCATTCATTGTCCCAGCAGTCAGTGTGATGCACTTCGCTGTGGCAGCTCTAAGTGGCAGTAACTGGGTAACTGTCTCAGCCAATTCCCACCCCAGACCTGATTTAGACAAATGTATTAAAGGAGAAACTTTTCCAACATGTTCCATTCTCTTTTCCCTCCTATCCTTCAGGTTTTTGTACTAAATATTAAACACTTCCATGAATGAAGATAAAGAGGTCTTGTATTTTCAAAAGGGGTAGCTCTGCCAAGCACGTATCAATCTGTTAAAAGCTTAAAGGACTATTTTAAGTTTCTGTCTCTCTCGTAGAATCAGAAGTTGAATCAGATACTGCAAAAGTAAATATGCCTGAACAAATACACTCCTGAGTCAAACTATACTTCTACCTTTCTTTACTTTCTGTCTTCAGGTTTTTCTGAACCTTTGGAAAAAACTGTAATGAAAAACATTGTTTCAGGCATGCTAACACCATGCAATCAATCCTGTTGCAAAGACCCTGAAACATAGAGACAATGTCTGTTCTAAAAACAGAAGCAGTATAGATGCCTCCGCCTGTCACTACATCATAACTCAGAGATCACTATCTTTGGCCATAATGCTCTGAAGATAAATGTAGCATCTCTGCACAGTCTTGGATAACTGCTGGCTCATGGACCTTGTCTCCATTGCACCACTAGTTGTAGCCACTGTCTCCTTGCATTCTCACTCACACCTCCAGTGTATCTCCTTTCAATAAAAAGCTATATATACAACTTTATAAGATGTACTTATAGATTATTTATTCTCTATGTTGTTTTGAAAGGCAAATAATAAACAAACAACTGAACTATCAATAACTCCATTTTCAAGTGATATTCCAAACTAAGTAGGTTCCAAAAACACTGAGTAAGTGTACTGATTTCCAACAAGAAAGGACAGCAATTTTATCAGCTAATAAATTGAAATTGAGTAAAATAATGTAACAATTTCTGAGAGGAAAAAAGAATGTAAAAGAGAAATAATAATTTGCAAAGGAAAAAAACAAGAAACCTCTTTGCCTGATAAACTGATCTTCAGCTATTAAAGGACCACAGAATGATATTAATGTAGTGTGTTAGAATTCAATTTTAATAAAGCACTTCATATTCTATGTCATAAAATTTAGCTTGACATGTTTACCCAAGCCAATCTGAATTACTAATGATATAAATGGAGATTTAGAACTGGCTAAAGAAGCAAATAAAGGATTATAATAAAGAAGAAATATCATGCTGGAAGAGACAGCGAGTGAGATTGGCAATTGGCCTTACTGAATGTCTCCATCTGGAAGTTGTGCTTTAGAAAGCATGGGTGAAATTCTGAGACAGCGCTGAATTGGAAGAGGTGTTCATACTAGCTGGAAAGTGAAGATCTAGGGGAAGCAAATTTTCTGTTTGAATAACTGTAAATCTCAGGGGGAAAAAATTAATTTCATGCAGTACAGAGGAAGAAAGATCTAGAAAAACTAGTGCAGCATATAAGCGTTTTTGACAGCGAAATAGAGATAATTCTACAAAGCACTATGAAGTACTCCTGAAGCTGAATGAATGAATAAATGAATGAACAAGCATTCTTCAGCTGGTACTTGTGAAAAGGCACAAAAGAGGAGATGGGTATCCTGTAGGCAGTTGGGTTGCAACAAGTCGTCTGGAATGTTGTGGCAACTTGGTTGCTGAAAGAAGAAAAATAAACATAACCCACATATAAATTAAAATAATAGGCCTAAATGTATTTATCTTGAAGAAGGACCAAGTAGGGATGAGGCCTGGTAATGGTCCACGTATACTTGACAGGTAAGGGCATGAACAGTGGAATAGCAACTTCTGAAAGAGTTTGAAGATAAAACTAAGAATGAAGGATTTAGGTTGAGTATCTCAAAGTCTTCTCACAGGGAAGCATATTAGCCTGCAAAGAAGTCAAAGATACATTAAATTGAAGGTTTTAAAAATGACTGAACAGAAACTGAGACCAAAACTTCAGAAAATACAGGCTCTAAGTCAGGCCTCTGCATGCATATTTAGCTGATAAACCACATTTATATATTTTGTGCTTCTGTTAAAGGCTGCTTTGACTTCAGACCAACCCTGCAAACCTCATTGTGTTTTCTCACCTGTAGCTACTGCTTCTTTCCTGTCTCCCTGCTTCTCTCTCCATTAGAAAAGGACACTAGTATTTCTAGGCCAGAAAATAGTGTAACTGTCTACTGGTGTCAGCTCTTGGAAAGCTGCAACCTGCATAGCAGAACGTGTGTCTGGATAAAGTCCTTCCTACAAACCTGTATACATTCAAGGTTACCTTGACTCAATCATACACAACTGCAGCCTTCAACACTCTTCTGTTCCCTAAATTGTTTTTGTTGTTGGGTTTTTCCACATTTTCATGGCAGATTTTTTTATGGCTTTTTAAAGCAAATTTATCATTTTATTCACTTCCATGCTTTTCTTATAGTAAGATCAACTCAATGGTTTTCTGAATTTTAAGCAAGTTCATCACTTCAGCAAAGGTTGTCCTGAGTGCTTTGTTGGATTGCTGTTAGAGGAAGGGTTTAAAAGCTGAGCAAAGATTGGTGTTTGCTCTCTCCATTAATTGATTTTAGCACCCCATTCACCATATCACTTTTTATCACTTAGTATCATTTGTGATGTTTCCTCTGCCTTAAACAACACAGATCAGCCACTATCTTGTCATTAAAAGTTCATACTTACAAAAATTTCCAAGATGACATTTTAGCATCTTGTATAAAAGCACTGAATATTTATTTTAAAAATATTTAAATCATTAATTTTGCTAAAATTTGCATTTATTTTTAGATTAATACATCTCAGGTACTTCTTACTTAAAAATTGTTGATTTCTAACTTATTAGAAGCAAGTATAATCAATCACCCAAACCACACATAGTCACAAATGACTGTGGTTTGTAATAAGATCTTGGAAATCTTTACATTTTCTAAAACAATATTTATTTTTAATATCCTGAACAACATGTATTTCAAGTGGCAGAAATAAAGTGTCTAGGATATATATAGCAGAAAGAGTTGAATTTCAGGCAAAAGTGACTAGAACAGATGAATGAAAATAGTACAGTGGAATTAAGTGCTGACAACTGCAGTAATGTTATGCTTCAGACTTTACCTTCTGTGTCTACATATCTTGTAAAGTCTACAAAGGCCCTGATCTGGGCTGGACAGCCTTATTTTCAGACCCGTGCTCTCTTGTCCTAACGCCAGGTAAAGGTGATATCATGCTGGTCTTCTTGACATGCTAGTTTCCACCCATGCACATGCACACACACGCGCACATACACATGAAATGGAGCCACAGTCAGGATTAAGATGAGATCAAAAAGCAATTAAAATGAGTGATGGACCAGTGGAGAAAGAATTAAAACAGATTTAGCTTTGTTTATTTCACCAATGACAAACAAAACACATCCAAGAACGTAAAAAGGAAAAATAAATAGACAGTTATTTGCAGCCTACAATAGATTAATGTTGCATTCTTTTATTTTTAGTCAACTAACCCGTGTTGGGTAGGAGGGAAGGGAGGATCCTGGAGTCATGCTTCATCTGGTGCTCACTTTATTCTCTTTCCTGCTGAGCCAGAAGAGACACAGCCTGACTGCTGGAGGGTTTGTCCGTTCCAGTTGAGTAGCCTCTGCTTTTCTGATGCACCTTCTGGAGATCTTTTGTACTACTTCCTGGACAAGCTCTAATCCTCCTTGAATATGGTTTGTATCCTCCAAAAGGCTCTTGTTATTTCAGCTATCTTTTCCTGAAACAAGAACTCAACTGCTTCTTGAAGTTCACATTAAATGAAAGGCAGCTATTTTGCCATCACATTCAGCCTCCTGTGCAGCAGTATTACACAGCCACTGTGCAGTTGACTTCCCAAAATTCTGATAAAATGTGTGGAGCTACAGCCAGAAGCTTGCTTTTCAAACCTACTACTACTAATAAAGATGGCACATCTTGAAATTGTCTCCAATTCCAAGGTGCCAGTTCTCCCCTGTACCGATAAATCAGTCTGAAATGCCTTATGTATGTGTAATACCTTACAATGGGAATAGTGTTTATTTCACAGCTGAATAAATCCAGAAATGTTTGACAAGTGCTAATATAACATGAGCCATGGAATATCCTGGCACAGGGGATTCACCATTTCTATTAAATACTGCACAGCCTACTGTCACCAAAATGTACTCTTGCATGGGTAAGTTTTGCCAGGAGTGAACAGCTCTACTAGAGGCGTCACTATAAACAGAAGCGTGGGTATGCCTCAGTCCATGGGCAATGGAAAAAAATCAAAGATCTCTTCTCATAAAAAGCCACATGCATTGCAAACTACACAAAACTTTTAAAGCACTGAAGACATTAAATGTCACCACCAGCAGGGTGTACATGTTAGCCCGATAAAAAGCATGCGTCTGCCTGCAGCCCAGTGAAGTAAACAGTGTTGTGAATTTGGCAGGTACCTCTGTGGTGCTGACAAGGACTGCAGCTGATGTCTCTCACAGCAGTTCCCACCGAGCAAGGAAATCAGGAAGAGGAGCTGAGCTGAGCCCACCTCGCAACAGCCGCGGGAGGCTGAGGGGTTTGTTTACCATTTTAAAAGCCCAAGTGTCCAATAGACCTGCAGCCTCTGAGCCACCTCTTAGTAATTCGGTGTAAGTCTGGCAATTCTTCAACTCTGATGTGAATAATTTATTCCTAGAAACATCTGCTTTTAACCTTAGACAGAAATTAAGAATTGGTGCCTCGGTTTTTCCTCTTCAGGCAATCTTAGAGTTAAACTCTTCTCTGAGTCGCAGGCCTCAATGAAGCAAGCGGTCTTTCACAGATGCATCTTGTAACTAAATGGCTGAACAGACAGTGTTTTCCATAGCAAAAGGATGCTTAAGTCAAGTACAGTAATAAAAGGAGTAAAAATGTGATCATCTAACAGTGCCAAAAGAACCACTAGTAGAAAACACCTTAAGCTTCCAGAAATAAAAGTTCATTTTATATGCTTGGTTTGCTGAAAACAATATATTGGAACAGTAAAATTCTAGCTAAATCAGCAACAAATCCCACATCAATTTTTCCTGCAAGTAGAAGAAAAAACAACTGAGTGTCACCTATGTTATAATAGAATTAGTGCCCAGTTTATCGTATATCCGTAATAAGAACCAGATTTTCAGATATTCTTTCCCAGTGTCTGGCTTTTATGCAGCTTGCCTCTGAGTCAAAAAAGTGATTTAAGCTGTCCTCCAACTACAAGGGAAAGCTGTTTATTCTCAGAGTGATAAGACCTATGTTCATAGTCAATGCCAAGGAATGGCATGCAGAGAGGCTCTTGCTTATACTTATTGGTATAACAACTGACATCAGCTAATTTTGTTATTTGCCCCACTGGAGGGTTGGAAGCAGAAACGTGTAGAGGGTTCCCAACTGCAGGGAGAAGCAGGCAGGACAGGTGACCCAGAACTGACCAACAGTGGGGGTATTCTGTCCCATCTGCCCCATGCTCAGTATAAAAGCTGCGGGATCAAAGGGTCAGCCCTCTTTCTTCAATGGTCAGTGTCCAAGGAGGACCCTGTCTGTTCATCTGCCTTTGATCCTGATCCGTGTGTTCCTGACTCCAGAGCTGGAATCCAGTTCCCATCCATTGCTGAGTCCAGTCTGGGGCTTCCACAACAGTGGAAGCTTTACCATAACAGATTAATTGGCGTCCACCATGGGGCATGAACGGAGCTCAACCAGACCTCTGGTAGACTACCTGAATAGTTTGAATTCCAGCTTGCTTGGGGAGAACAGACAACTCGCATCATGTCGTTCATACGTGAAATGTTATATCGTATCTTTAGAGAGCTTTGTATGAAGTTAATCGATGCAGTGGTGTTTAACTGGCCTAATCCACAACATTTGTGTTTCCACACAAGTGATAGAAATACATGCTCTTTTTCTTCCTTAGAGGAAATAAGTCTTGAAGTTGCCAACCTCAGGTTGTGCTATGTGGCCCTGCCTTAAAGAGATCAAACTTCAGCTTGGGGATAAGACACCATACCTTTCTTTTCAGACCTTACAATTTATTGACAATAAGCCTGCCAGGATGTCATATGACAGCCTAAGGTTAATAATCCACTTCCTTACCCTGTGTGCCTCTATAGGAGATTGGTTCCTGGTTGTCTTTTGAAAGTAGAAGTGAACAAGCACATACAAAAGAGCAATTCCTAAGCAAAAATGTGTTGAGCATGGATTAATGTGGTGTGAAATCATGTTATGTGCAGAAACTTTCACTCCCTGCCGTCCCTGAGTGATTTCAGTTTACAGAGTTTTTATAAAGAAGAAGAAAAAGTGTTATTTGCAAGCACTTCAGCACACAAGTTTTGAGAAACTGGAAAACAGTAGCTTTTTGACTAATTGCCTGTTACATAAGCAAAATCCAATCAGCATTTGAGTTGAAGGTGCTTTTTACATTCCTGCAGCAGTCATGGACGTAGAGGACTTGGGTCTAAAATGCTGAGCATGTATTCCCACAGGGCATGAACTGAAGCATGAGAGTCATGGTGAAAGAGAACTAGTTTTTTTTCCCTTGTAGTTGGAAGCTTAAAGCACTTTTTTGACTGAGAGGCAAGCTTTGAGTTTTGCAGACATAGCAGAGCATTCATCTCATATCACATGGAAAATAAATTGAAACAAGTTTGTCTTAAAGAACCTTCTACTTATTGTTTATACCTATATATTTTTAAAATTATTATTTAACATTTTCTTACTATGATCCATTGTCATACACTTCACAATGACTAAATAACTGGAGAGAGAGCTCAGGCACTAGTCTCCTGCAACAATAAATGCATGAATTCAAACCCAACTCTCAAAGTACGCAGTTTCTTAAGACGTGCTTTTGGAATCCATATGAAGACCTTCAGCCTGCAATAAGGGAGGAAATATTTTTCTCAACCTGTAGATGTCTCGGGGTTCATAAATACTTCTTGCTTTCCAGTGGGAAGAACTCAAGAAATTTGCAATAGCATTAGGGAGAAAACCAAAAAGCCACTGTTGGCAGTGTTTGTGGCATTCGCATGTGTGTTGGCTTCAGACACAGGCTCTGAACCGTAATGGCTCAGCACAGGGCCAACCCCTCTGGCTTCCCCACGGGGGAAAAGTCCAACCTCACTTTGAGCGCTTTCTGTCAGAGCTGATGTACTTCTTCCCAGAAAGTTTGCTGGTATCTGCACATCAATGTCTTGAAGGAAAAAGGGCTTCATTCAAAATTTAGCTGTGCTCCCACTCCCTCTTTGGAAAGTAATCAATATCAAGTGCTACGATCACAGCACTACTCATAGCACCAGCCTAGGGATGGAGGGGAAGGGTCAGCAAGACAGTTGAGATACAGCCCAGACCTCCATGCGACTCAGTGCATGCATGAGAAGCAGGGAGTGCATGAGTTTGTGTACATCTTTGAGCCCTTCAAAGCAAAAATAAAGCCCAGCTGCCTATTCTGGCTTATATCCATGGCTGCCAGCATTTCAAAAATGTTTTGCAAGGGATTTTTCTGTTTTCCCACACTGAGAGAAGAAGAGAAATTTTTCAATCTGGATGATTTATTTCATTAAAAAGGACAACTAACAAACAGACAAATAAAGTGCATGTGTGTGTATGTGTGCTTAGCCTGTGTGAGCGCGTGTACAAGAGAAACAAAATGGATATGTGGCCCCTTTGTGTTCACATGAGCAGGTGGAACAGTCGGTTCCTTGCAGCTGGGCAGCAGGTAGACTCACCTGCATTTCATCTGCGCTCAAAGCAATTGCATAGAGAAAGAAAAACCCATTGCTTTTTTTGTTTTGTTTTACTTTTGGCCTTGTAAGAACTACTGTAGGGATAACAATTTATATAGGTGAAATAATTTCTCTAGGCGGCTGAAGTTTCAAGTAGGAGATACTACCCACAAAGAGGAGTTTGAATTCTCTATTTTTTTCAATATATCTTCATGTGTACTTTCTGCATTAGGCAGAAGATAAACAAAGTTTTTTACAGTGTCCTAGGCTCAGCAGTCATATGTAATATATGACCATAATGTTAAACTCACCTTACGCTTTACACATTCATCTACTTAAGATATTTTCTCATTCCTTTAAGGCAGTTTAGACGATATCAACACACTTTTTCAAATTTCACTTAGGAATAATATAAACTAAATAAGATTAGGGAAAGGTACTGTTCTTGCTACCTTCCCTCTTGTTGCTGAAATTCTATCCTGAGTCCCTTAATCTTAATACTCTTTTTTTTTCCAGATAATATTAATGTACTTACACTTTAAAAATAGTATAATATGACGACAACATTCCCTAGAAAACCTATAGTGCAGATTGTTGTTATAAACTTTTATTTTTAAAGTAGGATAACAAAAAAGTACCATTCACAATATCTGAAAATATCCTCTTGAAACCAAGCTATTAAAAACTAAGCTGGTGGTGTTCATGCAATTACATTCGCACAATAGCAATTAACATGTTTTAAAGATTGGATTCAAGTAAGAGAAGCAGCTAAAGGTTTTAGCTAATTACCAATCTTCCATGCAAACAAGCAGAATTACTTTTAACTTCAAAACTCAGAGAAACTCTCTTGAGAGTAGACTTTTTGAAATGTGGATGACTTGATTCTGAGTCTAGCTGAAAACCAGAATTTCCAGCTGCTTGTGCAATCAAGCGTTCCAAAGGCATTTCAAGCTCAAAGCAGAGCAGAAAAGAAGACAGATGTGATCTGAAAGTTAAGATAATGTTTGACCTATGTGGTTAAGAGTCTAGTTTAAGCAAAGCCATTTTCCATAGTTTTGGGTTTAGATACTGACTGATGCTTTGAGAAGGGCCGACTTTAGTATGACTCCTACCCTAGAGCTATTGGAAAGGTGTTAGATCTTGAGTGCTTGCTGTTTGTGAAGTCAGAATGAATTTGTATTGCTGCAGATCCACTGTTCTTTCTGGCGAGATTTTCTTTTCTGCAGAACTGTGTACTCTGTTCTTTTTATATGAAAATAAATCATGTAATTTCCTGATGCAATCACGCATCCTTGCTTGTAGAAGTAATGTCTTTCCTAAGCCAGGGTTTTGACCGCAGCAAAGAAAGCTGCAATTTGGATACTTTTTACTGACCATATCCAAGGTCATCCGAAAATTGTTGCAGAAAATTCACTAATATGTGAAAGATCATACATTATCAGCCAAGTGCACCACAACCCTCTGACTTGCATATTACAGTCAGGAAAGCAAATGGAGAATGCAATAGGTCTTATCTGACCAGGAAGCCTGACCTGGTACAGGTGAACTCTTCAGTTTTAACCTGGGCTGATTCACTTTACAGAGCCCAATTCAATAACTTAAAGCAAAATATACTTTTTTTTTTTTAGTTGACTTAATGAATTCTTTTCATTTTCAACCAAAAGTAATATATTTTTTGCCTTTTTTAATACAAAGCCAACTGTTCTGTGGACAGCTAATTTCATTAACTCTTAGTAAAAGAAACTAAGTTTTTTCCAATAAACTCTAGTCCATACAATTGTGTGTACATGAAGTACGTAACTTGTTCAAGATGGGATTTTTTTCTTTCCACTTCATCAACATGCACATACATTTTTTTTTTTAAGCACTTGCCATCTGCTCTTAATTAACAAAAGCAAACAGTGATTGATAGATAGATACTGTGTCTGGTAATAGTCACAAGCTGTCAGCTTACAGGTGTGGTGAAAACTAAGAACGGAGAAAACAGATTCCCCAACTGGGAGAAAGTTCTTTATAACCTAGTTTATGTGACTTTAGACCTCCACTGGACTTGTAGGTTTCATTTCATTTTTAAAGATGAAAACAGGATTCTGCTTCTCTCCTTACATAAGTAACCAGGCTGCTTGGAAAGAAAAAAAAAAATAAAATATAAACTGCCTAGACTAAGATTAACACTATTTAAAAAGAATGTTGATTAAAGACAGAAAGCTATGGAAAAGAGTGTGGATGAATGGATGAAATGACCTACAATGGAACAAATCAAGGAATTTTACTGAAAAAGTAGCCATAATAGCAAAGAACCATAAGTTTGAGTATTTTCTTAAGGATGTGAAAAGCTGTTAACTGGACCGTACCTGTTGGTACAGAAGAATACACATAGTCTTAAAAATTGTGCTACTGCAGTTTGCAACAACAAAAAAATGAAACCTGATGGGCTAACTAGCATAGAAATTCAAAAAGATATAAAAAGACCCCTTGCATGTTATGTAGAAGAGAGGGAATTACCAAAGCACTATAATCACAATGCATGTTGTAGCACTGTATAATTACATTCCATATTGTAGAACTGTAACAATTAAAAAAAGCTTATATTGACTGTACACTTTTTAGGGTAACAATAGAGAAAAAGGTATCAGTCCACTTCAGCAACACTGTGGCTGTGGGTTTTGAACTGGGCTCTTGTTCTTCATGTCACTTGTCACCCATCTAATCAATCATTCTCAATAGACAGGTGCAAGTCTTCAGTTTCTTTCTAAGCTGCTAATAAAATATTTTCTAACAAGATAAGGAATTCCAGTATTTTCAAGAATGAGATCAGGAGTTTGGAGTCAATCCTCTTTGTAGATACCTATAAGGTAAGCTTTCCTTTATAGATGGAGAAAAAATTAAACCTTTCATGATAAACTTCAAGGCTGTGAAATATGTTTTTGGTCTGGACTTTATGAAAACAAAACCTTACAGACATTTTTGCAAACAATGGCTTAGTATGTAAACAACCATGTAAAAACTTTTATCTTTCCAGAAAAAAGTTGGACCTAAAGAACTACCCCTGCTGAAACTTTTTTAAACTGGTACATTCTTCAATGTGTTTTGCATTCAATAGCATAGCTTTTCTTAATGAAAAAAACCCTTTTCCTAAAGATTTTTTTGTCCACCTCATCCTTCCCAAGACCTTCCCATCAACAATTAAACTGAAATAAAGAGGCAAAGCCTCATCTCTATACACTGGTTTGTTGGGTTTTTTTTGTTTATTGGAACCAGACATGGTATTTTACTGTAAAACATTTCTGTTTTGCTGAGAATTTTTTGTCATGGCATGCCAGCAGAGGGAAAAGGGCTATTTTGAGAGGGGCAATAAGTGTTATTATGTAAATTATATAAAAATCTACCTTTAAATAATTTGACTACCTCCATGATTTTCCTCTGTAATAGTTAATAAGTTCTGGTCTGCTCCATCAATATATGTTAGTCTGAATACGCCATATAAATATCAAGCTCCAACAGGGTAGGTTTAGACTGAACATTAGGAAAGAATTCCTCACAGAAAGAGTGGCTGGGCATTGGAATAGGCTGCCCAGGAAGGTGGTTGAGTCACCATCCCTGGATGTGTTTAAGAGCCATTTAGATGCAGTGCTGAGGGATATGGTGTAGGGGAGGACTTTGTACAGTAGGGTAAATGGTTGGACTCGATGATCCCAAGGGTCTCTTCCAACCTGAATGATTCTATGGTTCTATGAATACAACCTAGATAAGTTTAAAGGAAACACATAAGTGTAACCAAGAAGTTCTTTTATACTGACAATTAAAAATAATTACGTTTAACTTTTTAAATATTTCTGTTAAAAACGTGCTTCCTTAATCCATAGTTACTCAATAAACTATTTTAGTTGGCTTTAGGTGTTAAAATCTCAAAAGCATTTCTAAAATTTTTGGAAAATATTGCCTTCTGAGAAGAATTCTGAAAATCATCCAAATGACATCACCTGTAATATTTTCAAAATTTCCGTGAGTCCTACCCCAGCTCTGCAGAATTTCAGTGTATACGTCTAACTTCAGAGATCAAGGGTCTGAAAATCCAAGTATTTTTCCAGCTAGCACTCTCCCCCTACCATTTTTTATTTTCTTATGCCTTTAGAACGCAATGATTATAACAAAATGATTCCTGCTGCATGTCAGGCAAGTGAAAAACAGTCCTGAAGTCTGTGGGACTAGATATGTCAGTAAAATTCACCGTGTATGCAGTTCGTGAAAAATTAGTGTCCCGGGGAGTAATGTAAAAGGCTGAAGCAAAAAATTCTGAACATATGCAATAGCTGTAGGTGGTGAAATACAGTGCTCCTGAATTATGTGAACATGTCTTGAAAGGTCTGGGGAGTAGCAGCAATAACTCAAGGCATCTGTGACTATTGTTCACCTCCAATTAATGCCACTTTTTTGTAGCCCTCAACAAAATTTGGATCTATTTTCTGCTGGCAGGGCAATCCCTTTTCCTTGCCATTGCTGCAAATATCCTCACCGCTGTGCGGGGAATGACAGTTCTCTTTGTGCCAAGTGTGCCCTCCCTTTTGTATGGGGAGCTAATTGCAAAAACCCGAGGAGTAACATCAAGCCTATGGCCGGAGTGTGATGAGGTCTGGGCAATTCTGACTCATTGATGATATGGATTATTCACACTGACCCCTGCTTAGCATGACTTCTGAGTTTCCTTTGCTTCTTTCATCTCAATAGTTCTTGCAGGATGGAGGTCTGTGAGGTTTTGGGACTAAATCAACTGCTGAAACTACAAGGGAGGTAGTTTTACCCAGACAGAACTGTTTTTTTTTCTACCTCCGTCAAAAGCATCAGGTATTGATGACAGCAGGATTCCTGCGTTTTGGAGAAATCAGGTGGAGCACTGTGACAATTCCCATTACAAATCTCACAGACATTTCCCCTCAAATATCCAACATCACAAGAAAGCACAGAGATGAACATATACCCTGACTCATCCAATTCTTCTTTTTCTTACACTTCTCCTTACATAACATTAGCAGTAAGAGCAGCAAAAAAGCTGTTACATACGTGTTCTAACTAACTTGACGTAATGAGACCAAATCATCATGAGAAAACAAAAAAGCCAACAGGTAGGTTAAAATAATCTGTTCCTTAGTAAGCTTGAGTTCATTCAAAATCTTATTATATTAACAACAGTGCACAAAAGTCTCCTTTGTGGACAATTTATATTGATGTATTTCAACAACAACGTATTCCTTAAATCTGCCAGTTACAAGGAAGAGCAATCCAGTTTCATTTAAATCATGAGAGGCTTTAATACAATTCATATGATGCCTGCGAAACATCATTACAGCTTGCCAGTTCAGAGCAAATCCCTCTCTTTGAACACCTTGTTGTGATGAGAGCTGCCTGCCAAGAAAGCTCTCAACAGATGGATTGAAGCTCTGAAGAATGTCTTTCTTGACTTAGAGATGTCTTTGACACCACTTTCACAGTAAGACTTGTAAATCCTTCTGTAATTTTGGGGAGGGATAAGAGATGTGTCTGCAAATGCACCTGATCAAAATATAAGCCATTCCAGAGGTATTTCCTAATCTCCCCTCCACGTTTCCCAAAAGAGAAAGAACGTGTATTTCACTAATGCCTACTTTCTGCCTTAAAGGGTCAGCCACATTGCCCTAAAACAAGTAACATAGAAAAGAAGTATCTACATAAATGAGAGGATATATCAGGTGTTGCACAGACACACGTGAAAGCAAATTAACAGCTAGGCTTTTGTAATGACTGATTTTGTTTATCTATCATATAGCCGCAAACCTTAGCCCCTTCCTGCCCTGTAGGCTCACTGGATTTTTTAAATGAGCACTTTAACTATAACTCTAGCTTTGCAGAGCCATGGTCCAAATTTTATCGTTAGAATTTTTTAAAAACCTTCAAGTTCTTTAGCCAAATCTCTGTGCAGAATATAAGATTGCAGGAGTACAACAATAATTGCTCATGTAACAGAATTTTTTTCCTGAACTCTTAAGTGACCCAGACTGGTTCGGGACAAACCTTAAATGGCTTATCTAAACAATAATATCCCTCTTGGGCCTGCAAAATTGAGCTGGCAATCTTGAGAATCATCTGTCTCACAATATTTCTAGTACTTCCTGCTCCAAGGCTGATATACCACAACAAGGGCCTTCTTTGTAACACAAGCTATTTATTTCCACATCGTTGTAGTTGCAATATATACTGAAAAAAAATTAAAAAAAAAAAAAACATAAAACTGAAAAAACCCAAAACCCATCCCATAAAACTTTGGAATGATGTGATATTTCAATAAATTATTTTTAAATGGATGTTTTTCACTTGAAAAGCTGGTGGGATGACATCACAAAATGTGCTTTCCTTAAAATATGTTGTTTTGGCTAAACTGAAATATTTTGTTAAATTGCATCACTTTTAACACTGTCTGATAGAAAGGTTTCTGAAGTCCAGAGTATATTGTTTTTCCCAGCCAGAATAAAAGAGATAGTAAAAACTGTACATTTCATGAAAAATTTCATATTCTGACTAAATTCAGACATTTTTCACAAACCATTGAAAAAGTTTTATTTAAAGAGAGATATTGAATGTAGACAAAATTAAGAATATAAACATCTGGAGGGACAGAGAAATCTTGTCTTCTAATCCATTCTGTTCATGAAGACTAATTCAGATTTTGCATTTATTTTGCCAAGAAGGAACTGAAAAAATATTAGAAATCTGCAAATGGAGTAGATATGAACTAAATAAGCCACTGTGCAAGCCAATTAAAACCATTGGCTTTCCACTGTGAAAGGAGTTGAAATAACTAAGTGAATCTCCGCCTAACATGCCTGATTGTAAGCATTACTAATAGCATAATAGCGAAGGGTGTATATGGTGAAATTATACAGTTTGCAGAATTTATTTTTTTTCAATTATAAATATAATTACACTTTGTTTACTTGAGATTATTCAAATAAAACAATAAGGAAATTGGAGCCCTTTTGTTCCTCCAATACTCTTAAAAAAATAAAATTTCATTGTACTGCCATTATTCTGAGAATAGAATAGTTTTGTAACACCTACATGTGACTGAGGAAGATGTCACCACAATAAACACTACAGAGGTGAGCAGAGACAAAGTTCAATTCCACAGACTGGGCATATGTTTTGCAAATTTAACTCATTCAGATATGGGTTTAATGTACCAAAATATTAAACGCATCAGAAAAAAGTCAGTTCAATATTTCTTTAAATTACTTCTTTGTTCAAGCAGTAGATCATAAGAAAATCATGAGCAAATTTTCAATAGTGTCAGGCAACTGAGTGACTGTGGCCTTCAACCACCTTAAAAGTGTGTAATTTTTGCTGGTGTCAAAGTAAATAAAGTTCTTGTATCTAAGGACAAAATTACAGTTTATAAGGGAAAAGCCCGAATAAGACATATTTGTTCATCTTGAGACTGATTTTATGCAATTTGCTGATACATAAGAACTTTGTTAACACATAAAAGAATACCTTTTTCTGGTATTTCTGAGTGGAATTTTGGTTTTGTTTTCTTTTAAAATTGAAATATTTTGATACATAGAACCAGTGAAGATGTATAAAATACGTAAGGTTGTAAGTTGTAAAGAGTTAGGTCACAATGTGATTTGGCACCCAGCAAGTTATCCCATTGATTCAATGTGACTATGCATAAACTTAGTCATGTGTTTAAACCTTTCCAGACTAATGTTTGAGAAAGAGAGCTTTAACACAAAAGAAGGAATCTTCCTGTACAAAAGCATATAAACATCAACTTAATGTAAATATCATATGTCTGGCACAAATGCAACAAAAGATTGCCAAGAGATTCTATTTTCTCATCTTCTCGTCTTCCAGAATGTAAAGCCCATATGGATAAGGCAGATTTCTGACAGCTCAAAAATGAACTCTAGTCACTTGTGTTCTGTCAGCTATCAAAAACTATATTCCACTGTCTCTTATACAGGTTATTCACAAGCAAAATGCAAAAAGTGTCCCAGAGCTTCATGTAGGCAAAGAGTTTGTGTTTGTAAGACTCATCTGAATGATGGCGACTCAGAAATACGCTCTGATGAGAGCAAGATGGTCTTTCTCCTGAGTTTTCTAATACTTGCTCAGTTTTCAGGTAACCTCACAGTTTTCAGC
This sequence comes from Tringa tobata, assembly GCA_033628505.1. Taxonomy (NCBI): domain Eukaryota; kingdom Metazoa; phylum Chordata; class Aves; order Charadriiformes; family Scolopacidae; genus Tringa; species Tringa tobata. The sequence goes on from JAHREE010000563.1 coordinate 10,579,511, forward strand.
CTCCCTAGCAACAGTATATTCTTTATAGTCTTTAACATGAAACCTATTAAATGCTTTGTCATGTCATGCTATGTCAAAAAACTACATTCTGCAAATAGTCAGGAAAATATTACAATTTGTATTTTGTAATGTCAAATTTCTAATTTCAGTAACACTTTTTCTCTTTTCATCTTATTTTCCGTTCTGCGTACTAGTCCAACTCACTGAAAAATAATCATATTTTTAATGAAATTAAACACCAGGGGCAAATATAAATCAACAAAATTCTACTCAGTTAATTTGCCGTAGCTCAGGATTTAACTCACCAGCTCTAAAAGACACTATCATTCTCCCAGCCAAAATTGTGTCTGTAGCAATACAGACACTTAAGGTCAAACTCTAATGAGATCTTCAGGTTTGAGAAAAGTACAAAAGAATTGAGAGAAAGAGAGTCCTATCACGCTACTTTAAAAGAAGTGGCATTTTCACGAACTCAGTTTCTATATAGGTATGCTGTAGTCCCAACAGAAAGACATTCTGTTTCTCCTATAGGAACCCAGAGCCCCTAAAAGGTGATGAATTCGTAACAAACAGAGTGTAAACCAATAAAGAAAGGTATAATTAGCTAGATTTGTCATTATTATTAAAGTACTATTTTATATCACAAATTTGCATTATCAACAGACAGTGCATATGGTTGTTGCCTTTCAAGGAGCCCTAACGCATCAGTCAGAGACTTCACTACTGCGAAGCTGGTAGTGCATTTTTATCCCAAAAGATAGGAACAAGTAAGGAAAAACAGAATCTTCAACTTCTTGACACAAATCAGTGTCAAGATGGATGTGTGGATGTGTGGATGCAGTTGATTAAACCCACTAAAATTTGAAAATTTTAAATCTGTTTTCTCTAGTGTATCTTCTCTTCAGGGAATAGTATTACTTAATAAAAACAGAATTTCAGTACCTTTTAAAACTTTTGCTTCCTCATGTTTTCCTTCAGTCAGGCAACAGTAGTATAAATAAAACCATGTTTGATTATTGTATCTTTATTACAGCTTACTCAGATAGCAAAGAGACAAATTGTTCTTTAAATAACAGACACAAATGTTCACAGAAGGATAATTATCCCACCTCTTTGACAACGTTTTGAACTGACTATCATGCCAGTCCTGAGATCCTATGTTGAGATGTAAATGCTATAAAGCACACCTATCTAGGGGGAAAAAAAGAAGGTAGAACAAAACAAAAAAAAATAATTGACAAAATTCTCTTGCCCCATGCCATAGAAGTGTATAGACCTAATTAACATGTAGGTCTACTGCACAGGTTTGGTGGGATTTCTAGGGATTAATTCATGTTTTGTTTAAATGCTCTCCTAGGTTATGTCTGTTGTCCTGAGTTTGACTGGGATTCAGTTAATTTTCTTCCTGGTAGCTGGTCTAGTGCTGTGTTTTGGATTTAGGATGATTTGGATTTAGATTTAGGATGAGACTAATGTTGATAACACATTTTCATTGCTGATGTTTTCATTGTTGCTGAGCAGGGCTCACAGTAAGCCAAGGACTTCTCAGCTTCTCACACTGCCCTGCCAGCGAGGAGGCTGGGGGTGTGCAAGAGGGGACACAGCTGGGAGAGCTCACCCGAACTGGCCAAAGGGATACTCCATACCATGTGATGCCGTGCTCAGCATATAAAGCTGGGGACAGTTGAGCAGGGGATCACAGCCATTGTTTGGGGCTGGCTGGGCATTGGTCAGCATGTGGTGAGCAATTGCATTGTGCATCATTTATTTTGTGTATCTTTTTTATCATCATTATTATTTTCCCTTCTTTTTCTGTCCCATTCAACTGTCTTTATCTCAACCCATGAGTTTCACTTCTCTTCCAATTCTCTCCCCTGTTGCACTGTGGGGGAGAGAGTAACTGGCTGTGGGGTGTTCAGCTGCCTGCAGGGTTAAACCACAACAGTTGCATTTCCGAGGGCTGGACCTCTGAGGAGGAAAATCAAGTCCCACAGGATATTTGGAAAATTTTAACAATTGTCAAATGAGAAAAGCAGATAATCTTTAGCTGAGGCAGACTATATTTCTATTTTATTTAGTTATTGATGAATTTTCAGACTTATGTTATAGCTAAAGCCAGTAACATCTTCTTTCTCTGCTACGACAAACATCAGGGAGAAAAATTCAGTGTGTTTAAATTACTTGTTTGATTGTCCACTTCCATCGGTCTACTATATCCGAAGTCTAGCAACAGCTTTACAAATTTTAAAGCATATGTATACATTTCATGAATTCACAGGAATATTTTTTTAAATGGAAGAAATTCCATTTTCTAGTTCATTGACTCCTGTTGTCTGTAGTCACAGGCAACCACAATTTGTAATCCCCTAAAATATTTGTTATAGCTCCCTCTTCAAAACAGTTATATTCCTTGCCTCCACTATTCCCATGGAAGAGTTGTTAAAAGACCTCATTGCTCTGATATTTAATAACATTTTTCCCATTTCCACTCCAAATTTACCCATATACTAATTTTCACTTGTTCCAGCATTGTCCTTTGGTTTGAACAGCACATTGGATTTATGGATATAAATTGTATTCTCTCTCAATCTACCACTTCAGATCACACTGATATTTTCTTCCTGGATGACACTTCGTTCTTCATCATACCAGTAATGCCAATTTTGTGACATGAGCAATTTTCTCTAGGAAACTTCTACCCACTGTGATCAGGTCAATAACTGAAATATTTAATGTGATTAATCCAAAACTAGTCCTTTAAGACCTCAACCAAAGTCCCCTTCCAGCCTGATACTTTGAAGTCTGCTCTTTGGCAAGTCAGAACATAATGTATTAATTTTCTACTATTTCTCATTTTCCTTGGCTTAATTGATGATTTTAAATTACTCATTAAGGTCAATTTTCTGCAGTTTTACATGAGAAATGACTGAATAAATTGGCAAAGATGACTATTACTGTAAAATACAATCCCTTCAAATCACTTTTCCAGAAACAAATAGGAGGACTATACCAAGAAACAATGACTATTTAGGTTTTATATTCAGCAGAAGTGTTAGAAACCTTAAAAGCAAGCGTCCTCCTACAAAACTTCCAGCCCAACTGCGTAGGCTCCAGAGGATCAGATAAACATCTGAACTTTTAGACACTTGTCCATAGCTTACCCAAATTCCAAGTCTTTTGGGGTCACCTATCATTATGAATTTCCTTATTTTTATGTTTGCCAGACCCTTTTAACCCTAAATTTTCATAGGTTCATAGAATTGAATTGCCCCACTCCTCAAAAATCCAGAGGTTGGGTGATTAAATTCCACTTAGCTCTGAAAAGTTAGAGTTCAGTATTATTTAATGTACAACTCTGTCTAAAAAAATGTCATTAGCATACACAACTCATACAAGTGTGGGAACTCTAGTATCCTCTTAAAGTGAAGCTGCTCTAATATTGTTATGTTTACATATGCATCATTTATTTCCTTGTTTATGAGTGCATATTAAAAACAAAACAAAAAAGCCCCAAACAACAAAAAACCCTTCCATGTATTAAAATTTGTGATTATTAGAAAGCACCAGTTCTGTCAAATATAAAAATTTGCCAGATTCTTTTATTTTCCTTAACATGATGTGTTCTTTAAGAACATAAAATTAAAAATTGTCTATGCTTATACTTATTTTTGTGTTGTAGTGTTTTACTATCCTTAGAGACTAATAACCAGTTATGTCATGAGTATTTTTCATGTTTTAAAAAAAATTCTGTTCACTTTTCAAATTTAAAACCATCTGTGTCTATATGTAGTCAAAGAATAGGCAATAAAGCCCCCACTAAAAATATTTTTACATCCTAAAAAGGATTCTAATCCTTACATCCTAATAAAGTAGCTAACTTGCTTCATTTTCAGTACCCACTCTCTATCATTTTGTTTAATACTAAAGAACAAGTAAAACATAAACAAACTATTTGGTATTTAAACATTATAGGTATCTTCCAAACTGAGAGATGAGATGATCACTCTGCTGACCTGTTCCATAGACTTTTCAGAAATGAGCAAGAGAAATTCAGAGCTGCCCCACTAATATTTTCAATTCATGTTTACTGCACTATCACTTGTTGTGTGTACCCATCTATTTCTATTTCCTATTTCCTATTTCCTATTTCCTTTTCTTAAACTAGAAATACTTGGGCATGTAGGGATGGCATATAACATATAATTCTCACAAATGTTTTTTCATTTAAAAAAATAATAACAGAAAGTTCTATAAAGTCTGGCTTTTGGATACATGGAGAAATTCAGATATTAAATGCATGTTAAAATTGTTTTGTCTAGACCTGGTGAAGTCAGGATGCCAAGATTCCTAAAGGACTGAAGTGTGTTCAAAGAAGGGTGACAAAGCTGGTGAAGAGTCTAGAGCACAAGCTTTATGAAAAGCAGCTGGGAAAGCTGGGGTTGCTCAGCCTGAAGAAATGGAGGCTAAGGAGAGAACTTAACACTCTCTACAAATACCTGAAAGGAGGTTGTAGTGAGGTGGCTGTTGGTTTCTTTTCCCAATTAACAAGCAGAGGAAATGGCCTGAAGTTGCACCAAGGGAGGTTTAGATTGGATATTAGGGAAAAAATTCTTCACAAAAAGGTTTGGCAAGCATTGGAACAGGCTGCCCAGGAAAGTGGTTGAGTCACCATCCCTGGAGGTATTTAAAAGATGAGTAGATGTGATGCTTAGGGCCACAGTTTAGTGGTGGAGTTGGCAGTGTTAGGTTTACAGTTGACTCAATGATCTTAAAGGTCCTTTCCAACTTAGATGATTCTATGATTCTATAACTTCTAAAAAAGTCTTCGGTCTTTTTGCAAATGATTTTCCTGCTTGTGTGATTCAACATGTAAAATGGGAGGAAACTAACCAATAACATACAACACCCTCCAGAGAATCCAAAACTGATACAAAAAGCACTTTTTTACTCAGTGTCTCCATAGTAGTTACCATAAAGTTATTTCACAATAAAGCACATCCTTTCAAAATGGTGTTATAAGTTTGAAAGGAGCAAAGATTTACTAGTTATTCTAGCTCTATTCCCACAACATTTTCAGTATGACAGTGACAATATTGTACTTTTCCTCTATGAGAACAATATGTTACTTTCACATCAAAGTTTAGTTGCCTTTTCAACTTACAGCAACTGACAAAATGTTAGTTTGACATTGAAGTACAACATTTATCTTAATTTGATGGCGAAACAACATTGGTCTGACTTTGCAATGTGGTATTAGTCCTAATATGACTATTTTTCATTTTATAGTACATTTGTTTGCCAAATTGTTATTCCTATTGGCAAATTAAAAACACAAAATAGCCCTGAGCTTTTCATTTTGTTTGAATTCCCCAAACTCCATTAAAAGGCAAAATTGACATCCTTAACACATTACAACAAAACTTTGTGTCATGGCAACAAAAAGCAGGACATTTGTTTTGTGTTTGAAATTTGCTATGGCCATTTCTACAATGGTATCTAGTTAAATTTTTGGCTCTCTGTTGTTGAATACCCTTTCTAGGTTTCAGCCGTCTTGCTGGAGTTAACCACAATCTCTGTAGTGAGGTTAGCAAGGCATAAAAATCAGATTGGTTCTAAATGGATGTTTAAATTGGATAATGTGCAAAATCTCTGTCTCTGTGAGACAGCAGAATGATAAATGAGCGTGTTTTAGAGTGGGAAGCCCTCCAGGTTATATCCCCCTGAAGACTGAGAGCACATTGTAGACATGACTGTAGTTGTAGGTATCAATAGTCATCAATTTTTGACAAAAAGGTTAATGAAATAAACATTCAGAAGGAAAGACAGACCATCAAATACTTCTGACATAGTTAAAGCATTAACCGATCTGTTCAGAATTGAATTTGAAAGGAAAGAAACTAATTTCTAAGACACTGATATAGAGGGGAATTGAAATGATGTGATTGATTAATCATTTTATTTTATTAAAACATTCACCAAAGTACAACATATATGACTGTGAATGTAATTAAGATTTTGATGCCCCAAAGCATTATCTGCTTCTGTTAAGGTGATGAAAATTTTTCCACTGAAATAAATAGGAGCCACTTGCTCTGTGCTGGGGGTGGTAGGAGGCAGTGTCATGGAGAAAATTACCTTTGCTGTACTTACTTGTTGTACTTGTGTAATACTCTGTAGTTGTTGTACTGAGATCATTATCAATTCCCTAAAATGGACAAAAGAATCAGTAAAGATAATGTTTAGCTGCAGTGTAGAAAACACAAAGCCAGCTCCCAATGCCTTTCCTCATGTTGAGTCATACCTAACCACTCCAAGAGGAACCCCGCTGATTTCAGTGAGATTGTTTCTACTAAGGAACTGCTGGGATTGAAATGCATCGGAATCTGCTCATAATGTGTGAATGGTCTGTATCACAGAGCTTCCATAATCTCTATATAAACAGACTGTAAATAGTTTATACACACTAAGGTGAAACGACCATAGTGCAGTATGCAGGTCCAACTTGGAGTACTTGCTGTCTTGGTGAAGAGTGGTGGGATTGTCCTGCAGCAAACACTGGGAGTTGAAAGAAAGGTCAACAACAGTTATAAAATAAAGTTCTACCATATGGTATGTTATCGTTTTCATATGCTGTGAAGCATGGAGAGGCAACAGAGTGAGTTCCAGAGCAAACGTGAACCTTCTAAAAATTAGCTGGGCCCAAATCATGTCAATCATTAAAAGCTGAGCCAGCTATCATAAATTTCATTTTATTCTCTTTTCAGGTATCTAGCTCATGTTTTTCAGACAGGAATTGTAACAATTGTGTGAAGAGCAGTTTTTTATCACATTATGGGTTCAAATAAAATTTTACAAGGTATCTAGTCCTATATACAAAAGCCCCCTGTATTGACAATACTCAAGATACTCAGAACACTAATGTCTACTTCTTTAAATCAAGTTTAAGCTTTGCATCGTGACCTGCATAATCCTACACAACTCCATTCCAAGTGACACTTCTCATATGTATAACAGAATCACAGAATGGTTGAGATTGAAAGGGACTTCTGGAGGTCCAACACCCCTGCTTAAGCAGGGACACCTACACACAGTTACCCAGGATCATGTACAGACATCTTTGGAATATCTCCAAGGAGGGAGACTCCACAGCTTCTCTGGGCAACCTTTGCCAGTGCTCTCTCACCCTTAAAGTAAAAAAGTGTTTCGTGATGTTTAGAGGCAGTCTCCTGTGTTTCAGTTTGTGCCCATTGCTTCTTGCCCTGTTGTTGGATGCCACTAGATCTGTTCTCTTTACACCCTCCCTTCAGGTATTTACACACATTGATGGGATGTCTTCTGAGCCTTCTCTTCTCCAGGCTGAATAGTTCCAGATCTCTCTACCTTTCCTCATAGGAGATAAGCTCCAGGCCCTTAATCATGCTCGTGGCACTTTGCTGGGCTCTCTCCAGTGGCTTCATGTCTCTCTTGTACTGGGGACCCCAGAACTGGATACACTGCTCCTGATGTGGCCTCAGCAGTGCTGAAGGAAAGACTCACCTCCCTCAACCTGCTGGCCACACTTGTCCTTATGCAGTCCAGGATACCTTAACCTTCTTTGCCGTAATGGCACATTTCTGGCCCATGTTCAACTTGGTGTCCACCAGGCCCCTCAGGTCCTTTTCTGCCAAGCTGCTTTCCAGCCGATTGGCCCCAAAGATGTAGTTGCTAAAAATTTTTTTTCTTTCCCACTTGAATAATCCAGAAATGTAAACAAGTTTGTCTGTTTTCACATAAATATTGTTGTCTTTCTGTGATTTATTAGAGATTCTGAAAGGAACAAGGGTATGAGACTCCACTTTTACACCACAATTGTTTGGAACTCTATGAGCAAATGACAGCCATTGGAAGAAGACGTCTAATTAACCACTTGCTCAATGTACATGTACATTTGAGGGATATATCAAGGAGTTATTTTAACAATCCACCTTAAAATCCTCAGGGCAGCCTAATAATGGTAGGCAGAAGTCATTAATGTTTGTATATTTGGTTGGAAAGAAACATATCTTTTCATAAATCTGCAAAGATTGCACAGGGCAGGTATGAGGACAGCTGGATTTAGCCAGGGATGATTCAGCCCTGCAGAAGTGAAAGTAGGGAGGGCAAGCGATCCAGGCAGACCGCAGGAAAATAGCTGGGAATTAAAGAATATGGAAAATCTTATTCCTCACAAGAGTTCCTTTGTGCAGTTCAGCTTAGTCCACTTTGGGAAGAAGCTTGTTTAGGCTTGTCCACATGGAGACTTCACATTATTTTGCAACAGCTTTACTTGGCAACAGTTCAGATCAATCCAAGCAGCGCTATTGATATGACAGACAATGCAAGCACTGTCAAAAAGGAAAGAGAAAGGGATCCTTATAGGGACCTGTCTGAAATAGCAACAATCCATTGCTTTCTAAAGAGTTTTCTTTTACTCATTTCAGTGGCCATAAGCTTACCACAAAAGAAATTGCTTTTTGTTTCTCAGAAAGGTCAAAACAAATGATCAGATGACTGAAGATAAAGTAAGAACAAATCTGACTCCAACATCCTCACCCAGCTGAACTGAAAAGTCTTATGCTGCTTTTCAATCTATCTCCTCTCTCTGATTCTAGCTGGGATTAGAAGCAGAAGAGCCAGAGAAACAAAGACAGATTGTTTCTGGCTTAATCAAAAGTCCCAGGGGATTAACTGTAGTTGCAAGGTTACCAATGTGATTTCTCAAAACGGAACAGGCCAAACAAGCTTCCAAATATTCAGAAATTTGGAAGTTTATCTAGATATTTTTCCATAACAGTTTAAAGTCCTCCCTATCTCAAATCCATGACAGAATTTTAAATTCATATCAGAAATGGAGCAGGATAATTAACCAAGGAACGTATTATTTCCTTCTAATGTTAATATTTTTCTATTTCTAATAAAACCTCCATGGTTTAGCAGATAGCTTCCCTCTAAAAACTCTGATTTTAATGCTGAAATGGACTCAGAGAAGTTGTGTTAACTTGAAAATTGCCAAGTGAAGACAAAGTGAAAATAAATTAGCAAATTAAAAGCAAATAATAAAAATTATTTTAGCTTTCATTGTCACAAATGAAAATAGACTTTGGTTTTTGCTGCTTTGCACAGGACTTCATTGTTACTCTGCCATCTGTGGTGCAGAACTACAGAGGTACGTAGAGACAGAAGGCTTTTTTCACACTATGGAGGCAGACCTTCACTGGTATAAAATGTGATGTTAAACATAGTGGAACAGCATCACTTCTAGGAGCTGAGATTTAGCCTTGTATTTTTAGCATTTTTTCCTCTCTTCCTGGTCATTGATAGCTATGAAAACATTTTCCTAATGCCAAGGAAGCATAGATCCTTGCTATATGAATCAGTCTGGTTTTCCTTTGGGAGCTCGTTACACAGCCTTGCTCCTTTATCCAAATATACTGCAGCTTTCACATACAGTCCCTTGCATTTTGCAGTTGAATTACACAAGCAGAGTACAAGTGTATCGTTGAGTTGCATACGAATTTTCGATCCTTGCTTTAGTAGGGTCATAGTCTGCTGCTCATTCTGAAAAATTAAAGCCACCAAAACTCACTGCAGTATTGGATGTGGAGTCAGTGCAGAGACTACTGAGAAGAGACACCACTCAGTTCTGCATAGACAAGTCCCTGCACTGCTTCCATGCTCACCACCTGAGTGCAGTGATTTATGAGACCTTGTTTTCTTCCACATTCCCACCCCAGTCACAGGAGGAACTGTCAGCTGCACGACTCACTTTCCTCTGACAATGCAGTATTATTCCTCCAACAGTAATTCATCTCTCCTATCATGGAAATGCATTAGCCTTTCTCAAATGCAAAAAATATGCTAAAGGCCAACTATCAGCTACACAATAATAAACAGACCAATTATTTCAAAGTATGAACAGTCAGTTTTATCACAATATAACAAACTTATCTGTGAGCAAATATGAAAATTATCTTTCTTTAGAAACTTTCAAACATCTCCAAATACAAATCCCTGTGTTCAGATTTTTATCCTAAATAAAACTCAATTCAACTTTTACATATACCTAATTATTCTCAAGAAACAGAAATTGTAAAAAATATAACAAAATCCTTACTGTGAACTGAAAAATCTTAAAATTGTATCTCTTTTTAATATTTTTTCCTAAAAAAAATTATAGTAACAGTGAAATTAAAATAAGAAGTTTTGTACACAAAGACTGCGGGTTTTTTCAAAGGTAATAGACCAGCTTGCAGTTCACAGTATTCTAAGTCTTCCGATATAAAGAGTAAACATCCATTTCCAGCAGATCATTAAATGTCCTTTACACTTTCATTCAGGAAAAATAAATAATAAAAAGATTCAAGCAGAATCAAGTAGAAGATACTAAAAACACAACAAGATTACCATAGAATATGTCATCAACTTCACACAATTGGACTGATATTTGGGATGTTTTGGACATAACAGCCTGTAAGAATTATGGATGATGGTAAATATTTAGACAATAATAACAGTAAATGAACTCAAGAAGTGTGAGGTCAGCAACATTTGAAGTAAGATGACTAATAACTTCATTTACATGAATTTGAAAACTTCGTTCAGAAGATTATATACTCAATAAAACAATTTATTTTACAGCTGGTGAATGTCTTCTGTGTTGGAGAAAGTTACATATCTTCTTAAGAAAAGTCAGATTTGTGGACTTGCCGTTGCTGCACAGCTATGAAATTAAGCTTTTAAAGAAACTCAGATAAATTTATCATGCAAATTTCAGTGTTCTAAGTTAAAAACCAGAATCATATTAAAAAATACAGTGAAGAAGTTATGAAAAAGATGAACATAGAAAAAGCAAAATTCATTTTAAAGAATGAAATGTCAATCAGTAAGCAAGTAGTTAAATTTTTGCACTTAAACTATTAAACAAGATAGAAATTAAAAAAAACTTTTGTGCATTTCAGAGGGTGGTATCCACAGAGACGAGCACTGGTTTGGGTATTTAAAATTTCAATTTTATGCTATTCAGCATGTTCTTGCATACGAGACAGTATCAATAGTCCTTTTTATTACATAGTCATATTGTAAACTACTGATAAAAAGAGAAGACATTAACAATTATCTGTTTCCACACCGTGACTTGGACAAACTCATGGATACCTATACCATTCTCAGTAGGTGTTTGCACAGGCTGATCTCAAAAACTTCCAAAAAAGATTTCAGTGTTTCGTCTTCAATCTCATTTGCTAGAACTGAATACCTATGTCTATTTGTCCAGCTCCTGTTACCAAGGAGAACAAATTGATCACTGGTCTTTTTACAACATTTTGTCTACTGGAAGACTCTTCTGCCCCTCTCCCTCAATCTTTTGTTTCCTAGATTAAACAAGCTAAACTCTTCCAACCTTTTCTAGCATTTTCTTCCAACCTTTCTCTTTCCATGCTTGTTTCTCTTTTCTCAATTAATTCCTATTGACCTGTATCTTCCTAGAATACGGCATGCAGATGGGCACAGCCATCCAGGTGAAACTTTACATTTCCTGAAAAAAAAATTGCTAGTTACTTCCTGGATGAAAGACACAGCCTTCATCCTGGAATGAGACTTGTTCAGTTCTTTTTGCAGTCTCATAAACTTATGTTGTGTTCAATTTGTCATGCATTTTAATAGGCCAATTTCTGCCATAAGAAATAACTTGTTAACTATCATGCTTTTTCTTCACAAACACTTCCCCCCTTTTTTACTGTATTTTACTTTGCTGATTTCAAACTGTCTCTTCAACTCTTAACAACCATTTTGAATGGCTATAAGGAATTACATTATGTTTAGATCTTGCCATTAGTTTGAATTTAGTGTTATCCTTCCATAAAAAAGATTAAGTAGCCCATGAAAAACCATTAGTGTCTCCTATAATAAATAAAGCCTTTTATTTCTACCCAGGGGAGTTTAAAAAAACTATGTTCTCTCGCTTCTTCAAAGTAGTAATTGATGACATCATTGAGGTAATAAAGTCACCAAACCCCAGCCACCTTACCTACACTGTTAGCTCAAATGACTTCAAAAAAGTTAATGGTCTGAGCAATTTGAATGGAATTTGGCCCTGATGGCATACTGGTCATTTTTATAAACATTAAGTAGAAATATGTTTTTTGTGTGAAGACTGAACTTCATTTGTCAGTTCATTTATGACCAAAATATAGAAAAACCTCAGGAAACACTGTTCTTTATGCTACTATCATCTGTCTTATTCCAGAAAAAGTTCATTAGACTAAGAAATTAAAAATTTAAACACTGAACTGAGAATCAAGATAAAGTATTTTTATAGACTGGATTCAAGTTCTTGTTTTCTGATAGCAGGATGAACATTGAAACAATTTCTTGCACATTAACACTAAGTGATGCCTCAGGTTGCTTCAAAATACTATTTCATTGCTACATGTAGCTTTTTTTTTCTTTTTTTTTTTTTTTTTTTTTTAATCTGGAGCAAACACCCCCAAAACCCACCCAAAACCCTAGAAGAGTTTTCTTTTCTTGATCAAGAAGGGTTTTGAACTTCTCAATACTGCGTTCCTGGAATAGCTACCCTAGGGTACCCACTTATTTAGCTGGCTCCTTTAAAGGGAGGGAATTTTGCATGGCTTGAGGGAGAAGGACGCTGTCAAATCATTACCAGTGAATGTTTTTTTTGTCGGGTCTCTTGATCAAATTCCCTTAATTGCATTACACAATCCCATTGTGCCTTAAATGCTACACATCTGGAATGCAGCATAAAGGGTTTATTAGACCCTTTTATATTAGACCCCCTTATTTCTTTAAAATCAAGTACTGTAGGAAATCTCATTTTTTGTTTGAACTGGTCCGAAAAGATCTCAGAGTAAGCAGTGATGAGGGGATTTGTTGTTACAAAAATGTTATGTGTAGTAATTAAAATACCCCATTTGTCTCACTGAGAGTGACTGACAGGAGTATAGCATCACTTTGATTATTTACAGACCCACCATTTCAGAACAATTTACTTAAGTAAAAAGATTTGGCAGCCTTGTATCCCCTGGAAACCTACATAAGTAGATTTGGATCACAGTTTTATTAAACAGTAAGAAATAGTTTAGAGGTATTTTTCTTCTTTTCCTCTCAATGGGATCTGCAGATATGGCTAAGGGACCTGGGGAAATTCCTTATCTGATCATGGTATTAGTAATAGATAAAGTTCAGGTTTGCTTTTAACGTACAATAACATGAGACAAAGTCAATATTGTTATTCAGATATGCTTCAGTTCCCTAAATAGAACTAAAGTAATTCACTATGCTTGCTTAGATTTTGGCAATCAGGATCGATTATTGTGCTAGGTGATGTATGAAGACATCCCAGTGTGTCTGCAATCTCATTTAGGGCAAGATAAAATTGATCTGTAAAGTACAAAAGAGGTGATAAAATGACAAATACTGTACCAAATAATCAAATTAATCTACTGTGTTAATTTTGTCCACTTTCATTTGGCTATCAACTTCATGTCAATCATTAAGATATATCTAGCAGATAGTTTTGTATTGAGAAACATCATCTTCAGCGTCAAAGCAAGCTTTTGTTTTTATTTCTGTTCACCATCTGTAGCAATAATTATTTACTGATTTCTTATCAGTGATGTACAACATAGGCGTTTCAACATTCTATCAGATGTATTTCCAACAGTGACTGCTGCAAATACTTCACATTAAAAAAAACATGAGTAAACAGGAGTCTAGTAGTAGAAACAGCCATAATCACTGAAGCGTGATGTTTATTATCCTGAAACTGTTGTTTCAAATCCATTAAATCCTTCTAATACAAATGTCCAATTTCTTTCTCTGGCTTTTCTCTTTCCTTTTCCTGTGAGGGTGCTAGGAGCATCCTGTGTCAAAAATTGTTGCAATATTCTACGTAAAAAGTATTACCTTTCATGCATTTTAAATTTCTTACACTCAAGTTTCTTAACATGTCTCACATTTTAAAAAGCTAGTAGAACAGAAGCTACAAGCATGTCATTCTGTTTCATTCTTTGGATTCTTTTATCTAGTGCCATGACAGGCACTTCTATGATAAGCAAAATAGCCTTTGAATTTCTCTTGATATAAACATTTTTTATAGCCATAGGTTTGGTAATTTTATCATGTGATTCTGGTTCACTCTCTGTTCTGCATTTTTCTTTTTTCCTTTTAAGACAGGGTGGCCAATTTCACATAAAGTATTCCAGACAAACGTATCAATGATTGTGTAATGGTAATAACATTTAAAAGTAAAATTTCCCAGTGCTTGTAAACCCTAGTAACTTAGGTTATCCTTCATCTGATTCCTATCTATCTTTCTTGAACATAGGTCCCACTAACATATCTGCAGTGATAGCCAGCTCTCTAAACTGAGCTGGTGCTGTTAATTTTAGACTCTTGTAAAGTGCTTCACTTTTTCCTTATAGTATATATTTAAATTTATCAGCATCGAAATCCAACTGCAATAGCACTGACTTCATTTACTCCACCTCGTTATGTATCTCTGAAAATTTTCACAGTTCTCTGGGTGATTACCAAAATCCTTCTCATCTACAGTTGTATTTCTGTCTACCAAATATTTTCTATTTTCATATTTCAATATTCAGCTTTTTAATATTTCATTTATCCCAGCATCTGCTCACCTTTCCCATAAAATCAATGACAGTAATGCAGAAATTAGTGAACTTCTAAAAGACTTTAATACTTCTTCCTTTGGGAAGAAAATGCTTCTTGAAATAAAAATTTGTTTTGGAGAGTAGGAGGAAAGAGAAAATGACAGTAAGAAACCTGGAAACAAAATTATTTTGTAAGGTTACATATATTGGAGGAGGTGTCTAGAAAAGGAAAGCAGTTAAGCATTTCCTAAGGAGGGAGAGACTTGACACCCATTTCATGTCTTAAGAGCCCCATTTGAGCATTGGCTTCTTTGTTAAATAACTTTTCTCCCCAACTTCAACTTTAACTTGGTATTTTCTGTGTAGTTGTAGAATTTGCCAAGCCAAATCCTGTTCTGCCTCTTAATTGCCTTTGAGATCCTCAAGATCAGAAAGAAGTCCTTAAACTGGTAGAGAAAATCACTTACGATGATGGACTTCTGCACAAAATTCAATATTTTTCTGTGGCCAGAACCAGAAGAAAGGTAGAAGGCATTTTTTTACCAGCTGGAACCTGCTCATGACAGTCACATTCGGTTTGTAAACACACATTTAAAGTAGTCTTTATGGGAGTCAGGAAAGACTGCAGACAACTGCAGTAAAATTCTCATCAGAGAGAAGGGAATTAATTTTTCCAGCCAGCTGGAGAGGAAAAAAGGCATTTCTGGAAACTGATTCTACCTGCTTATCCAGTGTCAGCAAGGAATCAAACAGAGCCCTGAGGCTTTACACCCTTTTGATGAACGACAGCTGTATTTCTTCAATGGAAGGTGGAAGCAATTTTTTGACCAGATATTCAAAGGATTTTCCTTTTCTGGTCAGTATTACTTCGCTCTTCCCTGGGTTCCATTTGAGGAGTGGGGAATGCCTTTTGGCATTCTGACAGTCCAAAAGCAGGGAAGTCCAGAAGTCCATCAGCTGATACTACCTCATGATTTCCTTCCATCTTCTGACTGTTGAAGGCAGTCACCAATTCCAGTCATAATGTACTTCTCAGTTACATGCAGTGACATTAACTGGCCAACTGGTGCCCAGTCTTCTTCACAAAGTTTTTGACACATGCCACTGTCAGAAGCAAAGGCTTATATGTAGCAAATGGAGGACATAGAGATTTGAGCCTTTGATACTAGCTGTTAAAATAAGAAGATGAGATGGGTAGAACTGAGATCTACTCTAATCTATCGATGTGTGTGCAGGGCCGGCAGTTTTTCTTTAGGGAAGAGGAAACATCTTTTATGTGAAACACAGAAAGAGACAAAACGAGAAATCCACAACATAATTTTTACAATGCCAACCTTCAAAGAAGATATTTATGATAAAAAATGAAACCAGTGTAATGAAACCTCCCCGATACAACTTTTTCATTGGAAACCTCTCTCTTTTAGGAAAATATGCTAAAATATCTCCAAATAGATCAAATAATTCCACTCTAGTCTTGGAAAATGTCACCTGTGTTAGGCATCTCTTGAGCGGTTGGTTAGAACAGAATAGAGATATTTTTACGTAACGTTAATGGGAAATACGCCTGCCACAATTCCAGATTAAGTTAGAATAAATTTAATGAAAAATAACCTACTTGTTCATATGGTCTTCATCAGAGCAATACCCTACACTGCCCAACATTAGCATAAAAGTGTTTTCTGACAAACTAAGTAGAAAATATGATCTTGTAAAATGTTCTGACACAAGAATACACAAGAAAATATGGATCAAAGTTCAACATCTGCTTCAGTTTTGACCATGCTGCCTATGTAGGATGGTCCTAGGTGCATACTGTCTATAAACCCACACCTAGACTTTGTCTCAGAGGAAACTGGTCACCATTAGTAACTAGACGGTACCTAGAAGCATGATCACAACTAAGGAATATGGATGGCTGGCCATTCATCTATCAGTCTCACTGTTATGTATTTAGCAACATAAATCCAAGTTTTCTGAGGAAAACGGGGCTTGGGAAGAATACAGAGGCACTGTCTGAGCATGTGGAAATGAGATTCTGAAAGCAGAAGTCCAAATGGAATTGAATCTGGCAAAGGATGTCAAAGGCAGCCTCTGTAAGTATGTAAGTGACAAAAGGAAGACTATGCAAAATGTGAACCCACTGAGAAAGGTGGGTGACACAGGACATGGAATTCACTTCAGTCTTCACTCAATCTTCACATCAGTATTTGCTAGTAAGACCAGTCTTTAGGAATCTGAGGTCCAAGAAACATGGGGGAAAGCCTGGATCAAGGAAGCTGTACCTATGGTGGAAGAGGATCAGGACAGGGAATACTTAAGCATATTGGACATACATAAGTACATGGGCCCTGATGGAATGCACCCACAAGTAATGGGGGAGCTGGCATATGTCATTGCAAGGCCTCTCAGTAATCTTCAAACAATCATGATTAGAAGTGCCTGAGAACTGGAGGAAAGAAAGTGGCACTGCTGTCATCAAGAAGGGCAAGAAGGAGAACCCAGGGAACTACAGGCTTATAGAGAAAAATGGGCAGGAAGGACAGAGAGTGAGGTAAACAGAAAATGGCCGAGTGACCAGGCCCAGAAGATGGTGATCAGTGGCACAAAGCCTATTTAGAGGCCAGTAACTAGTGGTGTAGCTCAGTGGTCAATACTGGGTCCAGCCCTCTTTAGCACATTCATTAACGATGATGGGGCAAACCATATCCTCAGTAAGTTTGCTGATGAAACAGAACTGTGAAGAGTGGCTGATGTGCCAGGGGGTCCTGCTGCCATCCAGGGTGACCTCAACCTGCTGGAGAAATGGGCTAACAATAATCTCATGACGTTCAACAAGGGCAACAAAGATGTTTAAAGGATTGGAGCATCTCTCCTTGTGAGGAAAAGCAGAGAGCTGGAACTATTCAGCCTGGAGAAGGCTCAAGGAGGGTCTCATCAATGTATCTGAAGGGAGGGTGTAAAGAGGATGAAGCCAGGCTCTTTCCAGTGGTGCCCAGTAACAGGACAAGAAGCAAAGGCACAACTGAAACACAGGAGGCTCCCTCTGATCAGGAAACACTTTTTTACTGTGAAGGTTAGTGAGCACTGACACATGTTGCCCAGAGAGGCTGTGGAGTCTCCCTCCTTGAAGATATCCAAAAGGTATCTGGGCATGGTCCTGGGCTATTGTGCCTAGGTGTCCCTGCTTGAGCAGGAGTGTTGAACCAGATGACCTCTAGGGGTCCCTTCCAGCCTCAACCATTCTGTGATTCTAAATTGGATCCCTCATTTATAGTGGATCCCTCATTTATAGTCCAGGACTGACACCTTAATATCAGCCTTGATGAAAACAAGATAAACTAACAATGATCACATAGTAGTGGCTGAGTTCACTTATGGAAAAAAAAAAATCTCAGCCTTATTAGTAAGTTAAAGTTTGTTTAGTTTCTTTAGCAGATTGTTGAGTACTAAATGGAAGTAGAGCATAGAGTAGTAGTTTAACATTGGCATGAAACAGTGTGGATGATAGCTACAAGGTTTGCATCTGAAGTAAACAAACAATGTCTGCTAGCTGTCTCCGGCTGAAAGGAAGCAGATCTCAAACACAGAAGGTTTAAAACATTATTTAGATAGGTAACAAGATGTCTCAATATTTTGGCCCAGTGTCCAGTACAAGGGAGTCCCCAGCCTAGTTGAGGTCAGCTTCACAGTACTAATGTAACACATTATAAATAATACAGTGTTTTTTTCTAGTCCTATATATATATGACATTTTAAAGAGCATCTTTATTTATAGGGACCTAACCTGCCTCATTCACTAATTTTTAATGAAATCGTATTACTTTCTTCTTGTCATAGCTGAGTTCTGTTGCATTGTATATGACTGCCTGGAGAATTGGCTGACTGTTGGCAAGAAAGTATGTTATACATTTCCCTGAAGTGTCACAACACTTAAGATTTTAAGTCAGATACTCTTTTGTGATTGCATTGCTCTCTTAACCTCTCATTAAAAGGAATAATTGTAGGAGTAAAATTTCTTTTTATACACAATCATTCTCTCCAATTAAGTTATTCTATACCCCTCCTCCAAATTTTTAGAGGTTGACCTTTATTTTTTCCTAAAAATGTCTTGTTTTGGGACACTATCATCCTAGTCACATCTTAGAGAGCTGTCTTGCTTTAAGGAACCAGGGCACCAAGAAATCAGGAATATGAGGCTTTGAGTCAAATTATTCATTATTTTCGTTACCACATTGATAATTGGTAGTCTGTTATTTGATAAAACCAGCAGTGCATTTTGCATACAATGACTTTTGGCTATGTATTAATACCTTCTTATATTAAAACACCAAGTTTTCTAAGAGCTTGGAAATCACAATAGCTATCTTTAGGCATGTCTGATGCCGAGTCCTAACAGCAAGTGAACTGAAACTAAAGTTTTGTTAATATTTATGTGACAATTGCAATCTCAGTTGACACCAAGAACCCAAACTGATCTCCAGATTTATAATAGTGCACCTCTGACCTAAAGTGCTGAACTCTGAAAGTCAAAGCTGTAACCGATCTGCGTCTAAAAGGAAACAGTTGAACTCACTGGAGCTTGAGAACAATGTATTGAAGCTTGTCATTAAATTTCAGTTGAAAGGTAGATATTTTACACTGCATATCAGAAATCTTTCTTCAGTGAGCACCATGGAACTGTTATGATTTCTGCAAGCTAAAAATTCAGGCTAAGCCTCACAGAGAATCTTCTCATTTTTTTCAGAGGAATGACAATACAGTTTCACTCTGGGGAAAATAAATTGGAAACCAGTTTTAAACAGGAATGCTGTTTTTTAAAAAATATCAATCTTGCTCTTATGTGAGCTAACCAATTGTGTTGACTTCAGTCCTAGCAACGGTCTGCAGTAATGAGCTGTAAACAGAGAAGTACATTAAATCATAGCATGAGTGTATAGGAATTACGAGTGATCTTTACACTGATGTGAGTGGAGGAGAAAGTTTGATGTGTGTTAGAGAGGTGAGGTAGCTACCTCCCTAAGAGAGCTAGTAAGGGGAAGCAATGTTTTCCCATGAAAAAATACCGAATCATTATGAGAATGACATCTGTATGTAGGAATGCATCTATTTCAATCTCTTCCATTGGAAATGGGAGAAACACTGTTTTCTGACAGTTTATAGCCCTTCTCTGCAATTGCCCCAGCTCCTGAACCAGCTGGGTTGCCTGACTTTGAGGAATCAGGAGCCACCTCCTTGGGAAACTGGGTGCCACAGAAATCCCAGCTCCCCAATACAGCTGGGCTTTTGCAGTTCATAGCCCTTAATGTGCTTCACACTGCTCCAGGAATGAGCTCCTCTGGGTTTCAGCAGCTTCTAAATCACAGCTCCCACACATTTTATTTTTTGCATTTTCAAATGTATCTCAAACACTCTAAATAGAACCTTCGAACACTTTTTAATGTTTCATTTTAATTTCTTCTTCAAAGTATCTCCTCTGCTGTAATAATGCAATTTGACACCTTGAATCAATATGTAAAACTGCTCCATTATAACATCAAATAAGGCAAGAAATACTTGGAACAAGAAAGTAAGGTGCCTCACATAATACAAGTTAGAGTAGCAGCTGTTTTATTACTGCAGCAAAATGCAACCAAGCTGCCATCCAGATATTAAAAACAGGTGTCTATCAAAATTGTTCCGGGGGCTCATCTTATTTTCTAGTTGAAAGTTTCAGTCTTCTATGAAAAATCTAAACAAAAGAAACTCTGGAGAGAAAAATAACATTAAGCTCTATGTCAGAAGCAGTCGTTCCTTATAATAAGATTCAAAAAAGTTCAAAAAATGAATGTAAATAAATAAATTTAAAACAAAAACTACTATAAAATCACAATGTGCATACAAAATAGTAATAACAAAATTAGAATAAAACCATTTTAATCACTTGAAATATTTCAAAATTATAAAAACCTGCATTCTTAAAGTGATTCTAAATTTAACTTATGATTTTTTTAAAAACTGAATAGTTTGAAATTTAATTCATATTCAAAGAGCTTGAAATTGAATTCATAATGGATCCTTTTTTCCATGGAGACCTTTGCAATTTTTAGTTTTTGTTTCAAGTTCAAATGGAAGCAAATGTTAAACCCTCTAGCAATGGATTTTCCTGTCTTTGTCCAATTCTGTTTGCAAGCATCAAGAGATTTTTTAGGCTGCACTGTGAAAATGTAGTATTTTCTTTGGCAGTTACTGAACCATAACCAAAAAGATATTGTCTTTGTAGATATCAATTTAGATGCCTACTATTTCAGTCTACAGTGTATTTCAAACATATGTCTGCTACAGAAATGCCAGTTCAATATATATCATTCCTTTGGGATTTATTGCTATTCTTCGCAAAGTACCTTTAGAAGAAACACATGAGAAGCAGACTGAATGAGAGTGAAATGAACCAGCTTTGGAAAACTGGATATATTAACTGAAACATAGAGAACTAACTGTAAAATACAAGAATGTTTTACAAAGTAAAGGCCTATGCAGAAACATTGTGCATGTTAATTAAACCTTTTGGAAACTTCTTATGTAGTTAATAGTGAAGATTTTTTTTAATATATGAACATTAAGCATCTGTCATGAAATTTATGTACAACTGTACAGGTGCAGCTGTATCCAGAAAGTGCAAACTGCCAAGGTCTGACATCCCACCTGTCCTCAGGAATGTTTCCTACCCTGATTAGAAAAATGCAAGCTGTGTTCTTCAGCATAAGTGGAAATTTAATTTTGTTTCTTTAAAAATCTAGATAGCTGGAGATGCAGTTGTAGGTTTGAAGTCTATAATGGGTGTTTTAATCCAATAGTTTTATGATCTGACTGGTTTTATGGATTGCTGAACTTGCTTGTTAAAAAAGGGAAATAAGATGGGGAAAAAATCAGATTAGTGTTGTTTTATTTTAAGAATAAAAAATACTTATATTTCATTTTAAACTATAAATTTTTAAGAGGAGATCCTGGCATTATTGTGAAATTGAATTTATGGAAATTAGAGGTTTGCTAGCATTTATATAATTATTCCAATATTTTAATTTAAAAAAATATAATAATGGTGCAAAAACTTCAATGGAAAAAAGAATGAAAGTTACTTTTTTATATTAAAATAGTCTTTCATTTGAAACACTTAATCAGGTTTTGGTTTTTACACATATTTGAGAAAATAGTGTATCTATTGTCCACCTTCAGACCTCATGAGCTGAAGCTAAAATACAGTATACATGTTTCATTTGAAAAATAATTTTGGCTTAGAGTACCCTGCTCTATTCTTTTTTAACTGTAACTGAAATGCTGGGATGCATAATTTGTCTTAGGGTTTGAGAAATTTTGGGAAATATATTCTGACCCTCTTATGAGAAAACTGCATGCTCAGCTGTAGCAGAAACATTGAAGTCTGATGGTTCTAGTACTGTGGCCAGTACAGTAAGGATCACGGCTTCGAAGGTAAGGCTGGTGAGCTGCACCAGCTCCCAATACTTTTTTTCCCTTTCTGCCAATAAATTTGGGGTGTTGTAAGTTTATTCTTTCTTTCCTGTACGTACAAAGATGCACTTTTATCATTTATTTACCCAGTCACAATCCTGAGAATTTTTTAAACCTGGTGTCCCGAGCTACTCTTTGAATGAAGCCTCACATGCTGCATCTGCCTCTCTGATGCCATAAACCCTGCTGCAAATTGTGCCGACTCTAAGTGTAGCAGTCTAGAAACAATATCCTGTTTTTCAGAGTCCCTTAGAAAGTCTGGGAAAGAGTGATGACTCCTTTACAGGGTAGTGACACTCTTTTTCCCCTGGAGTACTTATTTCCACCTCAGAAGACATTTTTCATGTTCTAAAGTATGCCTTGCCATAATTTCCTGGAAGCCAGCCACATCTAACAGGTTAAAACCTTTAAAGATTGTCCAGTCTGCAAGATTTTTTAAAGAGCAGGAATAGCTCAAGCATGATGTGGGTCCAAATGCAGAGTTTAAAACACTAGAGATATCTAAAAATAGTGCTTAACAGCAGTGGAGAAATGTTCCTGTGCCTCCTTAATCTCCAGATTCACCACGGGATAGAAACCGCCTATATAGATACCAGACACTGGTGATTTGTGTTCATGCAACAATTGGATAGATATTACAACAGATCTTCGTGGGAAGAAAACAAAGATTGTGGAATACTTTGAACAAGCCAGTAAAAGTATAGCTATTGAACTGCAGCAAATCCTCATCCACCGGGAGAAAGATCAGTGCAGATCTGCTTGCAAATCAGGGAGTACAGAATTATGAAAATATCTTTGCTGCTTCTTTTTGTATGTTTGTAGAAGCTTTTTCATACCAGGTCTAGGTTATTACTATTAGCAACACAGAGACTCTGGTGCCATGACAGGCACAAGTTTTGTGGAGATGGCATCCTGTACTATGTCATTTTCTATGTCTACACCTTATTTTTCTTCAACTCTACTAGGCAAAAAGCACCATTTGTTGTTCACCATTTCCATCAGTGGCCCCCTTTTCTTATCCTGAACTTATACACAGGATGCCCCACAGGTCTTGCCCATTCCTTTCAGTTTCTCTCCAGTAGCAGGGTTCAATGCTGTTTCTATATTGCAGCATTCTTGGGAGGTTTTTAGTCTCCCATACTTTCCAAACCACAAAGACAATGGTCATACAAATCTCTCTGTCTCCAGTGTGGGTTAAAGAGGTTGCACTGCCTCAGTCAGAGAGCAAGAGAGAAAAGCAAGTTCCTAACTTTGGTGCAGCAGTTGTGTAGGCACACTAGTCAAAATGCTTCCCACCTAAGTATTACATTTATCTAAGCATCAATCTAATTAGAAAAGTATATGCTCTTGAGACCTCTTAAGACATAATTTTCATTAGCTGTTGCTCATAACTTGATTTGATGGAAAGCAATGAGCCATATTTTCCTGAAACCATCTGTTAGATAGTAACGATGAGATATCATGACATATGGCCATTTGGTGAATATATTTCCAATATTTAGAGCTATGTAATGAGAAAGAATCCCTTGACATAAAAAAATCTTCTTTCAAGGAGGTCCTGGGAAAGACTCCAGACACAGACAGATTCACAGATGGAGTGTCACAGTGTATCATATATTTATTTCAGCAAGACAGTTAAACTTTAAGAAATAAAACATAACAACCGTTTGAAGCAACATTTGCTAAATTCCAGCGATCTCATTGCTCTCTATCTGAAAACAGGTTAATCATGTCCATGCATTTCATTCAACCATTACCTATCTCTATTATAGGAGAGAAGCAGTAGACAGAAACAATAAACACTGCTAATTGCAGGTTTAGCTTGTGCTATATATCTTCCTGACTTCATGCCAGGTTCCAAGTCCCATTCATTCATACCTCTAAGAGTATATGTACAAACACAAGCTGAGAATAAATAATATGCATCTCACACAAAGAAGACACCCATATTTTAATTCTTGTTTGCATATCACTAACACAGTAGCCCTAAAATACATAGATCACTGTGTTCTAATAGATAAGAAGCACCTCAGTATTTAGCACTTAAATCTTCATCTCCAGCTTTAAACATTCCAAAAGAAAAAAAAAATTCTTTATGCATCTGTTTGTCAGATAATTCTAAATATCTGTAAAGAGTACCATTAAATCCTTCAGAAGCTGTACAGTAATGCATAATTCATCTCTGTTTGTAAAACAAAATAAAATGACTCAGCGTCCTATTTCAGAGGAGACTCCCCCATATATTTTCATATGGTCTTCAATAGACACTAAAACCTATTTCTTACCCTACTGAGTATTGCTGAGGCAGCTGCAGAGAGATAGTGAAAGGCTGTTTGTAGAAACAGCAGATTATTTTTCTTTCTCTGGGTAAGTTAATATTTTAATTCTTTTAGCCCTCAGAGTTATTTTTGGCGGAACTGATAGAACCAGCCATTGTGACAGAAGGCTGTGGGATCAGACTTTATTGTTGTAAAGGAGAGCCCCAGTTTTCATTTTCTCTAAAAAGAAGATCTAAAACAAAAGCTCGCCTAAAAAACCTCATGCCCACTAAGCTATCCCCATTGCTATCCAGATGTTGAATTTTCTACACACCTCAAAACTGTTCTTTGCATGAATAACTAAGATAATTTAATCACAGTAAAATAATGAAAATGGGGCACTGATTTCTCATCATCCACTGATTAATCACATGCATATGTGTCTCCAGCTCACAGCTGCACTTCTGTGGTCTAGGGAAAAGCATACCTGTAAACTCCTTGAAAATGAGGAAAAAGCCATAGGAGGGGACATACCACAATCACAGTAAATCAAAAGAGAGTATGTGCAGTTTCCTAGCCGAACATCAGTCATCAGAAGTAAATTGCTATATTTTGGGTGACAGCCAGAGTCTGTAATTTTTTGGAGTAATAATTATGAAGTTCACAGCAGCATTCCTTGTATCTGGCAAAACCTGCTCAGGCCAGCCCTCCTGAGATGCTGGCAGAGAGGCACACAGCCATGTCCACCGCCATCAGCTTGCAGCACTAATCAGATTACAAAGTGCATCGCTGGGAGTACATATGTGACTCCATGTATGGAGACTCATGTGTCCTGATGAAGTGGAAATGTTTAAATCAAGGCTTCCAAAATAGGCAGATTGGTGTGCCGTTTCAAGACAAGCATAGTCAGGGGTGATGGATATCTTTAATGCTGCCAAGATCCAGCTGGGACAGGTTCTCAGAAAATACAGAGAGAAGATAGATTATGTTTTCTTCTACTGAAACTGAGTGCCCACCTACATTGCTACGAATCTCAGATCTCTGACATTTCAAATGTAACAAGACTGTTGATTTTAAGGTGGAATATGTTTTGAAAGGGTTAAGAGAACTCAAAAGCACCATACAGTCCCCTTTCTTAACTGATTACCCCTCTAACGCTGAGGACCAGAGACACAAATGAAATATTAATGAATTTACATACAATCTTTAAGATGCTAATTTAGTTTTACTAAATCTTTGTGAAGAATGTTTTATATCAGGAGTTGTTTATTGGAATAGAAACAATGGGTAGCGTAGAATATAAACAGAAATAAAGTGATAAGAACAGTATCTTTCTTTCCAATGGAGTAATACAAACATACTGCTGTATTTAATGCTGGCTGCATTTGTTATGCAAGATGAAAGAAGTTTGCTCAGGGCAAGCGGAGCCTGTATTTACAGGAGTGCTACTGACACAAGGAACTGCTAGAGCACACATTTAAAAACAGTGACGTGATCTCTGAGATAAGTTTTAACCTCTCCTGTTACTAATGTGAAGATGTTTCAACATTTAAACTTAATAAATTACTGAGTCTGTTTGTTTCATGTTCTTTCTTTCTTTTCCTCTTTAAGAAAAAGGCAGTTATGTGCTGCGTGCAACAAGAATGCAGTGCCTTACCAGTGCTGATGTGTGACAAGAGTGTTTAATCAGGACATCCTAATGAAATAACAAAAAGAGTAAAAGCAGGGATAGCAAGCAGCAATATAGGAGAAGCACACAGTACGAAAAGATGTATTTCTGGATGTCTGCAATATTACAAGATCTCAGACTCTCTTTGAATAGAGACAGATATGCAAGTATTTATCACATATGAAATGTAAATAAAACATTAACTTAATTGCTCACTTGATCGCTCAACCTGATGCCTTTGTTTAAGTGTTGTTTATAACCCCAGTTGTAATAGTATAATTATTTAACTGAGACTAGAAGGAGTAAAAATACTAAAATTTTGCTTTAAACAGTAGAATACCTGTATAAACCAGTGAATTACCTAATTTTGAAGGAGGATTATACTTATATCAAAGAGGATCCCAAAGGCTTGAAAACCTAGCAGCAGACAAAGTGCAGAGACCTAAGTGACAGAAACAAAGACGTTTTACTGTTAAACACTGTTCCTGTTATGAATCACACACAAATCTTGCTCTGCCTAGTACAAATATTTGTACTTCAATGACTACTTGAAGTAAATAAAATTATTTCATAGTAGTGCCAATACATCACAATGCAAACGAAGATGATTCATTGGATGTACCTTCTATGTGTTACACTTCTGCAAAGTGATTAAACTGAAATACTGTTAATACTGTAGTGGTGGCATAACAGCAGTCAAGAAAGCCATCTATTGCATTAGTCTTCCCCACCACTGTGTGAACACAGAACTGTGTTTTGGAACACAGAAATCAACCATTTGGATGTAACTGGCTCTATCTTGTTCATAATCTGCTTTTGACAAAAAACAGTATCAGATATTTTCAGTGAGATAGATATGAGCCACAGCAACAAACATATTCTGCCTGTCATATGGTATCTACTAGCTCAGCTAAAAATTCATAGTGTTATGCTGTAAGGTTTTCATTGACTGAAATAAATGGGTAGAATTACATAAATAGCGTAATAACCTTATAACTTTACACTTGTAATCTTATTTTCCCCCTTGAGAGTTGCAAAACACTTTATAAACACGATAAGAGAGAAAATAAAACCTCAGTCAAATATGATAAGAGAGAAAATAAAACCTCAGTCTATCTCAGT
Source organism: Tringa tobata (assembly GCA_033628505.1). NCBI lineage: Eukaryota > Metazoa > Chordata > Aves > Charadriiformes > Scolopacidae > Tringa > Tringa tobata. The sequence continues at coordinate 10,606,714 of JAHREE010000563.1, forward strand.
AACAAAAGGTGCAGGAAAAGCATAGGGTGGTTTAGTGACTGGCCAAACATCCCATATCAACACTGTAACAGTGCCAAGAACAGAACACCGAGATCTTAGTTTTAAATCTTCAATTTTAACATTTAACTACTTCCTAACTGTCTTCCTTACATATAACTTTAATTATATCACATCTCTGTTGGGTATAAAATCAATACAAATCATTCTGATTTAAGCAGTTTGTGGTCTTGTTAATGTGATTATATTCATGTCATTGAATGATACCTTCATGAAAAGCGAAACTTCCACAACATACTGAATCAATATTGCATTGAATTCCTTTAAGGTATATGCTTGCAGGTAAATTTTCAACTCTTATTCATATCAGACCACATGCTTAGCTGGGTTACACCGGTGGTTGGTCCTTGTTTGGGTCAAATGACAGTCTGTTCCCCTCCCACACACACTGTTCCTTCCAGTGAACAGAAGTTAATCAAGTGTGTTTTACCCCACAGAAGTAAAAAAAAAAACTGGATGGAAAATGGTGTCACTACTGGGATTCCCTTCGCAGAATCAGACATGGGTGAGTTATCACCCTGACAATGCACAGCTTTTTATAAAGCCATAGCAATGGGTCATTACATGTACTGTTTTCTGTTTGAGAGTTTAAGGTTTTCAGCAGTGATATTCCTGAACACGTGCTTCCCTTAAAATTCAAGTGCAATTTGTACCAATGTTGAAAAGCAGCAATTTCCATTTAAGTTTCAGAAATTTAATGCATAATTAGTTAGATATTTTTTTAATCAAAACATAATTTTCTTGTAAATTTCCCAAAAGACTGTAGTCAGCTAAGAAGACAGACTCTTCCATCCTCTCAAAGGCAATCTCCTTTACATGACCAAAAATGATCTATTTATATATGTATCAGCAGGTGGTTTTCTTAAGGGTTTTTTTTTATGCCTAAGAATCCAGAATAGCAAAGCCCTGCAGTATAAAGTGTAAAACATCAAATGACACTATTACATATCAGTCTAGAATATTGAATATCATGATACTGTCTCAGAAGTGCCTATGTGGCTGCTGTTAAACAAAACAAGGAAAGAATTTCAGACTCTTTCCCTCCTCTCCCCACTATTGTTTTCGTAGTCTCTAGGTTTGGGGATCAGTCACCATTCTGCCCAACCATTCTGAGCTGCAGAAAGCAATTTTTTATTTGGTTGGTCCAAATAGTTGTTAGCAAAGTAGTTTAGTTGTGCAGCTATCCAGTTCTCTCTCAGCCGAAAAGCAAAGGACCAAAGGAAAGTCCTCATCTCATTTTTCTGCACACAGAGTTACCATAAAACAATCAATTAGTTTGTTTTTGCCGGAAACATAAGCCTTAAATTGTCTTAGAAGTATTTGACCACATTTTAATCAGTTTTAAACTTGCAATATGTGAATTTATGCTCTAGTTACACAGAATTATTGTTGTATTAGGTTTGTTTTTTTTTTAAATTACCTATGCAATTTTTCCTTGTACATCATGTTTCTTTAGGATGCATCTGCATTAATGACTACATTTAATGCTTTGAACTAAATGAAAGGTATTTTACATTTTAATACTCTCTCCTAATGTTTCCAGATTAGTTTATATTTTGGTAAGAGTCAGGACTGAAGGAGAAATTATTCTTCCCATTTAGCCTGGGGTAGGCTTCTAAGAATAATTACTGGCTTTTATGTAATTTAAATAATTATTTTTAAAATCAACAACAAAAAAACAGAACAAAATCTTAACCCATTACTATGAGCCAGAATTTGTCATATGTACGTAAACCAGGGATATCTTCCTAGCATTAATTACTATGAGGGTAAACTATCTCCAGTTACAACGTTGAGAGGAACTGCACACCACAGTCAGTAACTCTCAGTGCTCTCAGTGACAAGGCTTCTGTAATGTGGATTTGGGGGACTGTAATAGCTTCTGGCCTTGGAAAAACTACATGGCAGGGAAGCTGCTCCACAGCTATTTGAAACCAGCACTGATTGCTTCAACTGAAAGAAATTTGAAACAAATTAGAATTGTTTGCTGAAAGTAGCTGATTTGTCACCTCAGTTCCCTTCCTTCCTCTTCCCATGAAAGCTATTCACAAACTCAAAGGAACAGCTCACATTTAAGCACACTAAGAAGCCTTGAAAAATACACTTGCAAAAACCAAAATTATACTTGGACTTGAAACAACTCCGACTGAGAGCCCAGCAGCAGGGCACAATTCATGCTAACACTGACTTTACTGAACCTTATACCTCCATAAAGAAAAAAAAAAATGTACATTTCAGATGCACAATTTTGTTTAGCACAGAATTCAGTTTAGAAGATGAGTGAAAAAAACTCAAGGAAATACGAGAGAAGTTGGAGCAGAATTAATTCTCTCTCTGGGAAAGAATTTCTACTGAGAAGCATTACTTTATATACAATTATTTGATAGGTAATGACAAACAACCTAATGATTAGAGAAGTTGTCAACACCATAGATCTGCCAGCAATAGAAAGCATCTGGAGCCCTACGCAGAAATAAGTGCCACAAATCCAGATTTTAAAATGAAATGTGCCAACCATGCTTACCTCACTGCATAAATTCTTGTTGCACTTCTGAAATAATCTCACATTTATGTTTTAAAAGATAGGGAAGTGATACAACTCAAGAGCTACCATCCTAAAAAAATGACTGTACAACAGAGTGTGAGAACTTTAACAAGCAATGATAAGTCACTTATAGAAGGTTCTCTAAATAATATCGCTCACAAGTGTATTGAAAAAAGTGGTAATAATACATGAAAGACAGGAATGTACTTTGTAATTTCAGAACAACTTTATATGTCAGACTGCCAGATAAATATTTACAGCACACTCCAACTTAACTGAACTTATATGACTTCAATCAGGGGAAACTGCTTCCAGACACGAAGGTCGTGAAATATGTTATCAACTTTCCAGAGCCTGCCTTCAAAATCACATTGAAAGTGGAGAGCCACACGGCTGTCTAGTGTTATGCAGACTTAGAAACACTGATAGGAAGTTTATGAAAGCTTCCCTGGGGGAAGAAAAAAAAAAAAAAAAAAAAGAAAAGAATAAAAGAAGATTATGCTGCTGTCATATTATTTAATAAAAACTATGGGAGGTTGTTCCTCATGTATGATTCTTATAACTATGCCTGGGAACAGCGACCTGTGACATTCGAGGCCATGTAGACTGCTGAGATTCAAACGTGGATGGTAAGAATCACTCTGACAAGTGAGAACAAATGCTCCAAAAGTCTGTGCAGCAGGCCTCTAGCCAGATCTGCAGTGTCAAGTTGTCTTCTTTTAAAAGAAATGTTACTAATGCTACACAAGAGTGGAAAGGGAAAGCACACCCATTAGAAAAGACTGTGAATGAAGCCAGAGACCAGCCAAAATTGTCACTTACAGCCATGGTCACATCTGGAAATAAATAATTATTTCAAATTAAAATCTTTAAGATGTTACAGAAGAAAATGTGAAGAATGAAATGTCACAATTCCATTTGGTATCATTATTATTCTCTTATTCATAGATTTTTTTATTCATTATATGAACTTATTATGCAAAGGACCCTCTACCCTGTTAAATTGAAGACAGGTAGAAGCAAACTATTCCAGGTATGATGGAATCTTGCAATTTAGGCCTTAGGTCATGTACAATAAATTCTTCAAATTGCAGTTAAAAGGAGCATTTTGGTGTCAATTATTATTTTGAAACATCATTAGCAATGCTGAGAATTCAAAAAATTCCCAATTCAGAATCCTTCCTATAATGAAAATACTTGGTTTCTTTTTATTTACTTTCTGTTTTCTGAAACTTAGGCACATCAAAAATACTATTTTCTGGTTTTTCCACATGATGAAAAAAGGTAGAAATTACTTTTACTTTATTTGTTTGGACTTCTTATTGGTTAATGAAAAGCTAAAATAGAACATTCAATACTAATTTTCTAACCTTTCTTCATCATGAGTTTATCTGCAAAAAGAAAAGAGGAAAGGATTAGTGTCTTAACTATTTTTTTGCCACATTGATGAATGTATTACTTCTTGTGTACCCAGTATTAGATATTGCTACTCCTGCCATACACTATGGGATGCTGTTGGATACTTTTGTTGCTATTGAATAGCAATGTTGCTACTGGAAGAAAGACTATTAAAAAAAAAATAGCAATGCACACTATTTTCTTGGCTGAGTCTCACAGGAAGTAAGAAATACCATTAACACCACTGTATGTATAAATTCATGTACAAATCAATGAGTTTAGGTGTATCACTGCCCAAATAATTGGAAACTTGTTCATCATGTCCTGCAACAATAATGTGGACTATTACTACCGACACAGTGAATATATGAGTTCTCAGCATATATGAAAATGCATACAGTATACATGATGGAAAAAAATAAGAAAAGCCAGACCCATAGAGTAACATCCCGTTTTGTTGTACTTTCTGCCTCTAAATGCAAAATGACAGTATACATTGTTCACACCAGCCTTATGAAACCTTTGCCAACATCCCACACATTGGTCTGAAAAACACAAGTTAAGATGACTGCAATTTAGACCCCCAGCTGAGATTTTTACCGAGTGCTGGAATATTAGTCGTGATGCACAGCAGGAGAAGCAGCAGGTAGATGGCAGGGCTAAATGGATCCCTTTCAGGGAGTGATGAAGGAAGGGTTTTCCACGTGAATTAGAGACTCATTGATTGCATCTTTGGCCTAATGAAAGCGCAGGCAAGTTATGCGAATTAGTGCAAGCAGTTAAACTCTTTTCTTGATATTCCTGCTTAGCTCTCAAGTAAATTAAATAGATTGATTTAACTTACAACATTCCAGAGAAAACAACTTGTGGGAGGTACTTCTAATTCATGGGGAAAGAGTTGAGGTATTTTCCTTTTTCCAAAAGCGGTTCTGGGAACACAAAGCAAATTAATGTGTAACTTAAATCTCCCCAAAAGCAATTAAGAGTTTTTTCCCTACAACAGTAGAAGCCCATCACCAAAGTTAAATACATTTTCCATGTCATTGACCAGTCCTAGGATCAGTTCGGTTTCAGTGTGCTATAGTCACATCTACACTATTTTTATGCACAACAACCATGAAGATTTGAGTATTTTTTGACATTTGATTTTTTTTGCCCTGTAACCTGTTTTATTTTAACACAAACTGTCAGAAGAACAAGATACTGTGAAATCCCATTGCTGTCTCTTACTGGTGAGATAATCGATGTTACAGGCCTGTTACTCTTATCTTTGGGGAGTGTTTAACAGCATGATGGGAGTTCCATTTTGATTTGTGACTGTTTCATCTGGGTGGCCCAAACAACCCATGGAAGGTGTGAATAAACAGACAGCTGCTGTTTTTATAAAGCAAAGACTTTGTTCTGGATCTTAGGTTTTATTTTTGATGCAAGTAGAATATTAGGATTACAGCAAGTAAGACTTTGGGATCAAGCTGGTGCCTGCAGATCAGATACTATTTGTTTAAAGGGAGATTCACTCATCCAAAAACAAGTCTGCATGAAACTAGTTCATCCAAGGAATAATACGAAAAAGGATGCACTAGAAGGTGCACTTCCTCTTGTAGCCTAAACAGTGGAACAATTGCAGGATCATGGGAATATTCCAATGGCACCTCACAATTAAAAAAAAAAACAAACTACATTTTCAGATGTTTGGCTCTCTCAAACCTCTTTTTTAAAAAGTTCCGCTTTCAAGTATGGCATAAAAAATTCACCTTCCAAGCATGGTATCAGTTGTTGCTTGTAATGGCATGATGTGTATAGCGCAATATAAAGAATATCAGTTTACACAAGGAGCCTTAAGTTTCTGAAATGTTTCAATGTTATGTTTAAATCTTTTCAGACATATTGAAAAAGGGGGCAAGAAAACTACTCTTAGAAAGCTTCTCTGGACCTAGAAAGGTATAATCTCTACTGATTGTTTCAAAAAATATGTGCAACCCTGACACCATTTATTGTTTTATAATAAAAAGAGAAGTACATTAAGAAATTCTGCCTGGCTTGGTTGTTAGGGCCATTGTTCGATTAAGTGTATTTCAGCTGAAGGTTTAAAGCTCCAAGATAGTTAGGAAAGTTGATGACCTACAGGAATATGTAGAGTATGCACAGTGCTGAAAGGCAAGAGAGTGAAGTTTGACTCTATTAAGATGGATGTGGAGTGATTGATAACATGTGTGAGAATGTAGATAGGAGTCTTGAACACGGAAGCAGAGGAGACAGGGAGTGTATTTTTACTCGTTTCTAAGACTTTTTTTCTAGAGCCAGAAGGGACAACGTGCAGATTATTTGTAGTCTCCTCCAGTTTATTGTGGTAAAGAAGATTTTTTTTTTAAGTCTATGGATTCAAAACGAAACCTAGAACACTGGAAAGACTATGATTTGAAAAAGTGCTACCAGAATTCATCACAAGGCCTTCTTATTTGGTAAATGAATTGTGTTCATATTGCACACAACCACAAAAAAGCTGTCAACATCCACTAAGGGTATTACTTTAAAATATAAAAGCTCATGAATGCTCTTCTGCCTTTTTACAGAACTATCCTTTCATTTTCTCTGCAGCCAGATCTACCTTGAGAACTGAGGAAGTAAGCTGAGAGGACTTTGACTGAAGCACACATATAAAAAGAGACTGTCTGCCTTCTAAACCTGAAAGTGCTGCTTAGAAATAATTCTGCAACTACTCCTTATGTGTGAGTTAAGCCATTTAAAAATGTTGGGTCTTCGTCTTCTGCCCATAAATAAATAAGGCATGCTATACATGTTTATCCTAAACCCTGTGTTTTTAATTTATTGCAATCACTAGATTCTCAATCACTAAACAATGGCAATTTATTTAACTCTTTTTTAATGTGAAGTAAACATTAAAAGGCATATAGGCAAAATATAATCTACACAATCCAAGGCAGGCAAACATTCTCAAACTTCTAGTAGTTATAACAACCCATTTTCTGGACATAATCTTTCAAGATACTTTTAAAAGCTTTCATGTGATTTGTTGCCCCTTTTCTCTATTATCTTTACTTTGTCAGTAAGATGTCTTCCCCTACGTTTCCAGAATTCTCCACTGTGTCTTGAAACAGCAGTCTTCTATCTAGGATGGCCTAAAGCAATGGTAACTCTAATATATTTCAGTGCACAGGTATACTCCCCATTCCAGCTACTTTTTTTGTTCCTCAGCACTGTGACAGCAGGCACAAAAGATCTTTCTGTCTTACTGAGAGTTACAGAGTGGAACTTGATATTCAAAAGACAAGAGAAGGCACTGATCTAAAGACAGTAATTCTTCCTTAAGCATCATGATCTTCCACTCGTTGATGTCTCTAAACAAACTTACTAGTCTTTTTCACTCTTAAAATTTTCCTTTAAGTCATAAACTGCCAGGAAAATAAATAAATTAGTACACAAATTTCAGCAACTTTTTGCATTTCACACCATAAGAAAGAATCTCTGGAAAACGTTTTACAACTATTTGCCCATGTTTTGTTCATATCGTTCCTCAAGAAGGTTTCAAGGTCTCACCCAGTATTTTCCATTTAATATCCACTGCCCTCTCTGAAACTGTACTTTAATCTTCTTTCCACATGTTAGAGAATTTTATCTGAATGTTGATAAATATTGTCGCTATAAAAACTGAGTAAATGCAAAGAGAGAGAAATCAGTAATTTTGTGAGTGTTTGATATTTTTGCATGTCCAACTTCAGACACACTGTGTAAGTAAAAAGAGCAGTTCATCTGAAAAATCAAACCTTTTGACATTGTATAACCTGATTTTTGGGTCACTTTGAGCATAAGCTCAACATTTCCAGGTGTTTTCCATATTATTTTTGAGGATTTTAAATGTAAATTTAGAAGTAAGGAGCTTCAGCTCCGTCTCACCACCTGATTTATTGGCAGACTTGAGGAAATCACTTCAGTTTTTAAACTTCATTTTTTTCCATTGAACGTTTAAAGTGCTTATCTATCATTGTCCCTGCTTTGAGGCGAATGGTTTTTGGTATTGCAGGAAAGGGTGGCTTGTTATGCTCACACTTGGCACCTCACTGCTGCTGGTCTTCATCTCTCTCTGCTTATTGCAGAGCCTTCACTAACCCTTCCCTTTCCAGCTTCCTTCAGCAGGCTGAAGCGAGCACTAGACACTTCACGACGAGGCCAGCACGTAGGCATTACCCAATCTACCTCACTGTGGTTACGTTCATCATCTCTGGGATATGTTTATTTTTGGTACTGTTTACTTCTTCCCCTTAATATCACCATTTAACAATGAAGCTATGCCATGTTTACGTATGCAAAATATTGCCTTGTTACACATGAACACAGCTTTAATTTGTTGCCTTCATCCTAACACATGCAAGCAGATTTATGAAAGCACTTCTTGTTCGCTCCTCTCCCCCAGCTGAACATTCTTTTTATGCTTTTTCATGTTTGGCTTAAGTCACATCATATTATGTTTAAAAACTTTTGGCTTCATTTCATAACAGGCAAGTAGAAAGGCTCATAATAAATTGATTTATGATCTGTAAAAAGACCTTATAGCATGTGTACACCGTGGTCCTCATTTCAGTGTGCATATGTATGAGAATACATGCATGTATGTGCATGTATGTGTACATGTATTTTGTATATATGTCTATATGATGTTACTACAATGTGGCAAGTGTCCAGAATCTGAAAGTTTCCAGCTGTGGTACGGTTTAGCCAAAATACACTGATCGCATGTATATATCAATAGCACAATTGGTAGAAACACACTTTACAGCAACTGCTTCTTACCTCTGCTAATATTTCTTAGTAACGCTTATAAGCAGGACTACCTTTCTGAAAGAGAGAGGGAGAAAGAAGTGGGGTGGGGGGGTGGGGACTGTGGAGAGAGAGAGAGAAGTAAAATAAAAACTGCACGCTATTTCATCTAAGCAAATTGCTACAGATTTCTCTACTGATTCCAATTTACAGACTTTGCTAATCTTTTTGGAGAAGAAAACAGTTGGCACATTTTTGTCAGGGTGAAATAAACAGAGTGTTCTTTTAAGTAAAAGAGTATATACATATTTTTAAAGCCTCTTGGCATGATGAAGAGTGGGACATCAGGGAAAGTGTCTGCTTTTTGTAAAATTCCTCTGGTTCCTACCGAGATCCTCTCTGACCACAAAGGTTTACAACGGAATAGAAAGTATAATGAGTTCTCTCACAAATGCTTACGCCTCTTAGACCTGACTTTCTTTCTAAATATGTCCTGATTCTTAGTATAAGGTACATATTTTCTTTTTTGTCTAGAAGCAGAAGGACTTACTTCATAAAAATTAAAAGACAAATTTGGCTAAAAATAAAAAGAAATAGTTAAGACTCAGGTATTTTCCTTCTTGCCCCAGATGCAGTATCCAAGTTTATTTGTGGAGTACCTGTATGTTACTATATTTATCTGAAATTTATGTTGTTTTGGGTTATAAAATTGTTGAAAAACTGGATGATAACTTTGTTTTTTGCATCTTTTGGTTGGGGATCTTAGAGCAGTCATACTGTTTTTCTAATGTAAATTTCTTCGTACCTTCTACTTAAGCAACTTTAGTCTTAATCCTTGCCTTTCTATACCTTTCCATCTTCAGTTTTACCACTCTTCAAACCCTTTTAGCAGGTTACTAACGCTATGTTCAGTTTTACCTGGGAAAATGCAAAAAGTTCAAGGTGTTACAGTAGCTGCTCATTTCTTAAAACAAGCAGAGAATGGTCAAATGTCTGTCCCAAGTTACGTTATTAAGTATTTGGAGACAAATCTGATACACTCCAACCATTACCACAAATATACCTTAGTGATAGCTTTGTTATCCACACCTAAATATTTATTATACTACAATGTTCAGAACAGAATATCGAAAAACTAACCATTCTTCGAATAGTCAAAACACCTTAAAGTTCTAGGAGTTTGAGCCCAAATTTCAGCATAAACTGTTCATTTAGAGGTGTCATTGTGTTTTGGACTTAATGGTAAAATAACATCTGATTTTTACCAAATCCTTTCCCTTTCTAAATTAGGCCTTTCTATATGCTTGGTTTTGACAGACATGAGTCTATAAGCCCTGGAGGTGTAGGTAATTATAGTGCCAGAACTGTTAGTAGATGTTCTATATTTGATGCATCTCCAAGGAAGTATTGGCAATCTGAAATGTAGAACCCGTTAGTGTGGACTGGATAGAGTTTACTTTCATTACCAAATCCTGATCTGAATTTAGAAACCTGGCAGTCAACTAAACAGGAAATTACTGTTCTCCTAAGAAAGTTGTGAATGGCCATTAAAGTGGGAAAGAGTAAACATGCAGGTTTAAAGAACCGATTTTCATACAGATGCATACACAGAACCTACCTGTGTCCCTGCCAGGATACAACTACCCATAACTAATGGACAAGTGTATGTCCACTAGGTAACTTAAAAACCTGTAGATCCACAAAAAAGATTTTGAAATATTATTGTATTTAATATAACATTTGTTCCATTGTTCTGGCTCTTCATGTCCTCTTCATAGACAATGAGTGATTTTTCTCCTAAAAACTTTGTCTATATTTGTCTCAGTGAGCTATGACCAGGAATGATGATGAGGAGAACTGTACAAATCAACCTTAAACACTAGTAAGATTGGGTCTGTCAGAGATAGGTCTGCTGGATATTAAATTTGAAAAAGATTATACTCTGGCAACACAAATGTTCTAGTAACAACCTTGGCACAGCCACATGCTCCCATCTTAATTGAACTCGTCAGCCGCATCATAAAGTGAACTGCATGCATTTAATTTTAATTCAGTGTATAGCATACAGAAAACAAGACCAATTCCATGTGAGAAGCTAACAAAAGAATGAGGTAAAGCAACAGCTCAGTCACATCCTCACTTGGATTGAGACTGCAGCAAGCACAGTTCCCCACCCACTGCTTGCACGGACAGGCAATAAAAAGGATCCAAGTTACGACGACAGAAAAAGCCACCTAGAATTCTGCTTGAACAATTGCATTTACTCAGGGTTAATGCTCAAGCAATAAAAAAGGGGGATGAAATCCTATTAAAATATGGATGTCCTACAGCTCCTGTGTGACTTCTGCAAGCTATGTCCGTGGAGTCCACAGAGATCATTTCAGTGGGTATATATCACTAGGCTTTATTCACTACTCATTTTCTGACAGTAATGTAACGGAGATTTCATACTAAACTCTAGGAATGATTTAACTAGATAAACCAGGACTTATGTGCCCTAACTTGGGCATGTGTATTATAGACATCAAAGGGTGACATCTACAGTGTCCCATTATAGTCCATGGAAAAAAAAAAGCACTTCTAAAACATCATTTAATTTTGAGATAGGTGTGTGCCCAAAACATGTTTCCCATCAGCCTACTGTTTAAGGTCTTCACTCCTACAATACCTCTGAGAGATATAGAAGTGCATTCAGCGGTAGAGCACGAAGATGCTGGAGGCAATGTTCACAAAGGTATTTAGACAACTGGTCCTAATTAAGTACCTAATTTCTTCCGAAATTCAGAGACAGATTGTGTTTGCCTAAGGTTAAGCTGTAAACTATAATCACCTTGTAATACCTGGCTTCAGCAGTTTGCATGTGGTCACACAGGAAATTTTTGGCACAGCAGGGAAACGACATAACTTTTGCAAATTTAGACCAACAATGAAGGTACCAGGTCATAGATTGTCTCAGCTTTGCCTAGTTTGTGCTCCTTCTTTAATATTTATTTGGCTAGTTCCTATGTTTCCATGCTATGTCTCACTAGACCCACTGCTTATGAGAAATTGCTTTATATATTATCCTTAACAAAATCACTCCTACCACAAACAAGTTATTTGAAAAGCTGTATAGATATTCCCAAAGAGGATTAGCAGAGCCTCCTTCCAGCAGGCTGACAGGTTTTCCTTTGTTTCCTAGTCTTTTCCTCCCTGGCACCTTAATCCTCCTTGTTAAATTCAGATACTCTAGAAGTATCAACATTCATCAAGATGATGGGATGTCAACTCTGCAGTTAGAAAACCTGAGACAGGAGGCATTCAAGTAAATTTCAAAGCAAGCCAAACTCACAAATTTAAAATAAAAATAAAATTAAAAAAAAAAAAAAAAGAAAAAAGATAAATAGCTTGTTGAGTTTTGAAAGAGATGCAGAGATGCATTTGACAAATGAACTGACCATTCCCAAAGCTCGCACTCATATTCTGTTATCAGCCTGTTACCTGCTCTGAGGAAAAAGCAGAGAATTGAGGATTAACTAACACCATAGCCCTCAGCACTCTCCATGTTCCAAGATTGATATAAATGGTTCATCAGGTGAGACAGCTCTGCTTTGGAAGTTGAGTAAATGGGATAGTCCATCTTCTGATTGGAGCTCCAAAATGTGGTGTGATGCTAGCACAGCTACATGCCTCCTGAAACAGCTAGCTTGTGTCTGATGTGGCACGTTGGTAAAACTTTGCTGTGTTTACCCACACTCACCAGCAAACACCTTTCCATGGGCTAGCCACTCACACCCATTTGTGCCAGTCCAACCAGCTGGTGGCCTGCAGAACTGCAGGGATGTGAGGGTTCAGGTGTGACAGACCTGTTGCACTTCCCAAACACTGAGGAGAAGAGAAGGCTCAGCCATGCTTCCTGCTGCTCACACTGGGATTCAGGAAGCCAGTAGCCTATGAGAGAGATGAAGGATATATCAAACTGTCTCTTGCTCCTCTATGTGGCCAAGTGAAGATTTAGTTCCTTAAAAATAAATTAATACCAAGATGCAGGGACTCTGTGTCAACAATAATGTGTATGGAGGCTTCAGGCATGTCTACTCAGCAAAGGTGAGAAACATTTGAGCTCAAAATATTTTGAAGCATAAGCAGTTATTTGGAGTTCAAGTGTTGGTTTAACAACTATTTTTTGATACATTTTCTGATCCCAGATATTCAGAGAAAGGCATTTCCTGTTTTTCTAAAAAGATTATCTGTTCTGTCACAAAATATGCCAAAGAGCTGATTACCCTTTAAATCTGGATGGTTGCTTTCCCTGTTCTACAAGAATAACTCTTTGAAATTAGTTATAATGATATTATAAAAGCACACAATGTTTTATAATTAACTGCTAATAGGTAGCTACACGATTTGAAAAAAATTAATAGATTTAATTAAACTACTTAAACATTTACATTGCTCTAATCAAGTGTCAGGAAATTAGCCTGGTTTTATGATTAATTTAAAAAAACCTTTTATGAATATAAATAGCCTTTTGGTTGAAAGCTATGCATTCATTAGTAAGTGTAAAAGGTGAATGATTGTACATCTTATTCCTTAGGAAATGAGCGTGGTGTCCTTAGCAGATGTTTACAATGAATGGAAAAGCTCCTGCTTGGCAAGAACTTCACAGCAACTGTTACTGACAGAGTTAATCCCTCAGATTTCTATCATTGTTTAACCTGCTGCTTGTGTGTTAAAGATGAAGGGATGAGGCATGGCTGTTTATTTTCCTGCTTTCTGACAGGTTGCTGCTTTACTACATGCAAGCAAATAAATTTTTAACCACATGTGGCAAATAGGCTGTTCACAATAACGGGTTAAAATTCATTGAAAGTGATGAATAAAATTGCTGATTTTCATTTGCATTTCATCTGTCCATGGGAGAAACAACTGTGGTACCACCTGGAACTAGAGAACTGAAAAAAATAGGTGGCAACAAAACAAAAGAAAAGTTCATCACAGCCCAAGTAATGTGAGGGATGGATGAGTTTGGAAGTATCATGGGATGTTCTTTTGTGAAGATTTACATGTCTACAAAAGTAAGGCATGAAGTATTCGGTGAGGGTGGGAGAATAAGGTATCAGACACTGATGCACTGGTATCGTGGTCCTGAGAAAAGCTAACTGGCAACTGCTTCCCGACCTTGTGAGGTTAGCAAAACACCTACTCCCTGTTCTTAGAGTGCTGCTGTGTCCATAATGGAAACAACATCATCAAAGTAAAAAAAAATCCTCAGTACTTTCTCCTCCAAAGTTGCTCAGTCGACAGCATGAAGATGTGGGGCATGAGTTCAGGCAGAACTCAAGGTAATTTTTTAAGTAGCCATTAACATGACCATTCCTATGCAACCTCTAACTCACGAAGGCTCCAGCTGTTGATTGCCTGAAGATATTCACCCTACACCTTACCCTCTATTTCTTTTCCTGTGTAAGCATCCAGTACCAGATAAGTATTAAAAATAGGAAACTGTGGAAGATGGACTTTAAACATATTCTGGAAGTTCCTTGGTTTTATCGATTTAGTTTAAATAGGCATCTCTGCAGTACATTGGAAGAGATGCAGTTTGGGGTTGGGAACCTTAATTTCATATCACATAATGAAGTATTCCACATTTTTTGAGCAATAAAAATGATTACAAGGATAACAGTGACATGCAGACTTTCTTTTGAGAGGGAAACTATACAGATCAACCAGTTTGGAGTCAAGATCATTTTTGATCTATTAAGCAATAAGTAAGGGGATGAGGTCTTCATTATTGCTTCTTGATTTTCATTTTGTTAAATTCTTTTGAATCACAGCAAATATAAAAAAAAACCGTGAAATACGCAGACACAAAACTCCTCCCTGTATTTAACTCTCTGTATTACTGCGTAAACTCTACAATGAGAGTTTCAAGGTATCTCTAGTTTTTAACTGTAGTGTATTGCACTTATATTATTTTGCTTGTCAATATTTTTTTTATATTATATACCGCAAGAGCACCTAGCAAGAGGGCCAAATTATACTAGTTGCTGTTATACAGATGCACAATAAAACAAGATTCTCCATTCCTAAACCTGGGGAATTGGCGTTTGGCCATGTACCACATCCTCAGCGACCAACTGAAGACTAACTAGTTGCAGAAACTGGACTATGACAGAGCAGAACTTGTGAAGAATTGGTTGAAAAAAATAGGTCAAATGCAAAGCTGAAAAATGACAACATTCAGAATCAATCGTAATTCACTGCATTTGTCTTTAGGTAGAACTATGCAGTGTGTGTGTGGTCTTGGCAGGCTTTGATGTGTTTACCAGAGGGTTACTGTGAGATGCAGCATATGATGGAGAGATTTCAAATGTGCATTTAAAAACCTGTATGTCAAGTGAAGACAAAAAAAGTCTTTAAAAACGCCTAATATAATAAAATATTTTATACTGATGAACCAAGATATGTCTATCTGTCAGCTATATTGTTTTATATTAATAATGTAAATGTATTTTGTACTGCAGCTCTAAATATAAACCAGGCATCACACAAGCTGTTATGCAAGCATCCCCATTCAGCTTTGCCAGAAAATGTCAGCACTGACCCCACAACACCCTGTGCCTAGGGCCTCTCTTACACAGAGTATGCCAATTGTACTGAACTGTGGGAGCACTTAAACTGTGGAGAACAGAGGCTCAAACAAGACCCACCAAACTTATTTTCACTTGAGATCAAAGCCAGAATGTGAGTTCAACTCTCCAGACATCAAAGACCAGCACAGAAGCCCACTGTGCCACTTTGACCTGAAATTATGTCCTTACTATCTACAGTGGGAAGTTTACAGCTTTTATCTCAAAATGCAATGCAAGAGATTCAGTTAACTTAAAATACCAAATCAATGTAAACAATAATAATAGTAGTCGTCGTTATCGTTGTCATCATCATCATCATCTGGCCTAGATCAGTAAGACCACTGCTACTTAAAAATTTTTTTCTATTCTTACAAGTGTTCATGTTAAGTAGACTATGAAAATTAATAAAGGACCTTATCCACAGACGATGAAATCAGTAAAATTTTCTTTCTGATAGAATTTGATGACACTCTGACTTAAGCTTCCCATGGCTTTACTGTGTTTCATATACAAAGACCTCAGAGCTGGTTTCTAGTTAAATCTACCTTACTAAATTGAAGATTATAACCCCCTGCAGTTCTGTTTTCATAGCCTTTGAAATCCTCAGAAAGGCCACCCACTGCTTTAGGCAAGTGGGAAAACAGAAGATGGATCCATTGACGTGACTAAGGTTAGTTCTTGCTCAACATTCCCACTTCCTTGAAAATAGGTACATTGATATGAATCAGTGTGAAGACCTCACAAGTGCCACCAAGGATGTGGGTGTTAGATCAGCAATGTTTTGTTTTCCAGTAATGAAACATAGAAAAGATTAAGAGATGGCTTCTTAAACTGAAGGAATGGCTATAACATACACTGAAGCAGATGATTCACATACACAAATTGGGCACTTGCCAAACTTTGTACATGGTTTTTGACAATAAAAAACAAAGTGTTGGTGGCACTCTGCTATGTTGCAGTAAGAGAAAAGAGTGCAGAGCATATACTTTTAGGTAGTATGATGGCATTTAACCTTTTTTTTTTTCATTTCATTTGAGACACCACATGAAAAATTTTCAGTAGAGGTGTGCACACTTCACTAAAGGATCATTCTACTAAGAATGGGCTAGTTCTTCCTAGTCCTCCACAGCAAACCCCACATAGGTAATTAAGCTTATAGAATCCCAAGGATCTAAAAACAGAAAGGGCAAGCAATCCACTGATTTAATCAAATTTTCAGTTCCAACACATCCCATGAAATATACCAAAGATCCTATGAGAGGATCATATTCATTTACGCATGCAGAATATATGTGCTAAATTAGACTATTTTTGGTTAATATACTGCTATACCATGAATATGAGTTCATGGTGAAGGACTTCCTGAAATTTTTTGTGAATACTGTGGCCCACTCAACCACTGATCCTCCAGCAGGCAGTAAAGGCAAGCTATTACCTACACATGGACTGTGACTAGTTAAAGTTCTGAAAGATATGCCTAGACTAGGTGGCAGGCACACAAGGCTTGTGAACACTTACACATCCATATCAAGGACCCGGTCAGAGCAAATTGCATCTTCTTTCCAATGAACAACTTGAGCTTCCTGATGTGGAAACAAGGGTGTACAGGGTAGACAAGGGGTACAGCACACACAACTGGGTCCAACAAGAATATGATGCGTGGAAGTGCTCCAAGGGCCTGAGGCTTAAGTCTAGTGATATATGATTGTGTCTCTCATCTGCAAGGGCTTTCCCCTTGTTAACTGTACAAGAATGGTTTGTAAAATATCAGGCAAAAGTAAATGTAGAGCTCTTAGTTTCAGTCTAACCTCTGTTCCTGGAAAAATTATGGAGAAATTTAAACTAGATACTATTGAAAGACATTTAAAGAATAATGCAATCATTGTGGACAATCAACATGGGTTCATAAAGGGAAAGTCCTGTTTAATTAATTTGATATCCTTCTATGATAAGGTCACCCACCTAGTGGATAAAGGGAAGGCAGTGGATACAGTTTTTCTGGATTTTAGTAAGGTTTTTGATACTGTCCCTTACAGCATCCTTCTGGAAAAGTTGTCTATCTGTAGGATGAGCAGAATCATGGTGTGCTGAGTGAAGAACTGGCTGAATGGCAGAGCTCAAAGGATTGTAGTGAATGGGGCTATATCTGGCTGGTGACCAGTCACGAGTGGTGTTTGTTCCTCGGGGTTACAGTTCTAGGGCCAGTTCTGTTCAATATATTTATCAATGATCTGGATGTGGGATTTGAATGCACCATTGACAAGTTTGCTGATGATACCAAACTATGAGGTGGTGTTGACTCTTTTGAGGAACACGGGGCCTTGCAGAGGGATCTAGATAGATTGGAGCATTGGAAAATGATTAATGGGATGAAATCTAACAAGTCCAAATGCTGGATTCAGCACAAGGGACTGAGTAACACTGAGCAAAAAGTGTAAACTGGGAAAGGAGTGGCTGGAGAACAGCCTTGCAGAAAGGGATCTGGGGGTGCTGGTCGACAGCAGGCTCCACAGGAGCCAGCAGTGAGCTCTGGCAGCCAAGAGGGCAAACCGTGTCCTGGGGTGCATCAGACACAGCATCACCAGCCCATCAAAAGTGGTGATTATCCTGATATATTCAGCATTGGTGTGGCCTCACTGAACTGCCTGCAGTTCTGGGCCCCACAATTTAAGAAGGTCCTTGAATGCATCCAGGGGACCGCAACAAAGCTGGTGAAAAAACTGGAAGGAATGTCCTATGAGGAGCAGCTAAGGCCTTTCGGCTTATCTAGTTTGGAGAAAAAGAGACTGGGGGTTGGCCTCATTGCTCTCTACCTGAGGAAGGGGAGGAGGAGGTGCTGATCTCTTTGCCCTGGCATCCAGTGATAGGACACATGGGAATGGTTCAATGCTGCTTCAAGGGGAGGTTTAGACTGGACATTACGAAACATTTCTTTACGGATACACAAACAGAAATCTTTTATTCCAGAAAGGCTACAAAATGAAAGACATAGTAAGCACAAACAAATACATTTACACTCTTTATTTTGATCACCATAAATCTGCACTTCAACCTGCCAACTTCTTTTCTGACATTGTAAGCTGATGGTACAGGGGGCTACTTTATGGTTCGCTTCCACTCTTGTTGCCTTGTGTTCAACCGGTTGGCTGGTATTGGTTGTTTTACAGCAACCACTCACCTCTCTCACTGCAGCCAGGTTTGAACCAAGGCCATAAATCAATACTGTTAGCTCAGCTTCTATTGGACAAGTGGATGCACAATACACCGTGATAAACATTTGTAGCTAGTAAAAGCCATAGGGCTAAATAAGCATAAAACCCTATTTTTCCCTTGAGCCCATAGGAGTTCTAGCCTCCCAAGCCATGAGTGAGGCACATTTGCAAGCAGCAAGCAATAAGTCAGTGATCACATTATGCCCACCCACATTGTATCTGGGCCCTGAATATATTTATATATTAAGAAAAAATGGTTTGGGCATTCTAGTATATGAATCTATAAATATAGAAGGAAACAGTATCTTTAATATATTCTAAACTACTAGAATTTCAGAAAGAAATTATTCAACCTCAGTTTTGGCATTAGTCTGTTTCTATTATTGTATTTTATTAAATTTTTATATTGTAATATTCCTATAAAACTAAATATTTATAAGAAGGTGCCAGTGAATTAAGACTCCACACAGAATTTCATTAAAAATCTTTGTGGTTTTCCTGTCCTGTAAAAATAAATAACCTTTTCTTCAACGGGCCAAAACATGGTCATTCTGAATAAGAGTACAATTCATCATCCATCCAAGTCACTTTTTAACAATACCCTTTGTCTCTCTGAGATAAGGCTACATTCAATGCTTTTTGAAAATTTACACTCTTAAATGTCTGTAAAACTGAAAACGTGTGCTGAAAATACTTCGGCTGTTTCTTCCATAACGCATCTTAAAGAATAACAAGACTTAATTTCAAAATAGCTGTTTAATAAACATGGGGTTAAAAATACTAAGCCTGAAGACATGAGTTTTAGAAGGTAAAGGCATAACTTCAGTGTGAGCAGACCTGTGCAGTCTGAGGAGCCCTGGGTTCGGTGTTGAATCACAGAGTAGCTAGGCACGGTCACCATTGGTGATGGTTCCCAGGACTACAACTAGTGTAGCCCCTGGCCATGGCAAGACAGAGTGACTGTGTTTCCTGGGGAAAGGGGCAGCCTGCCAGATTCCTGGGTTTTGGGGTAGTGGTAAGAAGAAATGAATTTTGCAAACAGTTATTACAATAACGTGGGACTTTTTGCCACAGCAGTGGAAGGCAGTAGAAGGCAGTCACCATCAAGACATATGGCTCAGAACTAGAGCAGAAAAAGTTTTGTATCAGTAAAACTGAGTCTTGTATCTGCAGGTAATGGCAGGTAAGGCAGGCTGAAGTTAGTCAAATTGTACCAAAGTCAACTGGATGCACCAACTGGTAATTTCCAAGCAGAAAATTGGTGAAAATAATACACAATATAGACAAGAGTGCCAGAACCTCAGCTAGAATAAACACAGTGGCACAACAGATTAGTTGTGGCTAGACCAACTTTGCTGGTTTACAGCAACTCAAAATCCATGATGTTTTGTAGTTTTCTGCCAAAAAGGCCTGGCATAGCTCATTTTTAACAGAATTTTAAAGTGGGTGGAAAAATTCTTGGTGGTCATAATGACTGTACCTTCGACAAATGAAAGCAAAAAGTTATTTTAATGCCTCATGATAATCCCTCACTCGGTTTTACTTTCTATCTAAGTAATATTGTTTTAACACTTGTGCCAATGGAAGCCTTGCCAATATTTTTGCAGAATGTTGATAGGTTTTGCCAATATTATATTAAGAAGGACATCTAAGAAATGCAAACATTTAGTGGACTTTTATGAAAAGTGATGTCTGTCTAGTATCTCATGCCACAGGATAAAAAAGAAAACAAACTAATAACTAGACCTCTGGAATGCATTCATATTTCATATGACAGAGACTCACTCTTTCTCTTGTGAAATAATGGATATATATTATCATTATTTGCTTTCAGTTACCCAAATATACTCACAGTCTCACACTGTCCTTATCATGAAGCCATAACAGTCTACAAGACAACAGTAAAAATACATGAACATACAGAAAAGGAGAAGGAAGAAAAAAAATGGTTGATAATCCTGAGTTCATGAGTCTAGCCAGGTCAGTAAGCATATCTAGTGAGTTTATTGCTTTTTTTCCCTTCCCTTCACTGTCTTGTAGACTGTGTGAATGTGTACTAATTTAGAACCAGTCGAAAATTAGTATGTTCTTAACTGTTTTTCCAGAGAAACAAAGGCAGCTATACATAAACAGTTATAATATTTTCAGAAATACGCAGAGGCACTGCAAATTAGCAAAGAAACAAAATGTGGCATAATTCCGACACAGAGTGAATCCTAGAATTTCACTTTCTCCATTAAAAAAAAGGGATTGGGCTACAAGCCAGACAATGGCAATGCTTGGGAGATGCAGATCCTTTGAAATTCTAAAGGCTCAGCCTCTGATGCCAGGCAGAGTAATGGAAGGGCTTCATCCAGCTCTTGCCCATGTTCTACCAACACCTCAGAACAGTTTACCTGGGTATAATGCTTTGATTTTTATGAAGAAGCCAATTCTGATCAAATTGTTTTTGTCATATTATTCATGCTTTGAAAAATACTGGGAAAAGACAGGATTAAAATGTCTTTTTTAGATTTTCATTAGCATTAACCACAACAAACGACACTAAATGGGTACGTTGCTTCTAATTTATACCAAATGGCATAAAAATACTTGGTTGAAAAAATGTAACAATGAATTGATGAGGGGAAACACTGACAGAAAATATGTGCTTTTAGAAGCTCAGAATCACTGAAGAGATGATAAGAGTTGCAAGAAAACACCCTGCAATAGAAACCAGGCAGTTTGTGTTTTGTTATCAGGAGAAGGGGAAGGTATACAATCTGAAGTACAAAATGTACCAAATTCTGAGTAACAGTACCATTTTATATGGATGTAAATTGAATGTTTCAAAGATATGATAGTAAAAACTTAAGATTTGTTTCCACATGGATGAAAAGGAAAGATTCTTTCCAGAGACAGGATCCGAAGCTCTGGAAAGAAGGTTGACATTAATACAATCCCCATCTTGCAGGTATCAGGCCCAGGAAGGACAGTGATGATATCGTGCAAAGATAACAAAGGAAACAGAAAGGGGGTGATTAAGAATTATGTTTCAGGTTTGCCCTGGTATTGAGTAGTACTGAGAAGACTGGAAAAGAATTTGAATTTAACTTGGAATGGAGGACTAAACCTGTGAGTCATTGGCATACAGATGACAGCTGGAGTTGTGTTTGAAGAATATCCATAGGAGGGGAAAATAAAAGTTGGATTAAGGGATGAGTTCCGTGGAACCTCAGAGAAACTTGGGGGGAAGACATGCGGGCTCCCCAGAGGAACAGTAGCAGCAAATGTTCTTTGCACATGTTATTGTATCTTGTGTATGAAAACGTAAACTTTTGTTTAAAGAAATGCAGTGAAACAAAGCTGAATATAAATAAACTCTCTTATATAGTGACGGGAAGATGATTTCCAAGATCTAAAGGGTGGCTCTTAACAAATAAATTTGCCACAGTACTTGGATCAGGCTACGAGCAACAAAGCAATTACTGCTGCCAAGCCCTCATGTTATTTAATATTATGCAAATTCTTTTCTCTTGGGCTCTCATTTCATGTCTTCTGGTGTCTTACTATCTCTTAAGTATATTCTTACTTCTTCCACTAAATTTAATATAGCATACTAATGGAGTATATAGCACTTCCAATAAGTTTAAGAGAAGACTGCAAAAATCCCTTAAATTGAGTATGTTGTTTCAAGAACTTTACAATAGAAAGTAATACATAATTTGTACTCGTCTGTAGAGTTAAACACAAAATTATAAGCCATGGTCATGAAATGTCTACAAAAATCTATAATAGTTCTATAAATTATACTAGTTTTACCCTTGTTTAATTCTAGGATATTTCCAGAAGTTTTTATTCTTTTGATTGTGTCATTCCCCCATCCATATTTACTCATTTCTTCCACCTATTTGCAAAATTTATTTTGCAAAATTTATTTTGCAAATGGCAAATTAAGTATGGGAATGCTGAGCATGGTGTGACTCTTTAACTGAGATCTCATAGTTAATTGCCCTAGCATTGAAAGTTCAGTTTGCACTGAAAAATCGAACAAGTATAGCACAACCACAATCAATATTGAATATTGTAATTATTTAACGTGTATTTAACTTACCAATAACTGGTAATAACTTTTAAACCACCAGATTTACAGCATCTCAAGCTGTAGGAAGTTAGGATAGTCATTCTCAGGTTGCCCTCTACTGTTTAAGGTTAGAAAGACAAGGCATGTTTTACAGGGCTGTAAACGGCAGAGTTTGGGGGAGAGAGTTCTGGTCCTAGAATAGGAAAAGAAAGGCTTGCACAGAGAATTTAAATGTTTATTAAAAACTCTGTTCATTGTAAAAGATAACTTCAGAGAAGTAGAAACTCTGTGAAGAGGAGTTCATGAAGAAGCAAATGTAGAAAGTTCAGAAACGTAACTTGATTTCTATGAGATTGCAAAATTCTTACTTTTCCTGGAGAACTGCCAGCTATGGGAACAAATCTTGCAGTTGTAACATAATTTCCCATTCAATTCAGTGCCTCAAATCTAATTCTTAGAAGTTTGAACACTCAGCTGAAATTCCTGGCTTGGAGAATTTGACCTGGGAATGTGGCAAGAAACACTGACTTCTCTTCTTTTACATCTACTTTATAGTTGTACTATTATTTGGCATCATATATATCAATTGGGAAAATCCAGGGACTGTGCTACCCAAATAATTGAACTAAACTGAATCCAGGTGCTTCTTGAGCCTCAGCAAAGTTCAGTGCTAAAGCTCTTGAAGGGTGGCCCTGGAATGACATGTATTTCCAGAAATCAAGGGAAAGATTTACTGCACTGGGAAGAGGCCCTCCATCCTATACAAATAAAATCACCTCTTTCCTATCAAAATGGTAATTTTTATCCCTTATATAGAGCTTTCTTCACTAGCCTGTCTCAAAACAGAGGGTATAAGAGCCAGCTGTAGCATTACAGTAAATACCCAGACTCCGGTATGACTTTGAGAGAGCAGGTGGGTAGCAGCAGCCCAAAAGAGCTTCACAGAAATTTTTTGCTTGCCTGATCAGGCAGCTGATCTCTGACCTTGGAAATGAGGGGAAATCAAATTTATTTGGGACAGAATGAAGGGGAGAGGCTAGATGTACTTGATTTAATGGAGCAGAAGGGTAGCTAGGTTCACTGGTTGGCAGTGGCTGTAAGGCATGAGATAGGCCCAGTTGCTGGCCCAGCATAGTGACTGTGGACCTTCAGAATGTGCTACGGTGTCTTCCTTCTCAACAGGTGGAGAAGGTCCCAAATAAAGGAGGTTTCCTGTTCAGTAATGCTCATTGGAAAATGCCGTTTGCTTCATTTTCTCTTTGCTTTGAGTACTTTATACAGACATGCAGATTTGCTGATTAGATTGTTTTGCTTCTTTCCTTATGAAAATATAAAACTGTCAAAGTTGGTGTGGTTTTTTTTAGAGAGGAAGTAACAAGAGAGGGTCTAGTGTTCGTTGGCAATAGAGGACTAGTGAGAAAAACCTTTGGGTGATTTTGGGTGATTCAGATCTCCTGGATGGAACCACTAAAGGAAACATGTTTCTTTAAAAGACTTTAATCGTATTTGGGCTGCTACGAAGAAACAGAATTATTGCCACATGGCATCACTATGGACTATGGCAGGGGGGGCAGGAAGAGGTTTGAATAACTCTCTTGTGCATTTTCTTCATCAGACTAATTTAGGTTTCTTACACATCTTTGTGTTTCTTGTATTTGTTTTGCATGCCCTTTGGCTATCTTTATTACTTCAAATTATAGCTACATCTTGTGACCTTAACTTGAGCTTAGCATAGGTTTTGTCTAAGATTGTGTATATTTAGGGTCACTACCAATTAAGTTCAGTATAACATTGAATTCACATAATAAATTCAAGAGAATGTAGTGCGCAGAGAGGGAGAAGATTTTCTGCCTTTAGGGAGAAGATTTTCTGCCTCTAAAAAAACACTCTGAACTGACCCAGATGTGCAAGAACAATACTCGCTGGCTACAGAGAACAGGTTCTGGGGTCCTTTGATCTTAGCCTCCCCATTTCTTTTCTAAACATCTTCAAAGGGCTGCCTTTCTGAAAAGAGAAGTTCACCCATCCTTATTTGCTGACAGACCGAACAGAAAGGGCACATGGAAGCTCTTTTTATTTTATTGTTTGATTTATTTAAAAAGCAAATTTGTAAGGTCTGACATATGTGACACTGGCATCCAAGACTCCTCAAGACACATCTCAGTTCTGTATCATGTCAAACTCAGAAGAGTAAATAGCTACAGCCGTACACAATGATTTTTCTAGATGAGTCACAGTGCAAAAGTGAATGTTTTTTTTTTCCATTTATACCCTAGTCCAACACAATAAAATTCCAACATGGTTAAATCCTGTCAAAGTGTCCCTGTCACTTACACAAAGACAGAATACAGACAGATCTTGAAATAAAGAGAAGTTCTTGTTTGTTGGAAGTGGCAGCATCTCTGATTTTTATTCAGACTACTGGAAAATCTGAAGGAAAAGTGCAAATAAGTAGTTTTTTTAGTATTATTTATAAACTGACTGATTCAGACCTCTTGAACTTGTAAATATTCTTTAAGTCTATCAAGTAGATACAAAAACAATGAATTCAGACAATTTCCCTAAAACTGACAGAGTAGAAATCAGTAGCCAGATTAAAGTATGATGTAGGGCCTGACCCTTCACAACCACTCTATGTACTTCTTTGCAATGGTTTGAAGTAGATGTGGTCGTAACTATTACGGTATAAGGCAGTACAGAGACTGAATATTTAAAAGTGCATCTATTTCTGCCACACCAGAGTCCTTGTCATGTTAGAGTCATTATTCCAACTCATGCTCTGTATTGTCAATCGTTTCCCAGAGGGGAAGACAGCTCCTTCTCCATTTTCCAAGATGAGGACATAGAAACTAGCTTCTAAGTGTGCCTCGGAGATATTAAAAATCAGATTATAACCATCTAACTATGTTACCCTTCTGATTCGGAGGAAATAAAACAAATATCATCGTGATGGCAAGCCTCAGAGATATGTTTTTGGAAGTTCAAGCTTTATAGGAGAGAAAATCCCACCGATTTGCAAAGTTTCTAAATATTGGGACTTCTGAAATCAGACTTATATACTAAATATGGGATAAAGTGCATGTCCTTGTCATCTGTCCAACAGCTCTGAGATCACATTTGGAGTACTGTGTCTGGTTTGGGGGTCCTTAGTACAAGGATACTGACATGCTGGAGCGGGACCTCTAAGACTGCTAATAGGCCAGAGAACACGATGTGTGAGGAAAGGCTGAGAAAACCGGGCCTGTTCAGCCTTCAGAAAAGAAGATTAAGGGAAGACCTCACTGTTGTCTACAACTACCTAATTAGAGGACAGATACAATGAAGATGGAGCCAGAATCTTGCAAATGCACAGTCATAGGAAAAGAGGCAAGAGAGACAAGTTAGGAACATAGAAAATTCTGATCAGATATTAGAAAACTTGCTCATCCATTAAACATTGGAACAGGTGGCTCAGAAAGATTGCAGAATCTTCATCCTTGGAGATGTTCCAGATACATCCCTGAGCAACCTAGTCTAAGTTAGACCTACTTTGAGCAAGGGGTCAGACTGGATGACCTCTGGATGTCCCTTCCAACATAAGTTGTTGTATGATTCTGTGATTCAGTGGGTGATGCTTGTCACCCACTCACGTTGTCATTGTCTCTGGCATTGTCTCACATTGTTATTGTGATCTAGACATATTCCTGTGGATTTGAATCCTAACAGACTGGAAAAGTATATTGATTTTAAGACTCTCACTTTCTGGCAGGAGCTCTAACTGCTCTAGTATTGCATAGAAGTCAGGAAACACAAACTCTGCTGTCTGATCTACAATAAATTAAACACTAGTCTGCTCTGTCAAAGAACAGATATATAATCTCGGGAAAGAACTTCACATTCTGGCTCCTAAATGGACAAAAATGCCCTTCCATATCACCTATAAAAGTCTGTGCCAGTTCCACAAATCAATGATTCCTCAGAAACCAAGATTTCTTGACCATCTTTAGAAGTTCTGTTCTCTCCAGTGCCTTGTATAACGATGCATGTTGGTTATGAATTTCATTTACCACAATTTGCCTTCTTTGTCTAAGATCCGGTGTTATGGACAGAACATACAACTGTTCGTATTGTTTAATCACTAGCAAACCTCCTGGCACATTTCTTTTTTCAAGCCAAAGAGCACTCTCTTAGAACATCTGAGAACAGTTTGGGGATAGCATAGGGTATAGGAGAAAGAACATTTAACTGTATCAATGTAAATTGTGCCATGACACATTCCCTAACATTCGGTTTAAATTACATGCACAGATGCAAACAAGGATCTAAGCCTTAGGCTCTTAGCTCCTTTCCTGGATATAGTTTCTAGTCATCCAAGCTACTAACCCATACAAAAATAAGTAAAACATGATTCAATACCTTTTGAACTCTACCTACAGGTTTATCCATCCCTCTTCTTTAATCTTGAAAGCAGAAGTTGGAAGAAACTAGTCAAACTCTCTGAGAATACTATAGCAACGCAAATGCTATAGCAGACTGGTTATACCCTGCAAACATTAAGAAGGTCCCGGTGCAACACCCACTACAGGCAACAGAAAGACTCCTACTGACGTTGCTAGACACTGGATTAAGTTCAAAAAAAGTGAAAGATACAAACTAACTAAATATATACATGGAATTTAAGAAATATAATTCAGGAATAAAGAAAACAGTGGTAATACTGGAAGCATGCAGCTAGCTAGGAAGCTTGTCAAAGGCACAGGAGTAGAAAATCCTCAACAAAATTTTAGTTGAGAGCCAAAGAATGTGGATTTATTTCACTAATGATGACAAGTTCAAGGCATCTACACAAAAATAAGATGAGTGCTGAGAGATGAATTGACACAGGCTATGCATTTCATCTAAGGAGTGCAGATACTGTTCTTACAGGAGGATAGAATCATTCAGAGCCCAAAGTTATTACAGATAGAACAATGACTGTTGTAATAAAATGATATGCAACAGGTCAGAGGCATAAAAAAGCTGTTTCTTTCAGGGGGATACTTAAACTTTTTTTCTGTTTCAGAGCTGATAATAAAATTGTCTATATCAAGAAACAGCTGGGAATCCCCAAGCACAGTGTTGTTATGTATTTTATCAGTTCCTTCACTGTGAAAGAGGAGAATGCTACAGACAGATACAAGAAGTACCCCTGGTACAGGTTTATTTTCAACAAGACTTAACACTCAACATCATCTCCCTTACTGTATATAGATGATTATCATCTTTCTGTATTTACAAACTGTATTATTTAAGTTCTCCAGGGGACTGAAGTCTTTCCAATTGGAAGTATAGGAAATTCCACACATTCAAGATAAAAGCAAGCACTATTATGCACTAAATGTCCATTTATAAACTGCTGGATGGCCTCAGCATTCCATCTAGCCCTCAAAACAAGGGCCTAATACAGGACATTTGGACACAGAGACATGAAAAATTAATGTTATGAAGGGAGTAGTAAAGAATTCTACTTGTCAACAGAAGCCTTGACTCTCATTTTGCAGACAAAAATGTAGCTGTATCTGAAAATGTTCTTAAGATTTAATGGTACATAAGTAGCTATAAGGAACTATAAGTATTAAAGAACTCTGTAAACCAAAAATACCAGGGAGTAAACGGACTTCACGAAGACCTAGTTACACTGATTTAATGAAATGGTATCCTAAAAGGCAACTTCAGCACCACCATGTTTGTTTTAGGAATAGTTTCTTTTGCTTTAGGTTCAGATCACTCTTAACCCTAAATTAAAGTGACTTCTCATGGTGGCAGGCTTTAGTGCTAAAAAAAAACCCAACAAAACAAAACAAAAAAACCTACTTCCAGTTTGCTATAGTTTTGATTTTATGGAAACTTCCACAGAGTATAAATATCTGATAGTCTGCTTAGGGTTTGGGGTTTTTTTTGCTTTGATTGCTTTTAGTTCAACAGAGTTGACCATTTTGTTCTGTCCAGTGACAATAAAGTTATTTTGGAATTTTAGACTAGTGTAATAAGAAGTACATGGAAAACAAGCATGAGAAACATCGTCTTTCTCTATGAGAAGAACATACATATTAAATTGATATGGAAAAATGCCAGCTCAAAAGTATTCAGTAAGTCCATAGTTATTGAGACACAAACAATAATGAAATTAGTAAAAAATTAGAGCCGTAAATCTCATGTACACTACTACCTTAGAAATGACAAAAGCACCCAACCAACCTCTTTTTTTACAAACGAAAGCTAAGGCTCTTAAATCATCCCATGCTGAGCAAAGGAAAGCTGAATATTTTTTAAAAATCATGGAATTTTTGAAAAATTACAGGGAGAGAAACAAAATCTAGGCATTTAATGAGATCATAGGAGACATGGACATGCATTATTTACACTTACTCAGGAATAAACCAATAAAATACAACATGAATGTTTTCATTTGCAAGAGCAAATACTTAGTGGAATGAGATAGTTTGGAATAATATATAGATTTACTCACTGTGAAACTTCACTAATATGCTTCGCAAACATTATTTCCTTATGTGAAATGGAACCATAAACAAATGTCAACTATTGGTAGCAAAATTCAGTGCCCAGCTCTGTCCCCCACTTTGTAAAAGAGGGTTCCTTCATGCTTTTGAAGTACACGCTAGATACGGGATGGACTGGACCATCTCTTTTCAAACTACTTTATCCCCATATTCCTTGGAGCAAAGCAAAGCAGGAATCCATAATAGCAGGACAAAGAATCTTTTGAAGAATCAGGTAAAACTATGAAAAATTCTCACA
The DNA here is from genome assembly GCA_033628505.1 of Tringa tobata. NCBI lineage: Eukaryota > Metazoa > Chordata > Aves > Charadriiformes > Scolopacidae > Tringa > Tringa tobata. Next base: position 10,636,156 of record JAHREE010000563.1, read on the forward strand.
AAGAAAAATATGCAGCTGATAAGGAAATTGCTTCCAGGAGTGCTGATAAATTCACTGATCATTTTTTTTATTTAAACTTAACCATAATCATAGAATAACCCATCCCCTCTTCCATACTTCTACATCAGTGATAAAAAAAAAGTGTAAAACCATCAAAAAAAAGAAAAAAACTAATGTTGAATTTATTCTTAAGGTGATCCTCAGATATTACAGCCATTATTATAGTAAAGTATTCTCTCAGATTTTTTTATTCTTTGTGCTTCTTTAATTAAATTCTTACCTATGTTCTGGAGCCGTACATTCCTCACCCTTAAAAATATTGTGTCTACATAGTAAAATAACTTTGGTGCAGTGATAGAAATATCAGCAATAAACAGTGGTTACTCACTGGAGTAACTAACTTCTTAAGAAGCTATTTGTAAAACATGTTTAAATGTTTGGAGGAACTACTGGAGAAATAAAAAGTGTTATTATTAGAAGATGTTACAACAGATGTCCCCCAACAATTTGCCACAAAAAAAAAAAAAAAGCCAAAAACCCTTAAATTATTTTATAAAGTTCCTTTGGTGTTTCAACAGCCTTTGAAGTACAGAATAACATTTTCTAAGAGCTGTGATTTATAGACATACTGTTTTATTTGGATTTTTTTTGTAAATCTTGTGCGGCTTTTTTCTGTTCTTTTAGTGTGACAGCTTAACTCCTCTCTTATGTCAGAACAAACTGAAAAAAAATCCATAAACAAAGTAAACTCTCTTGGGACTTGTAATTCACAAAGCATACATTGGCATGATGCATATAAGAAAAAAAAACTGCAGGAAATTTCACACTTGCTTTCTGTTGCAAAGCCTGGTGACTGGAATTTTATGACTTCATTGGAAGTAAAGCTCTTACACCAATTTTACACTAAGCTTGCACTAAACAATACAATGCGATTACTCTAGATATCTCTATCTGAACATGAAACATCTACACTACACAAAGAATTGTCCTAGAAGTCATCAGCCAGTCCTGCACTGTCCAGCCAGGGGTATCTCCTGGACAATTAACTGAAATTTTCAGTGGTGCAGTAAGTTTGAGGAGTCCGGTCCTCCTGTCACGTCTGAGTGCAGAAGCAGTAGGAGTTTTCTGAAACAAACACAGGCATTTGTAAAACTCTGCACCATCCACTCTGGACATGGTTATATCTTCTGAAGCAAATTAATTCTTCTTGATCATTTCCCCCATTGGTGAACCCTAATATGCAATAGCAGTTGGCACTAGAATTAGATGAGTGTTTAGCAGCATAGAGTTTCTGATACCAACAAGAAAAATCATTTACCTCATTCAGAAAAAAAAAAAGGAAAAAGGTTTCAAAAGGTCATCTATTCTTAATTTTTCAAATAAATGCTTTGATTTTTTTTCAATTCAATATAGCTTTAACAGTTGAAAATACCAAAGATTTTTTTTTCAAAAATGCTAACCAATTCTTACAATTAGACTTCTATGTCAAATTATTGACATAAGTTGATGTTGGGTTTATTGTTTCTCAAAATCATCATACTTTGTCCCCAAACATGACATTTATTCACAGAGCTCTAGTTAACAAGGTCTGAGTTGAACAGACACAGTGAATTATATGATAAATACATTTACCAGAATTAGTAAAATCTGTTGTAAATCCAATGACTTTTCCATCCGGTATTCCCTTAATTTGTAAAAGAGCAAAGTACAGATGACTAAGCAAAAATTTGTTTTCATCAGAAACATAAAACAGCTTAATCCTATCTTTAAAGAATTACGTGAGCATTTTCTTAACCTCTTTGTGGGCACTCTGTACCGTATCTTTCCTAAAATGTCTGAAGATCGTACCATTTCTTGCACTGAACAGGTCCCTGTATTGCTCCTGGAAGTGTGGATCAGCGATTTGTGCTGCAAAATTACCGGAGTATTCTGCATTTGGATTCTTTTTGTCCAGCAGAAGATCCGGGGCCTGAAAAGCAATGATAAATTAAAACTTTGGTCTGCTGTTCTGTACACTCAAGAAAGACTACAAAATATTTAATGACTTACTGGTACGTCAGTTGAGGTCACAGTATTAGTAGCTGTCAGTATCTAATTAAATGAATAGGTAATAAATAAATAATAAAGCTTGAAGATGTATATTTTCAGAAAGGTTCACATAGCTGTACAGAACTAATGTTTAGGCAGGCACCTACAAAACCAGCTAATTATTCAAAAGTTGGGAGGTTGTGAGAGGGAATAAGTCTCTCAGTATGTTTCATGCTCATGCAACTGTTCTGAATTCAGAATACACTAATCTGGGAAAAATATCTAGAAACCCAAATGGCCAGCTTCATTTATGTTTGTCTGTTTCTCTGTGAAAATTCATTAACATTATGGAGGAATATAAGAAGATCAGAAAGTCCTTAGATGCTATATTGTTCAACATCTAGTGTAAGTTTCAAGGGTGCACCAAGAAGAGTTGAATTAACTCTTTCAAGACCTATAAAGTACGTTGGTCAAAACTGTACACGGCAGAAAGCTTTAACGCTGGCAACTGAAACAATGAAATGTTTTTGGTGATTTTATGAGTCATCATAAAGCTGTCATTGTGCTTTACTTCATTAATTCTACTTTTTAAATAGATATTTAAAGAATATACATGGATGGAATGTACCACTAATAAAGATCTTCCTCTGCAGTGAGATGATCTAAAATCCATTGTAAATTGTATTCTTTGCCCTTTGGGGGCTAGTTACCCTCTAAAATGCACTTTCCTAACAATTATGTATGTGTTGTAAATGAGTCGAGTATATTTGCATGTTCCAGTTAGATCTGCACATCTGGGTTCTCTTTAATCAGTCATTTTCTTGTTAGACCATGTGGAGAAATGATAGTGTTGTTCATACAATTTTGCATTACAAAGAATGCATGCGTTGGCTTCCTGAAGGGAATAAAAAGTCTAGGGATGTTGGAGGTAACCGCATGGGCTGGTTACTTGATGTTTAACAATTCTTGCTATTCACAGCTGTCAGTGTTGCATGTAAGTGTTATATTCCCTGTTGTCTCCAAACTCTTTGTACTTTTTGGAATAGTAATACTGCTCAAAGAATTATGTAAGACAAGCAGCTGGTAATCAACAATCTACGATTAAAGCAGTTTAAAAGTGTGCTGGATATTCTAATCTCTTTAATTCTTCATTTGCATAACAATTTGTCTTTGTATTTTCCCTATAGAGTTTAAAACTGTAATCTAAGAAAAGAAGAGAGAGTCCTGTTCCCTCATTAAAAGTTTCCATTCACTTTAATAGTAAATCTGAGCCTGGAACAATTTGTCCAAGTATTAGCTGGTGCGTAGGGAGTGAGGAAACTGCCCAAACAACTCTCAAACAACTGCTGCTTCAAAATATTGTCTTGACTGGATTAATTTTTGCTGTTCCCTGCCCCTAAGCATCAGCATCCCATGCTACCACTCTATTTCCAAAGTCCCAACAGGAAAAGAAAAGACGGAGAGACCTACATGTGAAAGAAGGACCAGGGCATAACAGAAACTTGATTCCTCACAATATCAGTTTGAGGACAAAAGGGAAACAAGAAGAAATTTCAGACAGCCTTCATCAGCAGGCTTCCTCCTCCAAATTGTTAGGCTTCATCCTGGGATGGATGGGTGAACAGGTGGAACAGAAATTTATACTAAAAATATTAAAAAGCTAGCTAAGCTCTAACTCCATGGTAAGCCCAGATGAGAAGCGACAGCAGCTTGATTTCACTCACTCTGTTATCTGATGTGAAGTTCTGACAACGATTTGAATTGTAGGATAACAAGGTTTGGAACAATATGTTCTTTTCCAGTGTCCCATATTATGCTCCAGAAGAACAATGGCTTTGCTTTAAAAAAAAATAAATTACCCATGTAACAGATTCGTGTTGTGAATGCAATATCTGCCAGTGTTTTCAGAGTCTGAAAAAAAATGAAACTTTTCCCATTTGGGTATTAAGTCATTCACAGAACTTAGGAAAGAAAGAAACCTGTAGCAAAAGAATTGCATATTTTTATATTTTCTCCTAAAACTAACAAGAAGAAGTAGGAGGAAAAAACGCATAACTGTTCCTTTAACCACTGTGCAAAAATGTCAAATGCTTTTAATTTAATATATGACATTTCCAGCTTTTTCCACTGTTAAACAAATTACCTAAGAAAAAAAAGATTTCCTATGAGTAACATCTCATTAAAGTGAGATGTCCTTGAGAAGTTCTGCTGACTTTTATAAATGAGCAAAAAAAAAAGAATGAAAAAAGAATAAGCAAATTAACGGAGCTGAACACAATCCCAAGTTGGAAGAGCCAGGCCCCAGCAGACCAGCAAGAGGTTTGATCTCTGAAAGTCAACACATCAAGAAGGACTCACAAAAACCCGCGTGCAGAGCAGGCAGAGCACACCGTTGGAAATGGGTCTTACATCACTTGTGGGAGAGCTGTGTTAAATCAACAGCATTTGCACTGGGGCTGGAACATCAGAAATGTCCCTTTACTCCTTTGTTCATTTGGTGTCTGCTCTAACATCACTGATCCCCCAATTATATTATAAAAGTATAATATTGTTTATGGAAGAATTAGTTTTTCCTCCAAGTATTCCGATGTAAGCAGGGTAGCACTTTATACCATGAAGGGCTGTTGAAGAGCACATTTTGTGTTCTTTTCATTTACTCCTATAAACACAAAAATTGGAGTCAGCTGTCAGCTTAGTTGAAATTAAAAGGATGAATATCACTTTAATGTTACAATTGAAACCAGATCACTATTTAAAGAAAGAAGCAGCAAGTTATGCCTCGAAGAGTTTGTAGAAGATTCATTGCAAATGCACAAACCAAAATCATTGAATGCAACCACAGCTAAGATGCAGTATATATTGTTTTATTTTTTCATACAGTTAATTCTGGCAGACACTAATTATCCCACTCCAAAACAGCACATGAATTTAATTATTGCTTTGTCTCTAAAGCTGGTATGAAAGTTGATATAACACAATCTATAACTATTTAAATAAACTTCATTATTATTGGGCATTGTACATTTTTCTTCATCTTGTGTTTAAAATGTAGTTATACTATTCTTATTGATTATTCTGAGATTTTCTTAGTTGTCTTGATTTTTCACTCAAGGAAAGTCCATCTTAATAATGTTTTGTGACAGCAGATGTACGTGTAAAGTGAAAACACAGTAGAATGCAAAGCTCATTGAAGTCAATGAAAACAAATTAGACAAAACAAATGCAGTTTGTTTCAGTTGCCTTTGGCAAGGATGCTGCCTCCTCTGCATGTAGCTACATCATCAAGAAAATATTTGCAAGTAAAATCTGGTAATAATAGCAGAGTACACACCAATACTAGCTGCATACTGGCAATGAGGTAATATTTTCAAAACACTTATCTTCAGGCTGTCAACAAGGCCATGCCTGCAGCAGTGTCTTTGTAAAGTCTCTCTAGCCAGCTAAGCTCCAGGGTTTTCATGCTACTGCAATGACCACAAACAACCCTACTCTCACCACACAACTTGTCTTTCTTCTGGTAGCTCCCAGCAGTGTATTAGTTTGTACTTAGCAGGTATGGCTGCTTCTCTAAGTGGCAGCATGATGGCCTGAAGCTGTCGTAGAAGAGCTCTGGTGAAGTAAGGCAGCGGGGCTGCTGCCTGCCTCAGGGAAAGAGCTTCCCTTGCCCTGCAGTCCCTGGCTCCCCACTGCTGACTGAGGGGTATCCAGTGGGTGCTCCTGAGCCACTCATCTGCATTTCTCCCATTAGGGTGCTCTCTTTGGGGTTTCTGGGACATTTTAGAGAACTGCCCGTGCAAAAAAAACCAAACAAGCATGATACTCAATGGTCTACAAAGCCTCTCAATGATTTTATGGCCAGTTTGCAGGAGAGAGTCAGCTCACTTCCCAGACTGTAGGAGCATACTGTAATTCTGGTGAGTATCAGGAGCTGGGGTTCTTTGTTTCCTTTCTCTGATGACCTAGGACAAGCCTAGAGTAGGCTTAGTACCTAGGACAAGTACAAAGAGTCTGCAGGACACCTTCTTCCTCTCCTACTTTGTCTTATCCAGCTACAGACTCAGGTTGCCTTTCTCATTGCTATCTATGAAGTTTGTCCTCTGTATTCCCAACAACATTATGGGGACAAAGACCCTGTCTGACTCTTCTAATACATGTCTTCCTGCACATTAGGTGCTCTGAGACTCTCACCTGCCAGTAACTAATGGAAAGCTATTACTTCAGAATCCAACCTGTCTCATTTGTCCCAGCCACACTTCCAGTAGAGCTAGGAAACATTCACTTGTCAATCTATAACAATACAATCTGAAGAGAAACCAGAGTGTGTGTGTATAAATATATACATATATATATATAAAATAGAGTATAATAATAAAAAGGTGGAAGGAACAGTCATGGCTATACTTTCTAATGGGGAGTTGGGTTAAGGGCTGTGCTGTGACTTAGTCCAGTTCCTTGAGATGGTGAAGCTAGCCAGTATATCTACAAATATCTATTTGCTTGGCATGAGACATGGACCAAAATGTGCAGGAAATACACCTTCCATCTTTCAAAATTTTTCCTCCTGTGCTGAAATGAGGGATTAGAAATGTCCTTTGACATTACATCTTGGTGCTTATCGTCAGCAAATTGTTTCTCTCTGGAAACATCACATCCCATGATGTGATGTATGACTGTAAGGATTTCCAGATTTGACCAGTATCCCCTGACCCAGGTCGTGAAGTTGTCTCTGAAGTAGGTGGTGTATTTGGAACATCTGTTTTAATCTGACCTCTAAGAAAAACTGATTTTTATCCTGAAACTTAACATTTAAGTGTGCCCTCCTCTTGATTGCTGCCAGGGTCTCTTGCTTGCTTAGGACCAGGTTGTCTGCCTCTTCTCTCATAGATAGCTGGCCTCCTGCTCCCCATTTCTTTGGCTCTTCCACAGCACTGTAGCAAATTTCCATAGCTCTGGAAAACCTCTTGTTTTTCTATGACTTTGTTAACAATATCCTTGGCCAGTTTCTCTGAGACTCCTGATCTCCCTGGGTTCTGGCGTTTGATTATTTCTGTTTCTGGCATGGGATAGGAGGAATTACATTCTCGCCTCAGCTTTATATAACATTTTGAAAGGGAAAATATGAAAAAGGCATCCTTAAACAAAGGTTTTTCATTGTCTGAAGCCAGACTTTTTTTCCCCTGTTGACTTTCTTATGTCCTTGACACTGAAAAAGAGAGAAGGAGGAAAGGGAATTTTCAGCTTTCCTCTGGGTCTTTTCTATTTCCTTAAGTACATTTATACAGGCCTGTCCAAGCAAGAGGGAAACAAAACTGATCAGTGTGAAAGAAAACTTCATCTTTCCTGTTATCTACTGGTGCATCGTCACATATCAGAGTTATTGGCAGCTACTTAGAGCAGCCCAATCCACCTGCTCTGGTCTAAGCTGAAAGGACAAGTTTATCTAATGTATATAATACATGACCTCTCCAGACTCACCCTGAGTTACTAGTATGAACAAACTTCAGGTTTTGGCAAAAGTCAAGAGGGCAGAAAGTGAGGAAAAAGCATCAACTTCAGCTTTCTGTAGATAGCTCACAGTGTCAGGCTGACAAGAATAAACTCAGCACTTTAAAGAGAAAGGCAATCTTTTTTATTTTACCTCTGTGTTGGGGTTTTGGCTTCTGAAATGGAATTGAGATTTAGAGTAAATGAGGATGTAAAATTGTATAAAAGGCATTTCTTTCATCCATCATTTATCATAGATGTAATTTTTTTTTAATTAAGAAAACATACAGTAGTCTTATTAACTAGAACTAACTTAGTTGGACTGTAGATGAATCAAAGATCTTAAGATGGACAGAGCTGACCAAAAAAAAATAATATTAATTTGGTACCATATACTTATCCAGTAACCAGCATGGGATCCATCAGCCCTCTGTTCCAAGTTTGGTTTGTTTCCATAGAGGATAGATCAAGGTACAAAACAGAATCACCGAGTGAAATATAATAGTTTCACAACTCTGGACTTCAGGAGAACAGATATTGGCCTCTTCAAATATCTGCTTGCAGAAATCCTGTGTGATAATGTCCTGGAGAGAAGAACAGTCCAGGAGAGCTGGTTCATTTTCAAGGATCGCCTCTGCCAAGCTCAAGAATGGACCATCCTCATGTGCAGGAATCAAGCAAAGGCAGTTTAGATGAGTCTCACATGCATGAACAAGAAGGTCCTGACAAAACTCAAACATAATAGGAAATCATACAGGAGGTGGAAGCAAGAACAGGTGACCCAGTCTGAGCATGCAGGGATGGGAAAGACAATTCCATCTGGAGTTAAGTCTGGTGAGCTATGTGAAAACCAACGAGAAAGGCTTTTATAGATTTATCAGTAGCAAAACTGACTAGGAGAAATGTAGACCCACTTCTGAAAGGAATAGGGATCCCGGTGACAAAGGCCATGGGGAAAGCCAAGGTGCTTAATGTCTTCTTTGCTTTGGTCTTCACTGGTAAGCCAAGCCTTCAGGAATCCCAGTCCCCCGCAGCCTATGGGATAGTCTGGAGCAAGGAAGATTTACCCATAGAGGAGGATTAGGTTAGGCAACAGTTAAACAAATGGGGTATATGCAAGTCCATGGGACGTGATGGGATGCACCAGTGGATGAAACTGGGGGAGGTTCCTGAGGACCAGACAAAAGTGTCTGGTCACTCCTGGAAGAAAGTAAATGTCACTCCTATCTTTAAGAACAGCAAGAAACAAGTATCTGGGGAATTACAGACTGTTCGGCCTCACTTCAATTACTGGGAAGGTGATGGAGCAAATAATCCTGAAAACTGTTGCCAAATATATTAAGGAAATAAAAATAATGGGGAGAAACCAACATGGATTTATGAAGTGGAAATCATGCTTGACCAACCTGCTAGCTTTCTACAATGAGTGGCTGTATGAATGAGCGGAGAACAGTGGCTCTTGACTTTATTAAGGGTGGCCAACTTGTTGAACACGAGCCAGTAATGTGCCTTTACAACAAAGGAGGCCAACAGCATCCTGGTCTACCCCAGGAAAGAATCAACAGCAGGTTGAAAGAGATGATTCTGCCTCTCTATGCAGCACTTGAGTCACATCCAGAGCACTGGTCTCCCCAGCAAAAGAACAAACACACATTCCGGTGTGACTCCAGTGAAAGACCATGAATACAACTAAGCAACTGGAACATCTGACAGAGATGACAAAGCCAGATACTTCAGTAATGTGCAGTGAAAGGAGGAGAAGCAATGGGAAAAAACTGAAATAAAGGACATTTTTGCAAACATGCTGGGTTTAGCTGTAGTATTTTTTTTCCCACATTGTTAAGCACACAAAAAAATTAAGTGCAGTACTTCAAGGCATGACAAAAATACTTCCTTTGTCTTTTGATAACAAACTGTCTCGTCATGGGCCTACACGTATTATGGATTAAACAGCGCCTAAGATTTGGAAAGAAGGTTTGTATTTTTCATTAGATGATTTTGGTCTACAAAGAAATTATTTTCCCTTCTAAATCTTGATACTCATTTCTTTCAACTATTTCACCCACAATCTCTGTCCATATAAAGACCACAGTCAACACCAGCAGGGTGGAAAAGGATCTCAGTTTTTTTCACCTTTGAGTGTATAGAACAAGCCAGGTCAGCACACCCAGAGAAGATGTGAGCATGCTATATAAGATGAATCTTATCATGCCAGGTCTCATTTGGCTATAATATTAAGTGGAAGGAAAGTCAAAGTTAGAACTGAGAATGGATCTCCTCCTTGAATCTAATCTGAACTGACATTAAAAATTATCATATCAAATATCATATTCCTTAATAGTAAAACAGCTTACCATCCAAACAACATTCAGTTCAGCCTTTTACACAGATTTTCTTTTCAGAATAGACTAGAATAGAATAGAATAGAATGGAATAGGCTATTTGAGTCGAAAGGGACCTACAATGACCATCTAGTCCAACTGAAACATAATAAAATCTATGTACTGTTCTGATGATTTTTTCAATTACAAGAATATACATCAGAGAAAAATTCATGCCACATTCTCCAAGAAATAGGTATTATTGGTGTAGGATATATAGGATAAAAACAACTCTTACCCAGAGAAGGATATATGGCCCCATCCAGAGACGGAAATAAAAATCTGTTTCAACTGTACAATATTGCCTGATTAAAGTCTCCTAGTGCTTTCTGCAGGGTTCTAAAAAAATAAATCACATAGAGTATCGGAAATACCCTGATATGAAATATTGCCTCCTTTCGGGATTGCATTCTTTCTTTAGAAAGCACCACATTGACGTGGTGCTTAGGGACATGGTGTAGTGGTGGACTTGGCAGTGTTAGCTTTACGTTTGGACTCAATAATCTTAAAGGTCTTTTCCAAACTAAATGATTCTATGATTTATGTTTTCTTATAATTGTGTATTGTAAATTATTTATCATCACTGGTTTGTGGAGGTATTTGCACACACATTTTTGCATTGTTCATTTAAGAAAGGAAATACCGTTTAGAAACAAGGCTCATCATCTAACATATTAAGTCTTGATTAATTTAGTTGAAGTGCAGAGATATACTTGTGGATTGTGAAGAACCTGCAGCGGATATTTTGTTAGTTAGTTTGAGGTTTCAGCTGTGCTGCTAAGTTCAGAAATCAACAGTTTGGTAATCAACAGTTTAGAAATCAGGAAGCCACAGTTTATGAAAGATTATTTTTTTCTTTTTTTGATGTGAAGTGTTTTACATTTCATAAAGAATGATGTAGCTTCATATATTGCCTTAAGTTACTGTAACGGGTCCTTCTCCCCACCTTGCAGAAGTGCTGCTGCATGAATTGCAGCACTGTTTTCTTCCATTGCCTGATAAGATGGGAATATGTGACAAGTTTGCAAGCCACGACCTTTTCATCTTACCCGTATAGACAAACACCGGGATTGTAAGGGATGGAAAGGCCTCCATAAATCTGGGATACTCTCAGGAGCCACGGACAGCGGGACAGCCCGGTGTACCGAGGCGAGGCTCTCGCCACGGAGCAGCAGCACCACCACCACAACCACGAGCAGGAACAGGACCAGTAGCAGGAGCAGGACCAGCAGCAGGAACAGGACCAGCAGCAGGAGCAGGACCAGCAGCAGGAGCAGGACCAGCAGCAGGAGGAGCAGTGGAAGGAGGCAGCCTCGGGGCGGCACTCACGCTCCGCCGCCAGGATGGAGAGCGCTGCCGAGATTTGCAGCCTGTTGATTCCTATCCCGCAGGGCCAGTTCCCATCAGAAACCACTCCTGATTTTAAATCTGCATGTTTTGTATGAGTATCCCTAGAAAACTAAAGGAAAACAAAAGATCTGTGCAGTATCTATGCAATAACTCTTATGCTTGGCTCTGGTCAAGAGGGAAATGCCAAGAGAACGGCTTCCCGTAGTAACTCAGCATTCCTAATTCTGCAGGAGAATATTAAAATAAACATGCGCGCACACACATTACTGTAATAATTTTGTTCAGACATAAATCTGAAGGGTCAGGCTCCTTTTTATTAAAAATGCTCTTACTCTTACTCTAATCCACAGAAAAAAATGGTGTAACACATCAATATGCGTGTTGGTCTCTTGGACAGTTTCTTGGACAAAGTTCCTCAGACAAGCTTTCTTGGATAATTTTTGTCATTTTTTAAAATAAAAATGCTATTCAGGCAATAAACCAAAGCCTGTTAGTATTTATTTGAGAACTCTTCTAGGTTTAGTGGATCTGACATTTCCTTCTGCATCAGAAAGGTTTTGGAAATGAGACACCATTCTGTTTCTAAAAGCTATGACAGCAAAATCTCTCATCTCTATCCATGATGCACACGATTTTTCTTCAGTCAAATATTACCTGAATAACCAGGTAATGTTTAATGTGAGGGAAGCAGAAACTGTCCTTTATTTTGTGCATAAACTGAATCTGAATTAGCAAAAAATCTAAAGTCTAAACCACTTTTGGCTTATGTGGCTCCTATCTTTACAGTACCTTTTATAATGTGAAGAACAAGAGGAAAAGTGTTCTGGAGTCATTATTACATGCATATGAAGGGTCTTTTCTGATCTGAATTTAGGTAGAATGAAGTAGTTTATATTCTTTATTAATAGATATATTTTCATTTTAAAAAAAATTATTACACAATCTCGCTGCCTCCAGAGGATGCCTTTTACCCACAAGCCTTCACTTGATTACTTTCAAAGGAAGAAGTGGTCAATTTTGATCAACTGCCTTATCTTCAAGAACTGTTTAATTTGGTTCTTGTTCCTTTAAGAAGATCTTTTGAAGATTTGTGTGATGTGGGTTCTTTCTGAAATCTAATCTGTTAATCTTCTTCCGATGCAAAACTGTTAGGATGTTAGCAAGAAGTCATACATGAACATAATAGTTGTTAGATAATAATGTTCTATTATACCCTGCTAAACAGTGACAGACTGTTTAGAGATTGCAGATGGGGTGAAGATGATAAAGTAAGTGACTCCTCTTGACTAGACATGAAAGACTGGTAGCAGCCTTCCTCCACAGTGATGATAGTCCTGATTTATCCCTGTGGAAGATAACAGCAAATCAGCACAGCAGGGCTGGAGGGTAGTTGATGCAGAAAAGTGTATGATGAAAGGATATTTAGAAAAGCAGGGCAATTAACAAGAAATGGACAGGACAGGACTATATCTAATAACATGGTATTTCAAGAGCAACTCAGAGCTGGCACTAGAGCCCAAGTCATGTGGCATGGACACAAGCCACAGACCAGAAGCTTTAGGCAACCCTGCTGATATTGCAGGAAAAGAAAGGTTGGTAATCTTTGTCCCTCAGCAGAACCCACGAGTGCATGAATCACAGTGTGCAGAAGACAGTTTATCACTGTATATTACATCGATGCTCAAATAAAATCATGTGTCAAGCAGATAAAACGAGAGGCCCTGTCTAAAATGCAAAACTGGCAGACAACATACTACTCTTGAAATAAAAGAGTGATAATTAAATAAAGTTATGGTAAAAATTAAGATCAGATGAACTGAGTCAGACAAAAGGGTACACATAAAATCCTAGTAGGGGACATGCTCAAAGCAGTCCCCTCCTCCATCTGTCTGAAGGCAATAGAGGAAAATGTGTCAAGGACTGTTGTTAAAAATTAATCTTTTCCCATGTTTCTTGGAGGTAGTATTTGACATTTGCAACAGAAGGGGCTCCAGCCTGCACCATCTGCATCATGCCCCTGTCCAGTCATATGCTCCACCAAAGTCCCTGGACAGTCTGTGGCCTTCTGCAGGGATGGAGCAGAAGTCTCTGTTCCCTTTCCAGTTTTCTTTGAAGTTTTGTCAGTCTCTCTCTGGGTGACAGTTCCCTTCTTCATACGGGCTGTAGTTGTCCAGTTGCTAAGGGAAATGATAAAAAGCCCAAGAACCTTTTGGGCTGCTCTTAGTTTTCATGCTAACAAGGATGAAAATGTTTCTATTCGGAGTTTTGGAATGCTATTGCCCTCCTTCTCCTCCGGGGTGGTTTTCCTTTCAAGGGTCTTGTCCAAAAAGGCCTGGACAAACTAGAAAGAAATGAAGTGCTACTATTCACTTGACAACATTTATTATAGGCATGGAGGCAAACAACAGTCCGTCTGGCCCTCTGAGTGCTGCTTCGACTTCCAATTTACACAACAAAGCCAAACATCTTCTTTGGCTTCTATTCAGTTTTATGATACCCAGAAATCTGCATAAAGTTTAATGCAAATTTTAGCATTCGCATTCACATTTGTGTTCAACAAAACACTCCACAATTCCGCAAATCTTTATACATTTGAGCCATCTTTGCGGTTTGATTTAAATATTTACCTCTTGAGGGTTCAGCTTTATTTAACATTAAATTTATTAAAGCATCTTTGAACTAATACATCTTTGCTATCATTTTAGTTACACTTTTGGTATCGTCCACTGTTATAAACATTTTTGTTGTGCAATGCCTGAACATTTCTACTTGTTTTGTGCAGCGAGTTTGAATTAAAGGACAGCAAGGGGTAGAAGGATTTTACGACCAGGCAGCAAGACAGGGAAAATGCATGAAGGCAACAAATATGAGCTGTGATTGAGGATTTCATGCAGAAACTGAAGATTTTGAAAACTGTAAATTCTTCAGACTTGGCAGCTGTTTGAATATGTGGTATTAATCTTACAGAAGGATTCCAGCTTTACTAAGTATTGTAGTGGGCAGCTGATGTCCAGCAGAGGGTAATTTTTGTGTCTCCTGTGCAGAAGTGAACGGAACAGAGGATTCCCTCTTCAGCATTTCCAGAGTAGCTGAACTCCTCCTGTACAGGGTGTACAGTGCTGGTGCCCAAGCTGTGGTGTGCTCAAACGTACCTGGTTGCTTAGGTAAGTATCATCCCGTCCAGATCTCCAGTGTGGAGTAGGGAGGTGGGGATTCAGTTATGAAAAGTACTATCTAGGACATTTTGATGATCATCCACTTCCTCTTCGCAGACATGCAAGGATGCACCCTAGTTTATTACCACGTGGGCAGACAAAGGTATGACGAGAGGTCGTGCTTTGGTCTTCCTTTGGCTTTTTCTTCTGAACGTATCTCTGACAGTAACCTTTTCATTTGTTTTAACATTGAGGACAGTTTTGTCTCTGCCCTTTGTCTTTGCAAGTGCATGACAAGGAAGTGTCATGTTGACAGGAGCATTCTCTGACAGTTCTACAGCTAAAGTTGAACATGGGTCTCTCCCTTGAAGGCTCAAGATCTCTGAAGGGTTCCCGACAGAAGTAGTGGAAGACAAGAGAATGGCTGCTCTACTAGAGCTGTGATGTTACTATTTCTTAACACCAAGGAGAGAAAATTCTGTCTTTTTCCTAGTTTTCAGTCAGAATGTTGACATCCAGTCAGTGATCCATATACAGAGGTCAAGCAAGCAATTGGAAAAGTGCTAGAGAACAATGTTTGGGACAGTCACATGAATCTTTAGGTCCCAGGTTTTTCTCAAAATCTCACCCACAGAGCTGAGGAAGAAAGCCAATTGTGAAAATCTATATGATGGGAAAAACACTTTCCCTCATATGTTTCCCTCTAATGACACACCTCTCCCCAAACTGCCTTCTAATGTAGACTGTTAAATAAAATACCAGCCCTCTGCAAATGGGTTTCCTTGCAGAACACTGTAGCCTAAGTGCTTACCCGAGTCACTTTTTCTTGGGAAGAGGATTAACACTGCAATACCCCACAGCTGCGATAAGTTACGGTAATTCCTACTTGTTGAGCCAGCAAGACCTGCAATATCAGCTCATCTATTGAAGTGACTGCTCAAGCACTGATTTGGACTGGCTCTGCTGTTCTGTGTGCCTCAAGTACAGTGTGTTCGGCCAAGGGCTCCCTTAAATACCCCAGCTTATAGGTTAAATGGATTTGAATTGACTGTTACCTAAGAGGCAGAAGGGTACCATCAGAGATCCTGTAACACGGGGGCATTTGAGAACATCAGTTTTTGTGAAGTGAAGCATCTGTTTCTATTCTAGGTCTCCATTACTGTCTGCAAAAAATATTGCTAGCTACCACTTGACACGAAGTAAGAGACAATGAAATGGAACTACTAAATGAGGAGAGGAGTTCCTTATTAAAAGCGCTTTCATTCTCTCTGGTTTTTGGTTTATTGTTTTTTTTTTTAGTACTGCTGTTATGTTTCCAATCAAAGATTGAAAATAATTTTTTTTGGCGGTGCTCTTGCCAAATGCATAATTTTAGACACTAAATTACCTGGAAATATTTGCACACAACCTCTAATACAATTTCAAGGAAGCAAAGAACCAAAATAAATGTTAAGCTGCCAATAAACCCAACACAGTTCATTTCCTTTACCGCCTCCTTATAAAGGTAGCTTTATGTAGTTTTTTTCAGATTGAAAAAAAAATGTTGTTTTGTCTGATGTTCTAATCTCTTCAGGACCTTTTTATTGCTTCTCTGACCTGAATGTTGTTAGCAGTTCCCTCATCTTGGCACTGTTTCTCATGCCAAACATCTCAGAGTATGAAGAATTTTGAAATTAAAACTGCAGTTGTTCTCAATTCATTTGAAATATGACTAAAACGTTCTGCCATGATTCTCTCTATAGTATCATAGTGTTAGCTCAACCTGCCTTTTTTCTTCTGCTACAGTCTTTTTGATATATATATTTCAGTTTCTTTGACCCTAAGCAAGAGACCATGCACCACAGGACCAATCCTGAGAGCTTTCCCAAGCTGACGCAACACCACAAGCCAGAGGTTCATGAATCACTTTTAATAGGATAAGCACTTATTTTTCTAAATAGACTGCCTTCAGCATTTCCCACAAGGACTCAACAAATTTGAAAAGTAGTTTTCTGTAATATTGCAAAACAAATACATACATAAAGAAGAATTTTGCTTATGAAACTCGGACCCCAGCACTATCTACCATTCTACTTCAACCTGCATTGTTGTGGGAAAAGCAGCCTAGATTTGGGGAATTTTGCTGGAGTGTCAACAAACACAAAGCTCTGCTTACCAAGTTTGATACTGAGAAAAAGAACATGCACACACACACAAAAAAAACCCCCTTTACATAAACCTCTATCCTCCTCTGTCCTCAGTCTCTATTTTCCCTCTTTGTGCTGTGGATTACACTAAATCCAGCAAAAAACATCTGGTGAGATGGTGAGCCACAGTCCCTCAGGGGTGTTTCTGCCCTGGCATTGATCACCCACAGGTGCAGTTCCTCAGGCGACCTTGCACCAATGTGGGTCACTCACAGGCCCACCGGTGTGTCCATACTTCCTTCAACATGAAGAGTCTCCTGCTCTAAGAGTGCATCTCCAGACCCCGGCAGTTGCCATCGTCCTTCTAAATATTTTTGAGTAGTAGCTCTGGAGGCTTCTGGGTTTGGCTAAAGTTTTGATCAGGGATGGGTTTTCCCGCTGTTGACAATGCTTATTTCAGAGCCAGCTGGAAGCATCTATGACCATCACAGGGTAGTTCATGGCCTCCCCACACAGGTCACGACTGCCTCCCCATGTGACTTAAAGCCTGTAAATTATGTCCACTTATGCCCATATGCCAAATATAAATTCAGAAAAACATAGTGTTTGCTGAAAAATAAAATGGTGACATTTGACCAGGTATTATGAAAATAGCACTGAATTTCTAATACCTCAGATATTTATGTCATACTCTTATGCTTCACACTACCAAATATTTCTCATTAAAAAAAATTCTCTGACCTTTTAATTTGCATATAAATAGACATTTAAGTTGAGGGGTTTTTATTTAAAAATTTGTTTTGACAATTGGCAGGTACCAATCGTATCCCAGTTCTGGGTAGCAACTTGTAATCATCTTCCTTTGAATAACTTACTGAAATGAACAGCTTACGGAAGAATTAGTATTTTGATTTTACTCTTTTTCAAATGAAAGAGTAAAAAATTAATGGCCTGGCATTTTCTCTAAAAATCTAAGTAACAGTTATGAAGATCACAGTCTTCTACACATTAATTTGCATAACTGGCATTGAATATGCAAGACATTGGATCCAAGCCAATGGCTTCCCATGCTGTCGAGAATTTCGTATTTGCACACATGCTTTTTATCTCTCCCATGATCCAGAGATACCAGGATTAGTTAAAATAATACTCTTGGAAAAAATGAGGGCATCCTCAGAATTTTGAGGACTTATTAAGCTTATACTAGTTTTTCAGTTGTTGCTGTCCCCCAAGGATGAAAAACTACCTTTGCAATTATTAAATTAATTAATTTTTCATGAAGACCAGAAAAAGGGTTTATTCACCAGAAGACTTTACCTACACACATTGAATGGCAAGAGGTAAAGATGATCTCATCTACAAGGCCGGCTTTTAAAGCTTAAATAGTATTTTTGTTTTCCCATTTACAAATAAAACACTGCCCAGATTCATCCATGTATCAGATCTTCAACTACTTGTCTAAAGGTGTCATATGCTACCCCGTATGGCAGGACATAGCCTGTTAGATGGCCTCCTTTCCTCTTAAAATCTCAGTGTCCTGTGCAATTGTCATTTTTTAGTTCAATGTATACACAATATTATGTCTTTTTCATTACTGATACTATTAAGCAGTTATTAAAGATGTAAGTACAGTACAAATTTTAGATGTACTTTCCTTTGAGGGTCGGAAGCTGAAAAGGCTACCCATGGAAAGGCTTCACTGACAAACAGCATTTGTGAGCCTGTGCTTCTGATTACATCTGATGTTAACTTCCAAAAAGTGTAAGGGTAGGATTCTTGCTAGTTTAAGATTATACTGTTCTTCATTTTGGGCAGAAAAATTTTGGAATGTGTTTGGTTTTGTCTTTATCTGCATCTGACTGAATACCAATGTGAATTTTCTCAAAAAAATAGGATGACATTTTAGACACCAGCCAAGTCTGTATTTTTACAGATTTGTTCCTGCTCAGAGTCATGATGATTCACCAAAGTTTCTGTGGGCCTTCTGGGAACTCAGATGAATGCAGTGGTATCCGATAGCTTCACCTCAGCAAGATCTAAAGATTTGGCTACAAGTCTGACAAAGCTCCTGCATCTAGATGTCTCTCTCAGCTTCACTCTAAAGATCAATACAACATAGCAGTATGTTACATGATAGAATGCTTGTTTCTGAGCTGTATTTTTTTTTTTAAATGCTGTAATTTATAACCTCCTAAACGTAGATACATCTCTATTTCAATTGAGATGAATATGCACGGCTTTCACCGAGCATAGATGAGGAGAAAGGCTGGTGATGATGACCCCTGGAGAAGACGGGTGGGAACTCCAAAGTGCCTTAAGTTAAAAAAGGCTTGTGAGTGAGTCGTCAGCAGTACCACCTCAACTCTACAGACACATTCATACAAGAATTACAAATCAGTTACTGGCTGTACATTGTCCTTCTCTCTGGCCACATGCACATCTAGTGCTTCAGAACACTAACTCCGTGCAGAGCTATCATGTATTCCTTTCAGGTAGCTATTCTCCTTTACAAATGGCTTGGCTCACACTTAGTTTGCTTTTGTTCAATGGATGGCAAAAGTGTTGTTAATAGGCTAGGCCAGGATAAGCAAAGCTCTAACAAGTCAGGATTATAGATGTACTGAGGTGGATTTTCTATTAAATCTCACTTGGGCACGTATGCTTCACTTCATACAGAAGCAGCTGTATAATTTTGAGAGTTTTTAAACTATAATTTGCTGATCCAGGTGCACTTTGCATACCAGATGTCACATGGAAAATGTGTGGATGTTGTGTTTAAAACAGTGTGATCCTGTGTGAGATCTTTCATCTACAGAACTTTCAGTGCAGCTCGTTTCTTCAGTGAATGCTTAGCAAAAGTGTTTTTACAAGCAATAGATAGCAAAAATCAGCATAAGAGGAGTTTCATATTAGTGTGACAGAAGAGAACTAGAATAGCCCATAAACAACAGAGCAGACGATACATGTGTTTATCATTGAACATAAGTGAGAAATTCATTGAAATTAGCACCACCACAATCAAAATCTCACGCACTCCAGGTTTCTCTGGACATTTCCATCTGACTAACCAACCCACCCTTGCACATTCCCAAGAAGGCAGAAAGGACACACTGTACTGTACACACAAAGGACCTCATTGCTGTCGATCAGCCTCAGGACTGCTGCACTCCAGATAATGGTCTACTCACAAAACCTTTAAATTATTTATAGAGGACAAGGATGACATAAAATTTTCTACAGGAAACTAAAGTCAATTCTGCTTGCAAAATGTAGCATTCAAAATGGGCTACAGCTGGTGGACAATTTTGCTGCTGGAATAATTAGGGAGGTGAACTCAGGCTGAAGGAAGGCACTCCCGCCAGAAGCCTGATGTGGAGAGAATGAATGGCTTACTCTTTTTAAGACTAACTCAGATGGAGGGAAACACACATTTCAGGATTTATATTGTATAACCTGCTATATTCCACTGAAAAAATTCTGCTTAGGAATCAAAATTGTTCTGTTCTAGGTTTCAAGTCCTACTCCAGTTCTTAAGAAATATATGTTGGTTTTCAAGACTGGTCTTGAATAATGCCTTGGTGATACAACAATCCAGGCTGAAATGCACATCACATCACTAGTAAACAGTCCATCACCTTAAATGACCTGTATTTGCTCAAGAAGCCCTCATATATATTTATATCTATTAGCCATTTTAATAGTGAAAAGGTAATTTGGGTTTATGATAAGGTTATTTGTGGCAGGAATTTCCATCATACAGCCGAGTCCTCCATCTCCTCTAGGTACTCAGCACAGTAATGCCAGCATTCTGCTTCAAAACACACCAATATTCTTCAGTTCCAGCATGGGCAAAGATCTCACTTCCCAAGAAGTGGATTTGGAAGCTTTCCAGATAAAACATCTGCCCTTTCTTTTTACATTACACCTCAAAAAATGAAGCTGACCAGAAATATCATAAGAATTAATAATCTCTCCAAAATGCACGTGCTACCTACTTTCTCTCTCTAAATAACATCTGGATTTTCTTCGGAGTGGCTGGCTGTGTAACTTGGAAAAGCATGCCAGAACATCTGTAACTTAGCTACATATTGCAAAGCATCTGCAGCTTAGAGCTCATGGGAATTCCTTGAATTATAGTATAGGGAGAACCAGGGAGCAGGAGGGAAGAGGAAAGAAAAGTAGGCAAAAACCCAAAGTCCTTGTGCTGCACTGTTTGCATGAAGGAAAAATAATAACAAAATGAGGGTAAGAATGAAGAATGATTACCTCATTCAACTAATCAGCATTGTAGAGCTGCAGCTCATTTATAATCAGAAGAAATACAATTTTGATCATCTCAGTACAGATTTTTAAAATGCTGTCATTCAGGATTCATGCATCATTATCATAACTGCATACAAAATTCAGACTGAAAATGTTTCTTCCAGATTCATTCTTGCTGTTGCAAATCTTCTATGAACTACCACCTTGTCATAAACTGGAAAATTCTTCATTTTTCTTTTAGCTCAAAGTAATATATACATTTAGGTGATAAGAACTTTGTACCTTCTCTGCCAGTCACCCACTGTTTTTATCAACTCTCTCCACAGAAATGATCAAAGACTTTTATTTTGAACAAACTCATTGAACTGGGATTGAACCAATTTGAATTTATAAATTCATGATGAATGCATGCTGAAGAAAAAAAAATATCAGAAGAACAGTTATCTAAACTATCTTAGTAGAGCAACAAACACTATATATTTTTATATAAAAACCAAAAAAGAGGCTTTAGTGTGTCAAACCAATAGTTCAATTGCCTGACTCTGAGAGTGGCAATGGGCAATACTGTGGGATGTGAGCACATGAGCCATTATCTGCAATCCATTCATCTCATACTCCCTCAGCATCTGCAATCATTGGATCAGGGATGGTCATTATGCTTGCCTATATACTTACCTATTTCTGTTTTAGATATGAATGTGAGAGCATACATACTTACCTATTCCTCTCATCATCTGTTTCTAGACCTTCAGTCCTTGAATTTCTGTTCAACGCTCTAGAGAGGAAATATCTAATCACAAAATAAATTAATAGGATGAGCCTTAGAGTTTGAATTCACGTGCCCTAGTCAAGAGAATAAACAGACTAGAAGACATTTGAGGTAGAAGGGCCGTTCCCTGCTCCCACCAAAGCCAGGCCACAGCATAACAAGGAACACAAGGCCAAAAGGAGAGTACCAAACTGTGACAAAGCAATCTTGTGGCTGCACTCCATGTCCCTGGGATTTTTTTGTGTATATATTAGATGTAAACTAGATAAAAGACTGAAACAACTCTGGA
This sequence comes from Tringa tobata, assembly GCA_033628505.1. NCBI lineage: Eukaryota > Metazoa > Chordata > Aves > Charadriiformes > Scolopacidae > Tringa > Tringa tobata. The sequence continues at coordinate 10,658,001 of JAHREE010000563.1, forward strand.
GCAAAGATCAGGAGCCCCCTGCAGCTGAGCACCTTAGTTTCTGTAGCTTGCAACCAGCATCTCCAAGTCCACTAGTCCAAGCTAACGTAACCTCTCACCAAAGTTTCTGATAAAAAGAGTACTTAGGGGAAAACAAAAAAAACAAACACAGCTCTTATCTTTCCCATAAAGCACCCTTAAAGTCTGACAGGGAATCTAAGATGCAGTTGCAAGCCAAGTCATATTCTCTAACTGCCACTGTTTGCTCTCTTGAGCTGAACGTTTATTTTGAGAAGTGACTGAGGAAAAACAAACCAGCCTCATTTTCAGTGTTTATTCATTTGTGGTCTATGAACTATTAGTTTCATTGGTATTGCCCAATAAAAATCAACAAGATTACATGAGTGTCACCGAAGACACAATTTGAAAACAAGGAGGCTGGGCAGCTCTTTCACAGCTGACATGACCACAGATACATTACTGGCCAGTTTAAGTAAGGATGCAACCTCACTGGGGCTGAGGATGTATGTTTATTGACATAACCACAGCTAGTTTGCATGAAAAAACAATCAGCTGAAGTGTAGAAGAGTTAGATAATGGGCTAAAGGTTGGGATCACCTAGGACACCCTATCTAGTCATACTTTCCTTATAGCATTTTTCACTCCTGAGAGGAACTGCACCCTGAACACTGGCCTGCCCTGCTCTCGGGTGCCCTGTAGGTCAGGATTGCTGTAATACTTCCTGGAGTTAATTTCCTTTCCTCCCTCCTGGACAGAGGTTTCGCATGAAAGAAGCGATGGCAGGTTCAGCACAGAGCTTTCGGTAAAGACCTAAACAAAAAGCTGACCGTGGTTTGTGGGTTACACTTCCAGAAGGGTACATTTTGTTCTTGTTGGTGTCAGTCCAAAATAACAACAGTCTAAAGTTTACTGGAATTTATGCTGGCTTACACCAGCAGAAGTAAAAGTGAACTAGTGTCAAGAGACAAATACATTTTGCTGGTGAAGGGAGAGCGATGTGCAGTTTCAATTAAAAAATCTCTCATACCCCCTGTAAGGGGCAGCATCAGTCTTCAGTACCAACTTCAAAAAGCATGGCACTTGTGCCAGTAGTATCCGGTTATTTCTATTCTATATTCTATTTCGTCTTCATAACAAAGTTAAAGCACTAACTTTGATCTTAATCTGTGTGGAAAATTCTTCTCAATTTATAAACTTTCAAACAAGATTTTACCAATATTTTTATTTTCATTAAAAAAAAAATAAAATTAACATGGCATTTAATCAATTTTTACTTTATTTTCAGCTAACTCAAACGAAAATCTACTTCATATTTTTTTCTGTAATATAAACTCATACTGATAAAAGTGACATATCATATAAGTTCTCCAAGTATTCGTTTTCTTTCATAGCCATCTTTATGTTAGGCATATGGGTGTAAGAGAAGAACAATTTCCTAATAGTGATATTTGTAATATGGAAGGTTTGCATTGCCATAATGTGGAATGCAACATTTTTTCCCCCCTCAGGAATAAGAAAAGAGACATGTAACAATAATTTCTTACCGGCAAGAACAGCTGAGATGCAGTAAAGACCAGTCAGCCACAAAATGATTGCTTTAAACCTGCACCTGCTTTTGGGGGGGAATTTTGGATTTTTTTTAATTTGAAGAGACGGATGCTAGGAGGTCAGAATAAGGTAAAGCATACTGAGGACAGAGAGAGCCTAAATGCAGAGTGGGCCTATGCAACTGTCTCTTACGGGACAGGTGAATAAGATAAAAAAGAATGTATAAATAAAAATAGCTTTTTGCACATCATTGCACATGCACTTTTTTAAACTGATGATTAAAGCATGGAAAGTCCTTCATCCTAATAACTTGGATCTTTTGTATTTTTAAACAGATTTTAAACAGCTAATAGTTAAAATTGAGGCATAAAAACATTGTGAAGACAGAAGCTCCACTGTCCTACTCCTCCCACTGTTTGAGAGAAACAGATTGAAAGTTAATGACAGGTCTGAAAGGGGGAAAAAGGTGGTATCTGCACCTGACCAAAGGCTTACCAGAAAAGAAGTAAGACCTTTATAAGCCCACTTCTGATCAAATTTAAGGGAAGTAAGAGGCAGAGTGTCACAGGCTGCTTCTGTGATATCCAGCTTTCAAAACTTGCTTGTCTTCACTTTATCAAGCAATAGTGTCTGTAGATCCTGAAGCAGCAGCAAAAATCAGTCCTCTCCCAGAGCTATCCGCTGTTCTCCAAGCATCCCAGCAGAAGGATGAAAGTTACCATTGTAAGGATCACCTCTAGGATCCCAAAAGGGAGAACTAGTCTGGGAGAGGTTAAACCTCCTCACTCGGGAGACCACCACTGAGGTAGTATGCCCATGTTTTGGTACTCGGTGAGAGGGATGGATGGAGGACGTCCAGTGGCAGGTCACTAAACCACTTATGGGGCTGGAGCACAACATCTGAAGAGAGGGCAAAGACACTGTGGGTATTTTGCTTGGAGGAGGCTAAAGGCAAATCTAGTCTTCAGTTTCCTGAACAGGGCCTGGAGAGAAGACTGAGCCCAACTCTTCCGAGAAGTGCACAGCAAAAGTACAAGGGGTAATGGACACAAATTGCAACAGTAAAATTGTGACTGGATGAAAAGAAAACAACCTGTGAAGGTGGTCAAACATTGAAACACAGACTAGAGAGGTTGTGAAATCTACCGCACGCAGATCTGCTTGACTTTTGAGGTTAGCCTTGTTTTAAGCATGGATAGGGACTAGATGATCTCTCAAGGTCCTTCCCAACCTCAGAATTATGATCTTATGAAAACCTCAGTGCTATGAATACATTTATAGGATCCACCGTGCAAGGGCGGGATAAAAACAGATGTCTAGCACAAAGAGGAAACTTTGGTAGCACTTGCTGCTTAAGCATGGGTTTTTTGTGTCTACACTCTCAAAGAAATTCTGAATATGAAGATGACTGGGATAAGAGAAATCTATGTATATCTAATGTACAGCTTTTTCAAATATGTGTTCAAATATGTGTTTGGGAAAACCCCCAAATTTTCCACTCCAATGGGAGAAAATCTGCATCCACTCACCTTCTCCAATTCTTTTATGTGTACGCTATTCCAAAGCAATACGCTCTTTGAATTAAAAGGATCAAAAATATTCTACTCAGAAGCTTGTGACATGATTTTATTGTATTTTGTAGCATTCTTTCCATGACATGCCTAATACAGTATTTGTAATCACTACTGAAAGGATTGTATGAGGGCATTCACTGCACTTACAGCCAAATTTGATAACCAGTAAGCAAAGAGGCAGCTACAGTTCTTATTGTCCTACTTTATTTTTTGTAAGTGAGCATTTAATGTCCAGAATAGCAGCCCAGGGTCAGAACAAACTTACTGTCCTTAACATTATTATGTTCTAGGTAAACATGAACATATTCTAAATGAAAGATGGTGAAAACCTCATGGTTTGTGGAAGTCCACAAGTGGTTTCATGGAACATTCATATGTGCCTAACCACTGCACATTTCTGTAGCAACACATTTACTAGCTAAATATGGGTATATTTGTGCTTATAGATGCTTTATTTCCCTAGTTTATTTGTAAAGCGTATAACCCATAAGACTAAAATTGAGATTTGTGGGATTATTCTGAAGTATATGTCAAAAAGAGTTTTGTAGGGGTCTGTGGTCTGTTTTACCTTTTCCTTGCTTTGTGTAGGTCAAGTTTTAGTCCTATAACTGGAATAACTTCTCTAAGTGACAGCATAAATGCCAGCCATTTATTGTGGGCTTTTCCCAGCAGATATTAAAAAATCTCCTCGAATGCAAGCCCAATAATGCTAGATTATCAAATTACACATCCTGAGCCATTTCAACTTCCTACACAGAAACTTATCTCCACCCCTCCCCCCCAAAAAACCCAAACCAAACAACAGATGCAGATTAAATTTGCTAAACTTCTACAAATAACTGGAAATACTGGGACATTGACTGGGATTTTCTATATNACTGGAATTTATGCTGGCTTACACCAGCAGAAGTAAAAGTGAACTAGTGTCAAGAGACAAATACATTTTGCTGGTGAAGGGAGAGAGACGTGCAGTTTCAATTAAAAAATCTCTCATACCCCCTGTAAGGGGCAGCATCAGTCTTCAGTACCAACTTCAAAAAGCATGGCACTTGTGCCAGTAGTATCTATAGAATATAGAATATTTCTATTCTATATTCTATTTCGTCTTCATAACAGAGTTAAAACACTAACTTTGATCTTAATCTGTGTGGAAAATTCTTCTCAATTTATAAACTTTCAAACAAGATTTTACCAATATTTTTATTTTCATTAAAAAAAAAATAAAATTAACATGGCATTTAATCAATTTTTACTTTATTTTCAGCTAACTCAAACAAAAATCTACTTCATATTTTTTTCTGTAATATAAACTCATACTGATAAAAGTGACATATCTTATAAGTTCTCCAAGTATTCTTTTTCTTTCATAGCCATCTTTATGTTAGGCATATGGGTGTAAGAGAAGAACAATTTCCTAATAGTGATATTTGTAATATGGAAGGTTTGCATTGCCATAATGGGGAATGCAACATTTTTTCCCCCCTCAGGAATAAGAAAAGAGACATGTAACAATAATTTCTTACCGGCAAGAACAGCTGAGATGCAGTAAAGACCAGTCAGCCACAAAATGATTGCTTTAAACCTGCACCTGCTTTTGGGGGGGAATTTTGGATTTTTTTTAATTTGAAGAGACGGATGCTAGGAGGTCAGAATAAGGTAAAGCATACTGAGGACAGAGAGAGCCTAAATGCAGAGTGGGCCTATGCAACTGTCTCTTACGGGACAGGTGAATAAGATAAAAAAGAATGTATAAATAAAAATAGCTTTTTGCACATCATTGCACATGCACTTTTTTAAACTGATGATTAAAGCATGGAAAGTCCTTCATCCTAATAACTTGGATCTTTTGTATTTTTAAACAGATTTTAAACAGCTAATAGTTAAAATTGAGGCATAAAAACATTGTGAAGACAGAAGCTCCACTGTCCTACTCCTCCCACTGTTTGAGAGAAACAGTTAGATTGAAAGTTAATGACAGGTCTGAAAGGGGGAAAAAGGTGGTATCTGCACCTGACCAAAGGCTTACCAGAAAAGAAGTAAGACCTTTATAAGCCCACTTCTGATCAAATTTAAGGGAAGTAAGAGGCAGAGTGTCACACGCTGCTTCTGTGATATCCAGCTTTCAAAACTTGCTTGTCTTCACTTTATCAAGCAATAGTGTCTGTAGATCCTGAAGCAGCAGCAAAAATCAGTCCTCTCCCAGAGCTATCCCCTGTTCTCCAAGCACCCCAGCAGAAGGATGAAAGTTACCATTGTAAGGATCACCTCTAGGATCCCAAAAGGGAGAACTAGTCTGGGAGAGGTTAAACCTCCTCACTTGGGAGGCCACCACTGAGGTAGTATGCCCATGTTTTGGTACTCGGTGAGAGGGATGGATGGAGGACGTCCAGTGGCAGGTCACTAAACCACTTATGGGGCTGGAGCACAACATCTGAAGAGAGGGCAAAGACACTGTGGGTATTTTGCTTGGAGGAGGCTAAAGGCAAATCTAGTCTTCAGTTTCCTGAACAGGGCCTGGAGAGAAGACTGAGCCCAACTCTTCCGAGAAGTGCACAGCAAAAGTACAAGGGGTAATGGACACAAATTGCAACAGTAAAATTGTGACTGGATGAAAAGAAAACAACCTGTGAAGGTGGTCAAACATTGAAACACAGACTAGAGAGGTTGTGAAATCTTCTACCGCACGCAGATCTGCTTGACTTTTGAGGTTAGCCTTGTTTTAAGCATGGATAGGGACTAGATGATCTCTCAAGGTCCTTCCCAACCTCAGAATTATGATCTTATGAAAACCTCAGTGCTATGAATACATTTATAGGATCCACCGTGCAAGGGCGGGATAAAAACAGATGTCTAGCACAAAGAGGAAACTTTGGTAGCACTTGCTGCTTAGGCATGGGTTTTTTGTGTCTACACTCTCAAAGAAACTCTGAATATGAAGATGACTGGGATAAGAGAAACCTATGTATATCTAATGTACAGCTTTTTCAAATATGTGTTCAAATATGTGTTTGGGAAAACCCCCAAATTTTCCACTCCAATGGGAGAAAATCTGCATCCACTCACCTTCTCCAATTCTTTTATGTGTACGCTATTCCAAAGCAATACGCTCTTTGAATTAAAAGGATCAAAAATATTCTACTCAGAAGCTTGTGACATAATTTTATTGTATTTTGTAGCATTCTTTCCATGACATGCCTAATACAGTATTTGTAATCACTACTGAAAGGATTGTATGAGGGCATTCACTGCACTTACAGCCAAATTTGATAACCAGTAAGCAAAGAGGCAGCTACAGTTCTTATTGTCCTACTTTATTTTTTGTAAGTGAGCATTTAATGTCCAGAATAGCAGCCCAGGGTCAGAACAAACTTACTGTCCTTAACATTATTATGTTCTAGGTAAACATGAACATATTCTAAATGAAAGATGGTGAAAACCTCATGGTTTGTGGAAGTCCACAAGTGGTTTCATGGAACATTCATATGTGCCTAACCACTGCACATTTCTGTAGCAACACATTTACTAGCTAAATATGGGTATATTTGTGCTTATAGATGCTTTATTTCCCTAGTTTATTTGTAAAGCGTATAACCCATAAGACTAAAACTGAGACTTGTGGGATTATTCTGAAGTATATGTCAAAAAGAGTTTTGTAGGGGTCTGTGGTCTGTTTTACCTTTTCCTTGCTTTGTGTAGGTCAAGTTTTAGTCCTATAACTGGAATAACTTCTCTAAGTGACAGCATAAATGCCAGCCATTTATTGTGGGCTTTTCCCAGCAGATATTAAAAAATCTCCTCGAATGCAAGCCCAATAATGCTAGATTATCAAATTACACATCCTGAGCCATTTCAACTTCCTACACAGAAACTTATCTCCACCCCTCCCCCCCAAAAAACCCAAACCAAACAACAGATGCAGATTAAATTTGCTAAACTTCTACAAATAACTGGAAATACTGGGACATTGACTGGGATTTTCTATATTTTCGAATGACCAAATGCAGCTTGTTCTTTTGCTGTTCCCCTATTCAGGTATTTGTTTGCCATATCTGACCAGATCAGGATTAACAGAAATAAAACACTGCACATTATATTTGAAAAAAGTACACATACAATCTTAGATACCAAGAACGTTCCATATAATTTCTCTCCCGACACTCAAAACATCTGTCATCATCGTGCCTCATCTTAAAAAAGTTACGTTTCTTTTTCTGAGACAAAAATACACTGAGATAGGAGTACAGAATAGCAGAAAAGACTCCCAGTTTACTAGTCTGGAAAGCGTATCTCAGAGCTGACACTCCATTGCAAGGGTAAATACAAGGTAGTTTAGCCATCTGAATGTGCTTTACAAATGAGGAAAAAAAAATCCAGTTTGTAACTACTGAGAAATATCAGAAGATACTTAGAACATAGTAAAAATTAAACATTTACTGGATTATTTTAAAGTATATTACTAGAACCAACAGGACATAACTTTAAACAATGTATAAAGTATTATACATAAAAATGCATAGATGTACAGTAAATATGTTCATTTATATGTAGACAGAGTAATATGTACACATAGAGTCTGTTGTGCTTCTGTAAGTCTAAGCAGTAATTCCTATGGTATATTGTCTTAAAGCAGTTTTATTATACAACTGTTTCAATGTAGCAGGTGCTGAGAACAACGCACATTAACACTAAGAAGGTAAGTCATACCCTTTTACTCTTGAAATGTACAAATATAGGGAACAAAGGCCATAAATGCAACAGTACCTACACCTCCAAGACTTCTTTTTTTTTTAAATTTTATTTAAATATGCACAAGTCCGCCTAATGGTGGTACATAGGTTTCTTTCCTGCTTCCCTTTCATGTCAACACGCTGACCACACACTCGGAACAAAATCTTTGATGCACCTCAGCACCACTTCCACTGATTCAACTCAGTGCTCTCCTGAACTTGAAGTCTTCAGGTCAAAAATGAGAAGAAAAATATAAAATAAAAAATATATAAATAAAACAAACAAGCTTGTGGGCTTCTTTTTTCACAAGTTATTTGCCACCAATACTGTCAAAGCAGCTGAATCGTAGTGCATCCATGGGCAGGAGCATGTAGCAGCTTTTGTGCACTTCGCAAAAAAAAATATATTAAAGAAAATCAAGTCTTTACTGGCTTGTTTTATCTGTTGCTAAGAAGATGCTGTGCTGCTTCTGAGCCCTTTCCATCAAATTCTTTTTCTTCTTTTTCTTTTCCTTTGTTTTTGCTGGCCTTCTTCCTAAAATAAAAGGGAAAAACAATACCAGAGTCAATTAAGTAAAGAATACAGAAGTGATATCAGACTGCAGCCGAAAAACCCAGTCGCAGAGAAATTATTGATGGAGACTGCGAAGGTAACGCTAATGGCTAATGAGCTTTGGTCGTCAGTGAAAACAGAAGTTTTCAATGATGTGGTAGAAGGGGAAGTAGGATCCTTGACTGTCATCACTCGTCCGCAGGCACGATTTTGCTGGTGTGAGTAACGGTGTTGATGTAGGTCTCACTTTGGGCAGGGTAACTCACGCAAGCAAAGTTATGCAAGTGCCTGGGGCTCAGCGCCAAACGAGTACGTAGCCTCCTAACTCACTGAAAGCTGGACGCATGCCTTAGAGCCTTGCGTAAACTTGCTTGAGTGAGTAATCCTATTTAAGTCAAGTCCAATATATCCGTGATTTCTACGAGAAGTTAGGTATTACAGCCCAAGTATTTGGTTGGATGTCGTCCTACGTGCTTTGGCAGAAACAGTCTGCGAGGAACCGCTATTATTGCTTATTAGTACACTGTGCCTAATTCTCACAGCATATTGCTATGCAGAAAGAAAAATTTCATTGCACACTTTGTTATTGGAAGATCACTGAAAAATAACCAAAATCAGGCAATCAGGATCAATGCAGGAAAAAAATTTCTCAGACTCCTGGTATAGGTAAGTTTTTTCCTGTTCAGCTCTAACAATAAATCAGTGCTCTTTAGTCCTCTCAGCAAAGATAGCATGGACTGAAAAAAATGCTAAATATAAAGGCCCACATTCAGCAATGCATTACCTTTTAAGTATATGCTTAAATCCTATCAACTCTAGTAGAATTTAAGGAGATGACCAAACGCTTTCTGGAGTGAGAACAGACTGGGTTTTCTTGGCAGTATCATTTACTGAAATACGTGATCAATGGTAAAAAAATAAGGTTATTAATCTCTAGAGGTGCCAGCATTGTAAACTTTCAGGAGAACTAAATTAACTTAAGACAGTAAAAGGAAATTCAAGTAGCAGATGACACAAAAATGTGAAAAATGCATTTTTCATTGTCAATGTCAGTACATTATTGATTAGGAGAAATGTTTGCCAGTCTGGTTTTGTCTTATTTACATATTGTTTCTTAACTAAAAAGGCCCAAGCCAGTATGAAGCATTTTTCTCTATTTGATAATAACACTGAATAAATCCAATTCTAAAATTATCAAAATTTACGATTCACTAAAAATAGAGGCTTATATACTTGAGATTAGGTACTTGTAATATGCAGTCTAGGCTACTATTTTCTAGGAATTATTGGAATACTCGTTTATAAAATAGGACAGGACATTAAGGTAATGAGCACATAAGTTCAGTCCATATTAAAATCATAAGGGTACTTGGACTTCACTTCTGCTTCTCATTAAAGTCTGGCATTAATGCTACTGAGGCATTTTGCCATTTTTAAATCTAGCTAATCCTACACAGTAAAACCTCAGTCCAACCAATCATTAATCAAAGCAGCTTCTAAGTTAAAACTCTTTAGTAACACAGTATCTAATGACTAGGCACACCTAATGAGGTCAGAGGGAAGGAATACTTGACACAAAGTGGCATTACAACAAGATGGTTTCAATTATACAAATTTCCATATCAAAATTTTATTATGGGATTCTACTAGTTGGTATATTGTAAGGTAACAGAACTGGGATGAATGTATAGTACTCTGTCTTGCACTTTAAATATTCCGATTTTCTTAGCCTGAATGAAATATTTCTTAAGAAAGAAGTAGATGAGGTGACACAACTTGAAATCAGTGACAACACTGTTCATCAGGAGCAGAATCAATTAGAGCTTTAGTGGAGTTTTGCTATTCTGTTTGCTCAGGAAAACCTGATGGTTTTCACTGTAATTTTCACAAATTAGTAAAAGAAATACAAACTCCAGTCAGTGCCACATCTAATTCTCTCCATGACCTCCTCCAGAGAACTACGGTAAACGCTTACTGTAAGTTTAAGGAAGATTCTATTCTTTTTCCCCTCAAAAGCACAGATAAAATACACATAACCCACTTAGTAGCTATTTGTCTAAGCCTTACAAAATATGGCCATAATGAGCATCAAAGCAAATTGTCAGCATGCTCCCTGTACAATATCCTTAAAATAGAAATAAACTAGACTAGGTTTCCGTGATTTGACATGTCATTGTGCAAAAAAAACACCCTACCGTGCTTTTGCTACCCTGCAGCCATCGCCCCCACACCTGCTTTCGACCCACGGCACAGGGAAGGCAAATTACCTTTTTTCACTCGTGCCATGGAGTACCAACCCGTGCAGAGGCAGTACTACCGAGCCGTTGGCACCTGGTATCTTGTTCTGTTAGTGAGCTCTTTGGCTGCTCACTATATTTCCAAGCTCCCTGTTGTACAGAATAATTTTCATTATTTTCAGGATAATATTAAACTCCACAGAGAAAATCCAGATGGCTGGCAAGGCTAACAGAGTCCCAAACTTCAACTTCCATTTTAAACAGAAAACTAAATATAAAAGGCATTTTTTGGCTAACCTCAGGTTCCCATATTGCTACTAGAACACAGTAGAGATTAGAGATTAGCAAGAAAAAAGTGACTCTAAAGACTAGAGAGTTCAAAGTATGCTTCTGAAGTCCCCACACATGAAAACTTTTATTAAATTCAGATTTCAATTACAGTGCTTCTTTTGTCAGCAGAAGCACAGTGAAGAGAAGTCACCTCCAAATACCTTGCTACAGACCTCTTTTGAAGAACATGATTTTGTGATACGAAGAGTAGATCCTCAAAGAGGATCTGGGAGCCAAACTCTTCCAGTTGCCCAACTGGAGGGCAGTGGGGTGAGGAGCGCCGATGGAGGAGATGCTCCCTCGGGGCCGGGATGGAAGGGTCTCCCTCCACTCAGTGCCAGGGGTTGGGTGTGGAGACCCTGGTGGGCAGGGAGCCTTCCTCGCCCTTGCCTCACACCTTGCCACCTCACTGCTCTTGAGAGCAGGACCTGACTCCAAGCCCCGTCACTGTGGGAAGCTGCAGGGCTCTGACTCACTTGACTTTGCTGGGGCAGCTGAAAAAGAGTGGAGTTTTAGCAGCAGTGTGTTACAGCCCAGAACTTGCTGTTGCACACAGAAGGCAATTCCTGGCTGAAGTAAATGACGAGGGAGAAGAAAAGGACTCCTTCCTTCTAGAGGGGTTTTATCCCTACCAGTCACAACTTATAGTATTACCACAGAAAGTGACAATATCTGAGATGTTAAGTCTAATCCACCTACCCCATAAACCCCTCCTGATTAGAAACAGCATCCAAGTGAGTAAATTGTCCAGCGCAGACGCCTGGGACCCGCAGCCAGGACCACTCTTTAAGTGACATTACATCTTTCCACGTGACAACTCGCCCGCTTCTTATCTGGCAGATAGCCACCTGACTTGCTTCTCCTCTCCAAGTCACAGGCCTCCACACCAGGTCTCATGCTCAATCGTTATTTTATGCCTGCAGACAATCTATTTTTGATAGCCCTTGGTGTTAACAGCAAGGGAAGCAAATACAAATAATTCATGCGAAGAGCAGGATATCCGAGCACTGCTCAAGTTACTGTATTCCTATTTTTATTTTGATTGCATTTTCCCTTGCATACTAATTAACTTTTCCTTGAAAAGCATTTTTTGTCTCTGGCTGTCATTTTTTATCAGCAGAGTCAGATCTGAACATAATTTTCAGAACTTGTTTAATACTCTGTGAAGTCCTGTGTACACACTGAAATGTACAGGGCCTAAGAAAGATCTGAAACCTAGCTGGATTCGGTGTTCAATTATCTAGCAAATAAAAGCCTTAAAAGCTTATGTATCATTCTGTATCACATATTTCTGCCCAGGTTATTTTACCTTGTATTGCAATGTTATAAAATACAGTTTTGCTATTTGCTTTACAAATTACCGATGAGTAAGTCCTCATTTTCTAAGTAACTTATCACAGTGATTGATAGTCATTAAAATTGTGGTTGGACCACTTGGTTCTGGCAAGTGGATGGGCAACCAATATGCCATGCAATGAAACATCATAGTTAGCTAACAGTGTACCACAACTTCTAACTGTATGATAACATATAGGAAATGGTACAATAATATACAGGTAATAATGCAATTCCAACATGAATTCCTGAAAAAAAAAATATTTATGCTAATAAATCCGCAGCAATTGTCTGTACAACAGAGACTAACAGCTCCAAGAACAATTGCTTGACTTCACTCTTGCTGGATTATTTTTCTTCCTTTTTTATTGTTTTTTGTACCACTTTATCAGTGTTGCTTCTACAGCAGCTACGGGCTGGTACATTAGAGATTTGTGCTCAGTTCTCTGCTTTGTCTCACACACTGAGGTGTGTGGAAATACTGCATGTTCCCTCTGGATGGGCCCACCTGGTCAATTTGGGATACACACTACCTGGTTCAGAAGGAGCCTTCATCACCTTCTGTCAGCTGCAAAGGCAGCTTTCTCCAGACAGAGTTTGGGCAGCAGATTCCTAACACTGAGGGCACTACTGGTTCTCCAGAATTAAAATACAGCAAATGCATTCATGTTGCTCAAGATTCTTCACTCAGACAGACAGCATCACTCAGCAGCTGAATTGTCTTTCAGCTTCTGTATAAATACTGTTCATAAAATGTTATATGCACTGCTCTTCTAACAAAATCTGTCCATTGCTAGTTTCAGCAGATGGAGAAAAAACAGTATACATCCACAGGAGGGCAGCAAGGATTTAAATTTAAAGCATTCAAGAAAAGAAAAGAAAAAAAAAAAGAAAAAAAAGCAACAAGTATCTGCAGCTTTACTTCATCATGTAATTCCTTCACAGAATTTCAGCACACACAAATTATTATTTTAGACACAACAAATGTTAAATGCTCCCTTCTTAATTTAAAAACTTTTTCTCTTGTATGGACGACTACTGAATAATGGGACTTAAAAGTGTTTGCCCGCTTCCCTTCCCTAGATTTTCATATGCAGAACTTTCACTACTAACAGCAAAAGCACAATGGTGTCCTGGGATAATAGCAGACCTTGCTATATACACCTTTTGATCTTATCTTCCCTTTCATTTGTCCTTTTAGGAGCTAAATGTCATTCTCCTATAGCTGCAGTTCTATCATAGATCCCGTGTGGGGCAGCATCTCCTCTGTGTCGTAAGAATAAACTATTACACTCAAGTTGTGTCACTGAAGGATGGCAGGCACCAGGGGAACTAATGACAGCAGTGGAAAGACAAAAGAGACATTCGATCATTACCCAGTCAGATCAAACCAAGAGAAAGTCAGTAGATGAGAGCTTCTGGAGGAGCCCTCTTGCAGGACAACTTCTGTCCTGCACAAATCCCCTGATGCCTCATAATTTACTGCCCTCATCTACTGTTTGCAGCACACATCAAAGTACACATCAACAGTGATTGCAAAACCCCAACAACCAGGCAAACAAATTTCACAAAACAATTTCAGTCCAGAAATTATTCACTAGTGGTAATTTATCTCCTGGGGCTTTCAGTAGGGTTAAAAATTTTGGATATCGAAACTGCCAGAGAAATGCACAAATTAAGAAATCTTATACACACATGCTCAATGAAAAAAAAAATTTCCCCACCACTACAAAGTCAACCTCTTCCTAAGGCATGATTTACAAACCGATGTTGACAAGTGACCCACAGGAAGAGGACACAAAGAGCTTTACTCACGTAGCAAACGGCACGCCACGGGCATCACCACCTTCTGCTGCCTCTGAAGACAACAGAAAGGATGGTATGATCACATAGAGTACATCAGCTGCCCACAACACCACTGAATCCCAAAATACCAGAATTTGTAAAGGTGAGGTTTTTTGCAAACCACTGAACTATGGTAACAATGGACATGCAGGAAAGTTACGAATCATTTTATCAATCTTTCTTAATTTGCAACCGTTGAAAAATGTTGAACAAATTAGGCCCTAGAACAATTACTGAATAAAAATAGAAAAAACCCCCTCATAATCACAGACCTTATCACAACTGATACAAAGAAAGAGCAAATGAAGGCACTTCTTCAGCTTCAAAGTGTTTGGTTTTGCAGGCTTACTGGTCTTCTTTTATACTTTCTTTTGCACTTTCTTTTGTACTTTCTCTTGTACTTTCTTTTGCAATACTAATAGTTAATGGTAGAAATTATATGCATTCCTGGCCTATTGAAATTAATAAAGCTATTACAATAATAGACTAAGGAAATTAGTTTCCTTATGTAAAATGCATTGTTAGATGTTTTTCACACATTCTTGTCTATTTAGTCAGCTTTACTGATGAAAATCAGGGAAATTTCTGTCCTAAAGAAACTTGTAATTTCTACACAAACCATTGTGAAAGCACTGGTAGTGCAGAGATAACCTGCATGACAACTTATTCAGTTCCTGGCAGCCAGAATCCTGTTATTTTATTTTCAATTTAATAATTTCACAACTTCAGGTAAATGATTATAACCCAACCAACACTTAACATTGCATATACTTGGTGTTTGTGTAATAAAACCAGACATTAGCTATTGAGATGAAAGCTAATTTGATAGAATCAAGAATAATTCCTCAACTAAAAAAAAAAAATAAATATCCAATTATCCCAAGTTTCTGTATTGTAATCCTACTGGCTTTTTTTGTTCTGACACGTCCACTAAGAAATTAAAGGTTTTACTATTTGAGGTAAGAATAAGCAAAGGGAGGTACTCTTTTCCTCCCCAAAGTACACATCTACTTTTCATCTGGCCTGAATAAAAACTATCTAAGCAAAACTAAAATCTGATGTTCTTTCCTTCTGGACCATATTGAGTATCATCAGACATTGTCATCTGTTTAAGAAATACTGATTCCTCCACAAAGAATGGAATTTACATATCACAGCCTATTGAGAGTTCAGTGGATATTTCCTCAACTTCAGGGCAAATTCACTGGGAGAAGAGTCATTTTACATTGCTGAAACACAATGAATTTCCCACAGTGTGGTTTTCCAACATGTACAGTAGATGGCAGTGAAATATTAACTGAAAACTGCCTTCCACTTCATAATTTCAAAGAACATTAATTTTTCTTTGCAGAAATACCCATTTACTCTACCTAGAACATAAGCAACTGATTCTATTTATAAAATAATACAAAAATTGCAATAAGGACTTCATACATACAGACTCAAAGAAGAAAGAAAAAGAAAGCATACTGAGGAAAGGAAAATTAGCAAACTCAAGATAACATGGAAACTCTCAGAAAATTCTGATGGAAGACCTGTGTTTTACTTAGTACTATAGGTGTTTAAAAGTTAAGTCCCAAGGTCCTTGCAGTTGCATGAAAACAAGTGGGTCTTAAATGCAGCCAAAAAATGTTTATCTAATGCAGATTTAGATCAGAATTCAATTGATATGAACATCAGTTGCATACAGGGTACTCACTATTCTTATCTTAGTCAAAACCATGTCAGACCTGATGTTTTGCAAGCAGAGCCAAGCAAAATATTTCCAATGAAAGGCTTGGGTTTGTTTGTTTTCCTTCCTTTCACAGTGCAATATAAAGCAAATTTCCAAATAATAAAACATATTTATACACAATCCAGAATATGCACACATGTGTAAATATATCTTAAGTCTACAGGCAACAATTATAGGTAAGAACTAATTGGCTTTGAACTTCTCTAGCCTTGATTTGACTCTGATCTGACTTATCACTCCCTCTGTCCAGTATTCTTTAATTTTATTCCATTTCCTCTTTTACTAGCCAATTTAATTAATTTTATCTTTACCTCATCATGTAGCGAATAGAAAATAAATTCTACTGAGACACCATTTATTTGTGGCACCTGCAATGTTTCATTTCATACTGTAAATTGCATTTTCTTCAATTAAGGGTTTCTTGCAGAGAGAGACCATAGAGAAAGTCACTATCTATGAGACATGGCCAGCCAGGATGTAAAAGATGTCCTGAGTTACATGGCTTTATCCCTAGCTGTATTACAATAATTTCTTGCTGGTAAAGAGAAGCCCTTTACCCTAGACTGCCTACGAGGACCTGATACTCATAAGCATGCCAGGTTGATTTATGCTGTCACCAGTTAATTCCACTATTGCTACAGAAGGTTTATTCACTATCAGAAGCTGGAGAAAGGGCACTTTTCACCCTAAATCTTGTTTCCCAACTGTCACACGCCAGTTTTTTGTGGATATTAAAATTAATACCACACAGCAGTATTAATTTTATAAAAAATGAATACATACAGTATCCAATACGGCACTTTAGCTTGCTAAAGCTTCTGTTTGTGTAATAGTACCATCAAACCACTGGCAAAACTGTAGAAACAGCTTTATGGCCCATGGCAGTACAAAAATCTTTTTTTTTTCCCCCACAATGAATTTAGGAACATAAAATCACCCAACTAGGTTCTTTTAATTATGATCTGGCCCAACTTTTGAAGCTGTGTTTTTATCTTTGGAAAAGGGGTGCATGAGGAGTTCTGCAAGGAGGCAAAAAGGCATCAGGATGATGTCCCTCTGTAACGTCGTCACGCTGCACCGAAGCCCGTCCACTGACTCCGTGGGAAGCGGCCGCACAGCTCTCCCAGGATTTGAAGTTATTTTTTCTGCTGCAAACATGCCATGGAGAGAGCAGTGGAAAGGAGCAGCGGGACTAAAGGGTGAGTTTCAGTAGTCCAGGGAAAAACACGATTCCCTCCCTACTCCAAAACTGGAACAGGTACACTACTACCATACGGTCACCAGCAAACACACAGCATGTAACTTCTTTGGTGTTAAAGGAGACTTAATCAGACTAAAAGATAAGATGCTGACTGTTTCATGCTGCCTGACAGACTGGCCTGGAACATGAAAGAACGAGAAGTTGTATGAGCATTGGCTGTTTGTGTTATTATCTATTTTACTTCAGACTGTTAAGCCTACCCGCCTAGAGCTTTGCTGCACCCCTGGCTCCTGGCCCATCCCTGTCTCTGGCACAGGCAGTGGCTGTGGGGGCCACCTCCAACTCTGCAACATTGAACTGTAAAAACATTCATCGCAAATTTAAAACTACCAAACCAATTTTCTTCAATCTTCCTCCTGTTTTTTTTTTTCTTTTTTTCTTTTTTTTTTTTCCCCTGAGTATTTGAGCAATGTTTGGTTCAAGTCTCTGCATAATTCTTGTCACAGGAAAAACTTTGTACACCCATCCCCACAACACCCTCCCCCAAGCAGTTCTTTAAATGTCCCTATGTTGCTGTGAAGTGATAAACAAAATTTTTTGACCAACTGACACTTGAGGCTTGAACATGAGCTGGTTGAGGACATGAGGAACCATGAGTAAATCAGGATAAAGGACCTAAGATAAACTGAGCTTAAAAGTATTTCTTTTTGGCTTTCTCCAAAATAATGCATAAGCAGACCATGGGACCACCTAATTTTTTCCCCCCTTAAGGCACTAAACCAGTGTATACCGCTCACGAAATTCTTGTTCCCTGGAAAAATAATTTTGCTCAAGGTATCATGAGGCTTTAAAAATATGATGGTTAATAGGTTTCACTGAACGGGTTGTAAAATATGTAGTATCTTCTTTTTTTTTTTTGGTATTGCAGATATTGAGTTATTGATAGGCATTCTTTTCCTTTTTTTTTTTATGTTAATCAGAATATAATTAAAAACATTCCAGAGCAAAAAATCCTTGATTTCTATATGCTTGGAGATTTTCACAGGGAAAAAGTCATATTTGAAGGAAATAAACGAAGTGGTTTCAAAGCTATGGTTATTTTAAAAGGAAATTCAGGCAGAAACAAACAATTCATGCTTTACTTTCTTTAAATTACGCTCTATGACATTTCCAAATAAATTCAAGTCCGCAAGTAATAGCAGCATTAGATATAATGTATCCTGTATTACATCTTACTACAGATGCACATGGGATCATAGTAAGGACAAACCACAAGCCAAATAACCTGTGATTTCTCAAAGTTTATTATTAGACTTAATAACTTTAAGTGTCTTGTTTGCCTTGAAGCCAGCTGAACCAGTTCTTATCTGGACTTCACTGCATCAAGATTATCTCAAACCTGCATACTTTTTCCAAGTCTTTAAATTCAATAATAAATATCTAGATAGGAAAATTAGATAAAGCCTATCTCTTTAAGAATGCTTACACTTTATATTAATATAATTGCAAACTTGTTCTATTCTTTAAAATTTAAGATGATGCACTGAAGGTGAGAATTGGAGTCAAGAGAATGTCTACTGAGATCTCTTACATAAACATGAGCCGCCAGACATTATTCTCATATGCTGTTGAGGCTAATAACTTGTTGGAGAAACACATCCGGTCTAGATCTGAAGACAAGAGGAGATGGAGGATCCACCACTTCCTCTGGTAATTGTCCCACCAGTTAATCATTCCACCGCCAGAAATATGTGTCCAAGTCCTAACTTAAATTTTAACATCTAGCTATTATTCCTCATTAGGCCTTTCTCCTCTATCAGACCTTTCTCTTCATGTATTGTAGATAAATCTCTGCTCAACATTTTCTGAGAAGTTAAACACATGACAGTCTTTGTGCACCTTTCTTTAAAGCTTATTTTGTAGCCTTCAAATAAAGTTTGTGACTCTTATCTGCACTCTGTTCGGTTTTCCAGTATCTTCCATAAAATACTTATCTCAGCCTAGAAGTTACAGTTCTGCTCATACATAGGATAAAATTATTTTGCTTTTTCCTTATTACCAAAGTTACACAGCCAAGAATTGTATTTGAAATTCTTCTCTCAACATTGTAGAGAACTCATGTTAAGATCTCTTCTAAGGAACACTGGCTTTTAGGTGTCATTTCTCATCGTGCAGGTATGCACTCCTAGTTCTATACGTTCTTTGATCCTCCAGCATAACTTTACATCTAACTAAATGAAAATTAATTGTGTTTGAATGGGACCGCTTTGCAAAACAAGCTGGATTTTTCTTTAGGAATACTCTGGAGTGTCATTTATCATTATCCTCACTTTTTTTTTTAATTGACTGACACAAATAACAATGCTTACCGAACTGTATTAAGGCCATCATCACTTTTTTTCCTAGGTATCCAGCCAGCACGTACTTTAATTTCATTTTGTGGTAAAGATAAGAAAACTTTATAGATCTATAAAAGTCCCAAGTTTGAGCATATTCATTTTGAGTATATAGTTAGTCCTGATCGTGACTTCTGTGGTGCTTTTGTTAGCTTCATTTCTACAGCTGCAAATATATATCCAAAAGGAACTCAACTGGCTTTGCAGAAGCTTTCCATACATGAATTTACAGGCTTAGTCCTCACACAAAGAAATTTTACTTTGAAAGGAATTCTGTTTGGATAAACTTATCTGCTGATAGTATGACAAAACCAAAAAAAACCCAAAGCAACCCCAGCCTGGGCTGGACTTAACCATATGCCTCCTACAAATTTTACATCAAAAGCTGCATTGAGCCAGTAACAAAATGTGATCTATCAGGAGAGTGCCATAGAGCCTAGACTTGTTACTCACCTTCACCATAAAAGCTTACGTCTAGCAAGAGCCATAAGTAGCCTGACTAGAGCACATTTCCAGAATAAAACCAGTATTACTGTGGTTACAGGGAATGTCCCTTCTCTGGATCCAGCTGCAGCAGCTGAGGACATTGTTGGCCCAGCTGTTCCTCAGTGCCCACCACCCAGCAATGATCACTCCTTACAGGCAGGAGAGGCCCCATTCACCACTGCTAATGCACCGATGCACACACTCGTGCCTGCAGGAAGGCTCAGACTGCCTCTCTGGGGGCTGAAGGCCACCCGGCAGGCTCTGCAGGACCGGATGAGGACCAGCACGTGTTTCTTCCCCCAGCACAGCTGCTATAGGTGCAGGAACACCTACAGTGTAGGAAGACCTATAGTGGGGCATCGCCAGCTTCACGTACAGCAACCATGCACAACAGAACAAAGGCTTTTTTGGACATTATTTTACTAAACTGAAGTAAGCCCTTGACAATAAATCTATCCACATGAGCTGTTCCACATGCTTAAAAGACTGAATCACGAGTATGTACTCCAACCCTAAGTACATCAGCATATATACGTTGTATTTAAAGCCACGCATTTTTTCACATTTAGCACTGACCTGAAGAACAACAACAACAAAAATACTTTTTTTCCTCCCCCAGAGGTAAGTGACGTGGATTTGCTCAGGGAACAGTCTGCAGCATCTCTGTTACGACAGCCTGTTGCTGCAGATGCTCTCAGCACCGCAGCAGGCTGTCTTCCTCCCTCATATACCCTGCAGCTGGATACAGCCTTGGCACCACATGATCTAAGAAGCAGTGTAACGTGGTGTCTAATAATACATATGGAGTGGACAAATTAGGTTCTCATTCTGATATACATCTGCAAGAAAGCACTATAATCTCCACCACCGTTTTAAACAGTCAGTCTAAACTAAATCGAAAACTAAAGTTTTTCCTGCACAAGACGTTTTAAAGTATATATTCACTGATAAAGGTGAAGAAAAATGTGTGGATGCTTTCTTAAGAAGAAAAGGAAAAAGAATATATGAAATAAACACAGCATGTAGCTTAAAGGCTACTTGCCATAAAAGGCTTTTCCTGACTGGAAGTTACAGATGTACTTAAAAAACAGATGTACATCAAAGACTGTTGATTAGAAGCACAGAGAGAAGTAATTATCAGTTGTTTTTTTTTAAAAAATAAATTCTTTATTCTAATACCAATAAAATCTTAGTATGTACAGAATTATTGCATGGGTTTAATTAACCATATGAAATATATAAATGTATATGCTATTCCTACTCCACATCATCAGGTTCTTATGGCTACTTTGGGTGAGTTTCTCATGAATGTGAGATCTTGGCTTCATTATTTTGTGACAGCATTAGCTTAAAGACATTGCGTAACTGAAATTTTTTAAGATTTACTTATTTTTTTGCTTAGAAGTGCCTGATGCTAATAATTCTTTGTGGGCCAGATGTGTTTCCACAGGTAGATACTGAGGCTGGCAGTCATGGCCCATACTGCAGTATGGTACAGTGGGTACAGTAGCACAAACCACAGTCCTTGCTAAAGTGGTGGCCAGCTACAAGGGCTACATCTTACACATAAAATAAAAAGAGCCAGAGCACAGGGTTGAACGCTGTCCTGAAACACTAGTAGGTTTCCTGGCATGTTTCCGACTTGTGCCAACTAATACTTCTCCCAAGAATGACACATTTCTGTCTGTACGTTCTTTGCAGAAGATCAAGAGATGATGGAAGAAGCAGTTACCTGAACTCTTTAGACTTCACTAATTTCAAATTAGTCACTGTTTTTCAAACTGAACAATGTCTACAGTTCTGATTTTAGATGCATACGTGATAAGCCCCTGGACAGGAATACATGGACCTAAAAACCACACGTGCAAATGTATAACTTTGGCTACATACTCAAGCTGGGCTGATACTGTTTTGAACGCTGGAAGGAAGTATTTATTTGAACCAAGCTCAGCTAAGTGATTATCAGCTTCTCACATTGAAGTATAGCTGATCTCTACTGAATGGTAATTATTTCATCATGTTAGCAAATACTCGTTTCTTGGCCAGTGCCATCATCACAATCTGTTCCATGTGTTGATTTAAACTGTCCTATAAGATTAATAGCGGGGAACAAATGGATCATTTAGGGTGTGACATACTTACCAAATTACTTACAAGTATCCACTCCACTGTTTATTTTCTCTGTTGAGACAATTAATCCACTATTATAGCCACTTTCCTTCTGTAAGGCAGACTGCAAGGTAACATTTTCTCCTTCTCATTTGCTGACTTCAGGAGACTCCTTTCAAAATCCTGTTTGAATTTATTCTCCTTCCAGTTATGCTTAACATCTTTCAGTTTCCTTCTGTATAGCTGAATAATTACTTACTCCCTAATGCTATCCAGTTACTCCTCTTTATACTGCTTTCCACATATACAGGCTTCCAACATGATTTCTGCTGTTGTTAATTTCTGTGTAGATAAGCTTTAGATGATCACTCTTTCCCCAGACCCAATTTCAACAGGAAAGATAAAATATTAATATGCAGTCAAAAAGAAACGTTTGTAATAAAGAATAAGCATTTCTCCATGTTTTTTCTGTCTATGCAGATAATTAAAATCTGCACAATTACATGGATTATTAGTTGCAAATTGCCAGTGTTATAGTTTGCCTCTATCAGAATTATGAAAACAACCCTAGGTAAGAGTCACAAAGCAGATCGACTCTTGTATCTCCATGATGAACGTTCATATCATGCATTAATGGTTCCTTACATGTAATTAATTAAATGGAAAAATGCTGCCACTTATAAAATAAGCATGCCATACAGAAAACATAAATTTTAAAATGCATATTACAATGCAGTATCAATATCATACCATAAGTTAAAGAGTTAAATTTTCATTGATACACAGTTTTCAAAGGAAAATACCTTAGTTATTTGAATATTTCTAGAATACTGAAAATAGTTTGACCATTTTAAACTACTACTCAATTTCTGCATAGATTTACCCAATAGACAAAACACACAGAAACATTTAAAAGTGATTTGTGAGGTAAGAGCAACAAAGCAATTATTCATTGTCAGGAAATGTGTCTATTTAGATTAAGTGACCATAATATTATTTGTTTCCAACAAATACAATTCTATGATCTTTAAACAATACATTATTTTGAAATACCTAATAAATTGGATGACTGATTTATTTTTGAAAATCTGGATAAATATACAAGCGAAATCCTCGTGAATCACGACTTTCCATGCCAAGTCTCAGCTACGAGGGATTTTTTATGATTAAGTATGAATTCCTGGAAAACATGGTTTATCATAGAAAAACTGGCAAAACTTTCACAGTATTTGCTCTAACAGGCGCCACTGTAATGGACTGCAGATCTATGAATAGGCCAAGAACAGAAGCTAAGACTAACATTGAACAATACAATATGTCACAAAGTGGGAAGATAGTTTTTTTCTTTTCTAAATTATAATAGATGGGATTGATTTCAATCCATAATTTACATAATGAAGAACTTAACTGGCCTGATATTATTTCTCAAAAACATTGTTTTGATAAGTGATTCTCTTCTGAAATTTCATCTGGCAATGAAAATATGGTCATCTTTGAAGAACTGATTTATTCTCTTCCTACGTGCAAGAATTACTGCTTGGGAACATAATTGAGCTTTCAAACAACAGATCAGATATAAGTTACTATCGCTAGCAGAATTTTGTTCATTCCACACTGGCCATAAGTCTTGAACAATGTGCTGACCCTCAAATTTCACAAATCCTTAAAAGCCTATGTGCATAATGTTATGGGCTGAGATAGTCAGCTGGTAGCATCGGAATACAAAAACATGAAAGCGGCTGCTCTCGGTCAACCAAGGATCCACCAAAACCACCGTTGTAACAGTGGCCCAAAACTAACATGTCGGTAACAGTATAAGGGTAGGACAAAAATATATGCTCCCTTGCACAAAAAGACTTCACTGCCATGCAGGAGGCCTGGCATGTACGTGGCTGTACGGAGTCACTTACTGCGGAAAGGCTCGCAAATAGTTTTTTGCTGGAGAACACGTCTGCTGGTAGAACCTTTGTAAGTGAAAGCCCCATTATCTGCCTTCTGCCTTCTTTGCCCCTTCGTGATCCTAATCCTGCAAAACTAGTCAGGATCATAGAACTATGATATTTTATCACATGTTTTTTTAGCTGATGACAGATCAGGCCAAACTTCTTTAGCACAGAATGGATGGTGGAATTTGCTTGACACTAAAAATGCATGAAATCTAGGCTTACCGAGGAAAAAAGCAGGAGACCTGCAAGTCTCACATGTAATGCCTGAGACACGGGAGATGAAACCACATGGAGACACTAATTTCTGAAAAAATGAGTGGTTGAGATATCCTCTCTTATAGCTGACTAGATCAGACAACACTCTGAAGTAAGAGCTCTATCATCTTTGGGAAAGGAAACAGAAAATTATTTTCCCTGTGCTTAAATGGAGTCAGAAAAGAGAAAGGCATCTATTAATATTCTGTGTTGAGGCAAGCTTATTCAGCCAACTATTGTGCTAATGCAAATGATAACTGTTTGTTGCAGATGTGCAGCTGAATATAATGCAGCCAAATCATCTAGGCGTTTTGCAGTAAGAAACTACACATAGAAGACAATGGTGGGTTCAGTAAGCATTTTAAAAGAGAATTTTAAGCACAGTGCTTTCCTGTCAATGTCCCCCACCTCAACCATTTTCAGTTGAAAATGTTATGTTGAGAAGATTAAGATGCAGGGCGACTCAGAAATCAAAGTACAAGTGACTAATGGATTTCAGGCTTTAATACCGGCATTTAAAGGCAGAAGGAATCTTTTTAGGTTCTATAGTCACTTATTATATTGATTATTGTCATTATTATTGTAGCAGAAAGACAGAGACTGATAGAGTGATGGTAAAATAGAGGAAATATTTAGGATAGTAAAAAAGAGACAAAAAATGATGCTAGTGCCTCAGTTGTAAGGAAAGAGCATACACAGTGCAACAAAAAATATATTCTACCTTCAGATACATCAAGTAATCTGCAGATATTTTGCTGGCTTTACTACACCTTAGGTAAGTTCTCAATAAAATTATTTTCAATAGTGCTCCACGGATTTCAGAAATCTTCTCTGCAATAGCCCTCAGTGTTCCAGTGAAGTGTACCGCTTCCCATCACCCATCAAGTCTATAAATGGCCCTTTCCCAGTACAGCAGCATCCACACCTGGACTAAAACATCAGATCCTCTAAACTGCATAGCACCAAGGCACATTTTGCATTACTTATTTTTCTCTTATTAATGGAGAACTATATATTTAATTAAAAAAATCCATGAACTTTCTAGCTTTGGCTTGAACTTTCTTGCTTTTAAAGATTTATAGTTAGTTTGCGTCACTTCAAATTGTGTTTTGAAATCAAATTATGCCTATCAGAGAATGGTTGAAGTTACAAGGGACCTCTGGAGGATATCTGGTCAAACCCCTCCTGCTCAAGCAGGGCCACATAAAGACAGTTGCCCACGACCAAGTCCAGACAGCTTTGGACTATCCCCAAGGTGGGAGCCTCCACAGCCTCTCTGGGGAACCTGCGCCACTCAGCTCGGTCGCCCTCACAGTAAAAAAGTGTTTCCTGACATTCAGAGGGAACCTCTTATTTCAGTTTGTGCCTATTGCTTCTTGTCCTGTCACTGGGCATCACTGAAAAGAGTCTGGTTCCGTCCTCATTGCACCCTCCCTTCAGGCACTTACACACATTAATAAGATCCCCCTGAGCTGTCTCTTCTCCAGACTCAACAGTCTCAGCTCCCTCAGCCTTTCCTCATGGGAGAGCTGCTCCAGTCCCTTTCATCATCTTAGTGGCCCTTCGGTGAACTCTCTCCAGTGTGTTCACATCTCTCTTGTACTGAGGAGCAGGTGGATGCAGAATTCCAAGTGTGGCCTCCTCAGTGCTGAGTAGAAGGGAAGGGTCTCCCTCAGCCTGCTGGCAACACTCCTCCTAATGCAGCCCAGGACACTGTTGCTTTCTTTTGCTCAAATATATAAATAAATTGAGAGCTCTTATTTAAAGGTTATAAAAATATATCCCCTTTACTTATTACTATTAAATACAAAACAGCATCATGACCAAACATCCAAATTATGTGGTAGGCTAAAAGGGATAAAAAAGGGATATTATCAGCCTAGATTAATTACATCAATAAATTTATTTCACACAGAATGAAAGATAGCTTGCAAAACAGAAAGAGTGAATTATAGAATTAATGAGTAAATAAAAGAGGCATACATACACAGTTGAAAACTCTGATTATTAAAAAAAATGAAGTTTGAGCATAGGAAGCAGAAGAAAACCAGGGAAGCGGGAAGGAATACAGTTAGAGGAAAAACTGTGCCAAAGACAAAAGGAAGAAGAAAGCACGCAGGAGAACTGGAAATGTCCGGAAATAGTTTTGAAATGTTCCAGGAGCCTGGTAGTCATTAGGCATAACCAAAGGCAGAGGGAATAACATTTTGGTGAATTTATGTTAAGTGATGTTTTTGTAATCACCCTCAAAATGAAGTAATAACTGATTTAATATATTATTTTTAAAATAAAGTATTGCAATAATTTTATCAGAAGGCAGAAAACTGATAACAGTATGCATATCTGTCATGCTCAGCAAATTTGAAAATTCAGTTTTTGGTAAAGCTACTACAGCTTGGAGTTTTGATTTTCAGTATGCACTATGCGAGCACTTGTACAAGAGTGGACCGGTCTTTGAGCATCCTGCGTGCAGAGTCACTCCATAAAACAAAAGTATCAAATCTTGTCTCAATACAGGTCTGACAAATTATGCATAAGATTTAAACTGAACATTATGAAATACTATCAGACTTCTTTTTTCCCTGAAGTGACTTAAAAAAACCCATATCAAATTTTTTGTGGCTATGTTAGAGAGCTAAGTAAAAGAAAAAAACAACCACCCAGAAGTAGAAAAGTCCCAACAAAAATACACAGTGTGCGCAACAGCTATGTCTCCTCTCCAAACTGCATTATTCCATTGAAACTCATTTATTGTAGTAACCATGAAATGGAGTTTTAAGGTTATTTATTAGCCACATCTTGACATTTAGAAAAATTGCTGTATATCAAGTTACACAATTATACACAGTAGAATAACAATATAATCATACAAAGCAAAACACAATACGTTAACCACGACTTGAATATTTTCATATGCTTCTGCAATTCCTACTTTTAGCCAGTACTGGAAGTTCAAAAAAACTGGATAAAGATTGTTCTTATAGCATGACTTCAAGGCAAGATTTTACATGTTTCTATTACCTAGTTAAATGTTTATCCCTTCCTTTTAAGGATAAGATAAATTAAATGATGGTCAAGATTTTTTGCAATGATATAGAAAGATAAATATTCTTGAGGTCATGGTTAGGATTCTAGGGATGCAGGTTAATATCCTGACTGTATTCAAAGACACACTGCACTATCATTATGCCAAACTAACAAGTAATTCACAGGTAGCAACAATAAAGAAATTCCTGTCCCTTACTCTTCCTTTCATTATTCCACCCCTAATTTAACTCTTGTAAAAAAAAAAAAAAAGAGAACATAATTCTATGGGACTAATCGTAATCTATCATTTTACAATCTTGAATTTTAGTATAGAAAAATATGACTGCAAAAATCCCACCGCACACTCTACAATGCCATTATTTTGTGCAGAAAAAGACTAAGTTTATGATGGACATTTTCACAAACCCCCAAGGGATTCAGAACAGCAAGTCCAGAATTCAGTAAAGCATTTGGAAAAAAAGCCATAGGAATCTCTTAAAACACACTCATCCTGCTGAAAGGATACTCTTCACTAGCAAATGTTCAAAAGTGCTCAGCACTTGGTAGGGTCTGCTAATAACAAAATTGTTATGGAACAAAGTTTTGAAAACCTTAACAGAAATAGCTAAAAGAAGTATCAATAGCTACAGATTCAAATTATTCTAGCTGCAAGTATCTTCGGGATTTAGGAAATACTAGCAAGGCTGGAAGCACAGAAATACTTCTAGGCATATAGCCATACATGTTAATATTTGTATTATATATAAGCAATCAACCATTGTCCCCATCTCTTTAACGCAGAGCATTAGCTTTTGGGGATAACATGGTAAGTTTTAGGTACAAATGAAGAACATGAACGATGTCAAACCTATTTAGAAAAAATATCTTAGCCAAACGTGCTGATCAAAGCAGAATAATACGTTGGCTCCTGAGCTACAGTAGCTCAGACAAAAAGTTTCCAAATGTTAATATTATATACATTATTAAATACTCATTTTTTCTGTTATTTTTTCATCAAAATAAAGTTAGACTGTAATAAACTGTATGAAGCTTCAAGCAAAGAAAATCTAGATCTGAGTTTTGGTTGTTGTTGTTTTAATTTGGCAGAAAAACACTCCAAAACTTCCAAACTAGACAAAGCACCTCTTGCACTTATCTTCAGAGGTGTAAGATCACCGTAAGTACATTTTAGCTCCTTTTTAATGGGAGAATATATTTGCTAGCAAAAATGAGATTATGGAGCTTGTTTAGTATTAACTTCTGCCAAGTGTAAACAATTTTTCTCCAAGTTACTACTGAGTCACATGGCTAATGGCAGTAACTGTTATCACTTCATTTTCTGTAAAATGGCTTAGGTTTGGAACCTCCCACACTTTCCCCTTGCGACTGCTCTGG
This sequence comes from Tringa tobata, assembly GCA_033628505.1. Taxonomy (NCBI): domain Eukaryota; kingdom Metazoa; phylum Chordata; class Aves; order Charadriiformes; family Scolopacidae; genus Tringa; species Tringa tobata. The sequence continues at coordinate 10,686,700 of JAHREE010000563.1, forward strand.
ACTGTTTGCTAAACAATCAGAAAGCACTAGGCTTTCAGAATCTAATGTGTTTGGTAGCTGGGTGGCATCATTACCATTACACGGCCTTTTAAAATGGGCATTTTTTTATTTTAAATTTGGCTCAGCTGAACACTGAATTCATGAGCACTAATGTAATAGGATAACTTCAATCAACTCCCCTTTAAATGTTTTTTTTAAAAAAAAAAAAAACAAACCAACCTACTTTTTACTAGCAGAATGTAAATATAACTAAAGGCTGAAGTATTTTTATCTGTAGCAGGAAATTGCTGTGCTTAATAAAGGATTTGGAAAGCCCGACTATACCATAACTGGTTTTCGTGCAATCTCCTTGAGGACACGCAGTCATACCTACTCAACAGAAAGGAAACTGCTGACAGGAACCAAGGAAGCAAATTACCAGCCATTATTTAGCTCAGCCACAATGAATTGTGTTAGCTCATTTCCAGAGCCTAAACTAGAATACAAATTCCTAACCCCCTCAAATTAGCATGCTAGTTCATTGCATTGAAGTGTTCCTCCACTAATAACACTTGATTTTTTGCTGCTGACTAGGTTTTACATAAATACCATGAAAGTAAGCTCTTTGGAAATATGACAAATCTACAGTCTTACACAACAACATTCTGTTCTTCACAAATTATATGTCAATTATTATACATCAGAGTTTTCATATGAATACCTAAATGAGATGCAGTGCTCTGGAAAACATTAAAAACTCTTAACTAGCACCTTTAAATGTGCTCCTTTCTGAGTTGGACGTGAGGCACAAGTTTGACAACAACATTAAGTCAAAAATCACGAGGCTAGCCTCAAGTAAAATTTAAAACCACTAGATTTTAAAGCTGTAATTAATTGCCAGTGCTTTTTATTTAATTTCTGGTGTTGAAATTCAGGGTGTCCACGTTTTCATACATTTGCCTTCAGCTATGAAGACTGGAAAAATAGCTAAAACATAAACTGTTACTATGAGGTGGTTCCAGCAGGCAAGTTTTAAGAAATCAGGAAAATGGTAACAAAAAATCACATGAGAAAGCAATACAGGGAACTCCTACTACTATGTTATTCTTTTCATTTAATCATCTTGGGAAATAGGAAGGTAAAGCTTTTTTATAACCGCTTCTGCAAGTGATGCACGGTAACTCCACTGTCTAAGGAGTTCTGCTGAAGGAAGCACCTGAGCTTTCTCCAAGTGTCCACATGGGACAAATACTCTTATAAATTTCAGGTTATTTGTACCTTTCCTTTGGCATCTGAAGCATTGCAATGCTGACAGTATCAGAGTTTCATTTCCTGAAAAAGCAGCTTTCCAAAATCAGTCATTTCTGATTGAGGGACAAGCCCAACATCACACTGTTCTCAGTAAAAAGGCCTTCCCCTGTTCTCTTGTTTATTATTGTCTTAGAACAAAATCATAAGAAAAAAATAGTGTAAGTAGTATAAAAAGTAAGCAAAACAATTCAGTTGCCAGTGAGCTGACATGATGTCTTTACCAGTTCTAGACAGTTTACACAATTAATTGCATAATTACATGAAATGTTGGTTCACATTAAAAAAAAAAAACACAACACACCCCTATCAATAGATTCACACCCTGTTTTAATAGCCCTGAAAAAATGATATGGAGATGCTGACTTAAGACAACTGTCTAAGAAAAAGTTAAAAATAAAATGTAAGTGGTTCTTCTGCAACACATCACTCCCAGGTTTGAAGTGCACGCACTGATGCAGACAGTTATAACTCCAAACTAGCAATGCTGTTTAAATTCTTATTCTATGCTCAACTGGTTTGTTTTTTTGAGTTGCAGTTTGGGATACTGTAAATCTATGACATTGTAATAAAAGGGGGGTGGAAGGGCGTTCCCTCAAAGAAATGAAATTTCTTTTATCTCCCTGAAAAAAAACAATTCAGATGGTTGGAAGAAAAGGAATGGGAAAAGTAATACATTATTCTTTCACAAGACACTCCACCCAAAAAACATTATTCTAGAAAAGATGTATGAATCAACTTTTCTTTAGAGCTTGAAATTTTAAGGACAATTACATATTTAATAAAAAAACTCCAGTTGAAAGAAATATGCAGCTTGTTATAAAACTTCTTACAAAACACTTTGCTGGTTTTGGGACCATGTCTATTACCAAGTTCTGCAGAAATGATAAATCCCTTTTCTCCTTTTTCTTGCCACAGCTGCAAGAGAAAATGAATCTTATCTCCCAGGATTTTTCCATTTATATGTCTGGGAATCATGATCCACTGCTCTCAAAAGGGGTATTACTGCAGCCTACGCTCAAGCTGGCATTGGATTGCAGAGCCGATTAACAAAGTCTGGTGGCAGAATAATCATGCACTGGGTATTGCAAATTACAGCTGATAGCATCTATGCATAAGTCCTGCAGCAAATATATACTTAATCACCTTCAATGATTATGAAAAATTGATTCTGACCATTACATCAGAATGTCAGTATTTTGTATTATAAAACTGACACAGTTTGTAATGATCTTGAAACCAACTCCCTTTCCTTCAAGACTTACCTCCCTGTATTCTGCCACTGAATAAACCCCAGAAGAGGACAAGTCCCCCAAGTTAGCACTCGTGAGCATTCACTCGTTTGCATTCATACAGCAAATCACAGTTCTTTACCACAAACATAGTACCTCGTGGCCTGAAAACACTATATCTGCACAGCAACGTGTCAGATCTAATAAATCCTGTCTCTCAGCAGGGGTAATTAACTCTTGCACACCATTATGCTGACACTTCTAAATTGTTTTCATTTTTTGAGCTACCTTGTGTGGCACCAGCTTGGGAGCTTCTGAACTACACATCACTTAGACTTGCCCCTTGTGTGTCAGATTTTAAAAGGCATTGGAATCCAGTCAGTGAAGTAGCATGTGTGGATAGGCTTTACCTTTTGTACTCAGACAACAAAACCATAATTAGGTTTTGTTAACAGGTCCCTATGTGATTTTTTTCTGTCTAAAGAGCTAAAGAACAGGAAGAAGGCATAACTGTTTATTTCTTACATTCTCTTCTCCCTTCCTCTTTGCTAGATTCTTTACTCTCCAGATTTTTCCTGTCTGGGTGGGCGATAGAAGGAAAGAATTTCTGCTGAATTCAGTCTGAATCCGTGAGACTCCTGTCTTGGCCTACTTTAGGTTAGAACCATAGAATCATTTAGGTTGGAAAAAACCTTTAAGACCATTGAGTCCAATCATTGACCTAAGCAGCCAGTTTTTACCCAGCAAAGCATATGCCCATCCAGTTTCTCCAGGAAAACACTGTGGGAAAAGGTGCCAAAGCCTTCACTAAAGTCCAGGTAAACAACATCCACAGCCTTCCCCTCATCCACCAAGCAGGTCACCTTGTCACAGAAGGAGATCAGGTTTGTCAAGCTGGACCTGCCTCTCATAAACCCATGCTGACTGAGCCTGATCACCTGGTTGTCCTGTACATGCCGTATGGTGCTCAAGATGAGCTGCTCCGTAACGTTCACCAGCACCAAGTGCAGACTGACAGGCCTATAGTCCCCTGGATCCCCCTCCCAGCCCTTCTTGTAGATGGGCATCACATTTGCCAACCTCCAGTCAACTGAGACATTCCTAGGTTGCACTGGCTGTCAAGCAAGTGGGCCACAGAGCATTCAAAATTATTCTCCAGAAGAAGAAAGCTATTATAAAGGGTACATGCAGGCCATGGCAATAAATCAAGTTACAGCAGTGTAATAAGTTTCCAGCTTAACAGCAAAGCATCTGTAAATAGCTGTGTGTACACTGCTAGCCTACTGCAAGTCAGAGGGTGATGTATGCATAGACAGTTTACTTTGCATTGGTACTGTGCAAGGAGTATGCACTCAGTTAGTTATGGCTCAGCTGAAAAGCTTTATCTATTTAAACTGATAATTTAACCATTGGTGGTCACACGTGCATCCAAAAAATCTCATTTCACAGTCCTGCACGTCACAGCTCAATATGCAGTCATACATGTATTATCTTATACCATCCTTAAGGATGATGAGGCAGGCAGTATCTAAATATTGCACATACAAATACTGCATATTTTCTAAATACTGTATTATGATTAAATCTTTCTACTTCAGTCATAGTTGCTGTTATTTATGGAATAACACCTTCAATATCCAAACACTGGTACTGTTAGCACTTGTTCTGCTGGAGAGATGAACTGTGCAAAAGATGAGGACTATCTGAAACACTAAACCAAAAATTCTGCCAGGACTACATCAGGATGTGGCTCTTGCATCAATGCTGTGAAAACAAATAATATCTGTATAGCCAAAAAATGCTTATTAATTAAGAAGAGACTTCTGTGCAAGGAAAGCCTTAATGAATCCTTAAAAATGAGTGAGGCTGATTGCACTCTACTCATGCCACATCTGAAGCAGATGGTTCTCCAGACCTGCCATACCTAGGCCTGTGGTCTGGGAGAGGATACACGCAGAACTGTGCCTCAATCGATCCTCAGGGAGGAAAAAGTAATCTCAGGTAGGTGAGTGTTTGCTGGTTTCTTTGCCGCGACTGAAACAGCTGAGACTACAATGTATAAAAAAAAGCTGTCTGGCTGAGACTCAAATAGTTAAGTATATGGCTTTTCCTCCTAGAGGTGGACATGAGCAAAAGACAAATAGAACAGGAGTTACTTCATAAGGGCATGCACAATAAAAGTTTTTCACAGCAGAATTTTTAAATTCTGCTTAAGTCAAAGAAAACTAAGCCTCTTAAAACCTTTCAAAACCTGAACTATCAGCTAAATAAGCAAACAAACCAGAAACACATTTCACTACAACAGTACTCCAAGGAAATTTAGGCTACTTATATCTAAGTTCAGTTACAAGTTTCAGTTCAAGTAATGCATTATTTCACCATATTCACACAAACCCTCACATTTTAATAATTGCAGTTGTAACCCATAGTAGTATTTATCTAGACTAAATCACCTAAAAAGGTTTGTAGGCACACTGTGACTTAATATCAAGCTGCCTCGACTTCCATACCAATTTTAAGGGAAATACCAACTCAGGCATTAAAGCTACTTTTCAAATGCGAGTCTAATCGGATTGCATTTTCTCTTTAGAAAATAACTAGGGAATGGATTGCTTCCAATAACGTAATAGAAAAATAACAGCAATTTTTAAAAAGTCACACCAAGTTTATACTTGAAATTATTTTAATGAATATGAATCAAATGCATGTGTAATACAGTTATTTAATATCTTAGCTCATACACGTGTATGCATTCGCTTTTCTGCATGTATTCAGGGTTTTTGTTACTTGGGTAGAGGGGCTGGTTTTTTACATAAGTGCTGTAACACAAATTCAACTGAAACATTCCGTCTGCAAGGGAAGTTTCAGAACAGGATTTCATAGATTCATTCAATCACGTATTTCCTCATTTGTATGACCAAATAACACATACATTACACTGTCTGAAGAATATATTTATATTAATCTTTCTGTATCTCTGTCCTATAGCTGCAAACATCAACATTGCATACTGGGTTGTCAGGATCTAACAGATTTTTTGTTCATCAGCCTTAAGGAAAGAACTTATCTGCTCATGTTTCATCATTAACACACCTTAAATATCTCTACTGCTTTGATAAGCAAGTATGGGGAAGAACACCCTACCAACAGATTCCTAATTCTCTTATCCCTGCTGCAGGATGGAAAAAGAAGGCAAACACACAAGAAATGTTAGTATAGGTTTTTTTGTTTCTAAGAAGAAAAAAGTAATATAAAATATTGTATTTTAGGGCAGAAAAGAAAAATCAGAGTTTCTTGCTATATTTCAGTTACTTTATAGTATCCTATTGGCTGAGATGTACACTGCCTAACTTTTATCTGCAAATCTAAAAGGCATCAGGTATAGAAGTGCTCCAATACAGGTACATACGTGCAGTACGTAAGTTTTCACATCTAAGTGTAAATGAATGCAAACATCATGAAAATGTAATTTCAAATTTGCATTTTTATATTTTTCAGTTAGAAACAAATAAAAATAACACCATTTTTCCTATAATTTATAAATCAGCATCTCACAACTACACATATGAAAAGGAATAGAGCCATGACCAAAAAAGGAAAAACATCTAATCTCTGAGGACTGTCAGAGCAATAGCTAATCTTGATTTTCTCCCAGCTGACCTGATTTAACAGGAGTGCTGGAGTAGATGACCTTCTGAGGTGCTTTCCAACCTGAACTACTAATTCAATTTTGATGGCGTTTTTTATTGTCACCAAATAGAAATGACAATCTTTTTTAGAAGCTGGCACAAATTTATTGACTATTGATAATATAGCAATACCTCTTGCCAAAGTGAATGTATGTAGAATACTGAAAGTCTAGCTGCAGGCACTCTCACTGAAATAACCAGTATTATGGGTTTCCTTTTCCTTAGGGTTTGATTTCCTTTACTATTCGTTTTCACCTGCAGCAGTCCCTTCTGAATGTCATCAGCTAAAGGGTAGAAAAAACCCCATTTTAATATGCTCAGCACAACATTCTCTGCACAAAGCCGATGTTGACTATTCAGACCAGCAGATTCTGCAGCTGACAAAAGCTTGTTTCCTGAACAAACTTACTAACAAGCATGCCAGGCTCCGAGGGTTAAGCCACACTATAAAACAGTTCTTGTTTTCTGGAAAGTCTCCAAACTATGTTCATCTTGTCCCTTGCTCCCTCTTGCTCCCTCCTTCACAAAACGTGCGGAACGGCCATCGACTAAAACACTCACACTATTGTATTCCCAAACTGCACCGGGCACATAAGTGTCTTTGGTGTTTACTTCTTGTAAGCTCTCTGCGGATGCTGAAACATTTTTCCCTTTTTTCCTTCAGAACCTTGGAGTCATGCTTTGTAACTGAAAATTATGGGTTATATTTTCAGACAAGCTAAGGCCAAGCCTTCTTGGTCAGAGTGTAATTGGTGCTCACAGAACACATCAAGGAGGCAAGCCTGCTTGGTGATACCAATGTTCTAGCAGAGCCAGTATTCTGCAGAGCTGCACTTAATGTAGTTTCTACCTGTCTGCTGTGGGCGGAAAAGGGCATATTTGGTCCAATGCTTCTGCAAAATTAACAGAGAGTTGCAGTAGGCAATGACAGTATATTGTAAATACTATGTGCAACAGTCTTGTTTAAAATGCTGCTAAGAGTTGTAAACACTAGTTTTTAGTATTACGATGATAAATAATATTCCAGTGTCTTCAAGATTCATGCAATACTAACCAAAGCAGTAAGATCTTACTGTTTGTAAATCTTGTCATCTTTCCCAGAACCACAACGCTGTTTGCTACCATTCCTTTTCAGGTCGTGCCTCAACTTATAAGACAATCTTTTTGAAGTAGGATCATTTTGTTTTATCTATAACTTGCCATATGCTTCTATGTCATGACTTAGCTAACAATGGAATGAAATTCTCAACTTACTAAAAATGTCAACAAATTTGACTGGACTTTAAGATTTGAAAAGTCAAAGCAAATCTAAAACTAAAATTCAGTTCTATATACTGCATATCTACAGTACCTCTGCTGGTCTTTCCATGTTTTCTTAGACTGCCATAGTGCATTGAGTTAAAATAAAGGTACATTATGCTATTTATCTTTTATATCCTATGGAAGATTTTGAAATTACACGTATGCAGCACTCAGCCAAAGACAGTTAAGTGAATAGGTCAAACAATAACAAAGTAAACTAAGAAATCATCACTTCCAAATAAGCTTCCATACTGATTAAAGCTAAACTCAGAAATGTATGGAACCACAGTTAGCATTATATTCAAAACTTTAGACATACTCTGCATGTATTTCAATGTCAATAAAATAGGCTAAATTAGGAGATCTCAGCATTATAACAAACAAGGTAAAGACTTGTTTTGTTCCTTTTCCTTATAATCAGTCATTCCAGCTTCTCTCTAATTGGGAGTAGAAAATATCAGAAATTTTGCAAAGCTCGAACAGGAAGAACAGTCTTCTTTTATCCCAAACCCACAGCACATTCTGCCTTTCACAGCAGAAGAATCATCCAGGTTGGTCCCCAGTCCAACTTCCTGCTCCCAGTAGCACCAAGACCATTCAGACCAGATTATTCAGGGCTTTGTCTAGTCAAGTCTTAGAAACTTCCAAGGATGGTGATTGCACAGACTATTGGAGAAATCTAGCTAAGTGCTTAACTGTCCTTGTGAAGAAAGCAACAGTTCTTGCTGCTTCTGGACTTGAAGAACTGCAGTCTGATGGAAAACTAAAAGTAGTAGAGCTTCTTTGCTTGCCTTTGTAATACTTAGTAAGAAACATGGCAGCAATCTGCAAGTACCTCCAGGTTACAAACAAAGATGAGTAATTTACTGAGGTGAACATGAGGAACATGTCAAAATAAGAGGCAAAAATAGAATATCTATAATAAATATATGGGAAAGCTTCCAGACAGCAAGCTGGCTCAGCCCATGGAACATTTCTATCTGCTAATTTTCCCACTACTTGTAACGCAATCTTTCTTAAAAATTCTTTTTTTTCTTTGTTTTTGAGCTAACAAGGATAAAATTCCTTATCAGGAAGAGACCAGCCCGGGTAGGAGGTGGCCTAAATGATCCAAGTCATTTTCTGCAAAGTCTAACCTATAATAGTATGAGTCATGTTACGCCCAAGCCACAGGGTAACATACATAACACGATCAGATACACAAATGTGACATTCCCATCTGGTAATAACAGCTAAATCAATTAGTACTGACAACAAGAAAATACCACTGAGTAACATATTTGAAATCAAGTAAAGTATCCTTTTATGTTGCTGGCTTCAGTAGGAAAGAAGTGAAATCATCCTTCACTTGCATTCCAGCTTCTATCTCTACAACTCTGCAAATACTGGGAAATTGATAAAGAATTCTTCATTAGCTGGATTTGTAACACAGCCATATGGCCAGATGGGTAACATCGCAATTCTTGATGAATATGAAAATGAAGTACTTAGTAGGAAGAGCGAATTTAACTCCACTTCTTCTGCAAACACGTAAAAATCTGTTTTGGAAATTTTTCTGTAATCTGGACCATAAATGGCAACTGTAAAATGTAGAAAGCGTGTCATAAGCACTTTACTTGACCCTGTTCTACCAAAAATATCCTTACTTCCTGTGCTCAATTTAATCCATCACAATCTACAACCATCTTAGCTGTATAATCCAACACTTATCCTACACATTTGTGTGAGTTTATGCACTGAGAACATTAGGAAGAAAGGATTTATTAACAGCCTCTCAATCGACATTTACAGGGATTATGGTTCTTCAGTCCCCCAGTAGTGCTAACCTTACATTTTTCTCTTATTTCCTCAGTTAAAAAGTTCAATTACAAAATTTCTACCATTAGGAAAACACTGTATTTTTTGAAAATGCAGATCTTTAACAGCCAGGATTGGCTTGATTTCAGCTTCCCTGTAACCAGCATCTATGCCTCCTGCTCCTTCACGGTAAGTAAGCACAGAAACACTTGCAGTGTCTAATGGGGCAACCTGCTAACTAAATTAAATATGATAAAGGAAGGGGGGATTTTAGACCAGACATGGTCATAATTAATCATAATTAATCATAATTAAAACATACTATGAAGTAGAAGTTTCGAACAGGACAATCTCTGTTGCTTCTTCACCCTCAGGGACAACCAGGCCTGGGGAAGACTTACCTCAGGCACTTAAAACACCACTAACACACTCCTCCCAGGAGTTTCTCAGGAGAGAGAAAGGGGTTTATACTCTGGCCAGCCTTTATATGGTTGCACAGAAGCAGTATTAAGCATCATCATTCAGTGTGGAGAGTTCAAACCTGCAGTTTTGTGCATGTTCATTTTTACCTCTGAAAACACAGGCAGGAAATTTCACCCCGTGGGAGGACAGGAGAGGGCTATAATCTCTAGGATTTACTGGAAGCCCATGGTTATTAAAGAGAGATGCATTTGTATTTGCAGCAACAACTTTCCTGATATATAGTGAAAAAAATGCAGAGATTTGGTCAAATATCTTGATAAGGATGAGGCAATACATTTCCTAACACTTAGGAAAGCCCACCACTGTGCCTTTGAAAAGATAAATTTTCAGAGGTAAATCTTTAATCGGCGACCTGAATTACTGGACAAGAAAATTTGAAACAACATTAAGAGCATCTGTTACAACAAGCTATGAATGTCCAATAGTTCCAGATTACCAGTAACATAAACATGCTGCAGCATTTATAAATATTGTGGTCCACTTCAGCATACTTCTCAAACTCTTTACAGCAACTTGAATCCTAACTATAATAACAAGGCTAAAACCACATCAATGAAATTCTACTTGCCAGGAGTTTACATAGAAGCTGGATACTGCATCCATGAGATATCTCCTCCATACATGTTGGGTACATAAATGACTCTACCATATAGAGTTGAATGGGAAATATTTTGCAATTTTCCCAAATTCTCCCCTACAAGCTAAACTTCATGCATCTGAACAGAAAAAAGAATAAATATATTGACTGGAGATGTTGTAGAGCTTCACCCAGGCTTTTTGCTTCCTTTCATTTCAGCATTAAAACATTCCTGCAGTTGATCTAATCACTGTCCCGCTCTGTGCCTCAGAGTTTGCTAGAAGTAACTGGAACAGCTCATCCATCTCAGCAGGCTGCAACCACCAGTAACTATAGGTACCTTGATGTAGGTGCAGCTGACTCACATTCAAAGATACCATGATACACATACCTTGACAGCCCAAGTCAGCTTTGATTTTTATTTTTTATACTTCCTTCCCCTAGACACGTTCATTTTGTAGCTTCCACTTTTCAATATCTTTGAGAAGTTTATTTAGGTTGCAGATTGCCTGTGCCGTACAATGCATACCACTATGATGTGTGCATGCACGTATGTATGACCATAACAGACTCAGTTAACCTGGATAACAGAAAATCAACTTTATATTCTCTTCCAGATTGTGTTAGGGTCCTAGAAACAAAAATGAATCTTGCACAGATATCATCTGTAAGCTAAAACTTCGTGAAAATTTTCACACATTCTGAAGAGCAGTATGTTCAAGCCAAGAGAGAAATATTCAACAATCCCAGAACACAAAGCATACTCTGCTATGTAACTATTCTAAAATTATTTCAGTGTCATCTTACTCATCAGGTTATGGCTTTTCTCAGGACTTTGCAACCTTTTATTCTTTTTTATTTATCTGATCTCACGGTTGACCCAGCTTACAGCAGAAGGTTGGGCGAGAGATCTCTTGAAGACCCTTGAAGCCTGAATCTTTCTTTATTCCTTATGATTCTAAAAGGAATAGCACATTTATCACCCATTGATCACGCACCTCTCCTACAAATTCTGAAAACTCTGTAAATGTTCAGTCTGCACAAGAGAAAGTTTAATTATTTCAATTTGAGTGATAACAAAAATTCCTCTCTACCAGTGACATATCTCCACTTTGGGGTCTACAAAACTGAACAGAAATTTGAAACTCCAGTGTCACTACTGAAGTCTTAGAACATCACAATAAAGAATTTTTTCCAGCTAACAGTTCCAGATAACAACCCCATGTGTAACTAACTTCATCTGATTTAAACACCCATCATACCAGCTGCCTGCAGAGAGGTTAAGAATCATGATCTTTCCTGCCATGTGCAGATCAATTAGTTATTCCGCTATCCTTATTCATGCTGGAGTTCAAACTGCAACATGTTATGGTTTTTCCATGAAACACCTCTTTGAAAAAGCCCCATGACCACACCAGGAAAAACACAGTTTCACAGTCTGCGGACAGACTGATGCGCCTTTCCCTGGAGTCTTGCTGCACATATTAGGACTGCCATAGCGCTGCTGCCTTTCAGCCTCGGCTGGCAGGGCAGAGGCAGAATTTCCCCTTCGGCTGGGAAGAAACAGGTCTTTTTTCAAGTTAGAAATCGGATTTCAGTTAAGGAAAGCTCATAAAGATTTTTGTGGCAAGAACTATGCTTACCTCCTGGACAATGCCTCATGGCCATTTTACACCGTCTGGATTCTGCAATGGTTGGGCACGGTATCGTGTCTTTCGCTGGCTTCTTCACTATTTGCCTTGTTCTCGTTTCCAGGCCCCACTTAAATCCACATGTTTTGTTATTTCTGCTGCAAGTTCCCCACTCACTCCACTGACCCACTTCACAGCCTTCTGATAAAGTAAAAGAAAACACAAGTTAGTGAAACTTGTGGGTTTTATTTTTATTTTATTTTTTTTTAATTAGCAAGAATATACTATTAGAAGGCACCACTTAAAAGCTTTACTGTCAACAGGCAAAAATTTTGAAACAAAATTAAAATATCTTATGGAATATGAAAGAATCTTTTTAGCTGACATCAACCTGAGCATAAAACCACCAGGCTATCAATCTGTCTGTATAGACATCATGTCAGACCCAAATATTCAAAAACCCTCCTAAAATCATGAGATTGATTGTTATTTTTCTCTTTTTAAAAAATAAATCCTCGGTTTTCAAAGCTCAAGAGTCCACTTTTCCTGTCCTCCCCATCATGAAATGCAAGGAATAGCCTTGAAAGAAAGAGTCTTTTCTAACACAATTCCCAGGCTTCAAGATAAAACACCAAACTGTGAGACTCAGCAAATATTGTGAGAACTGCCAATGCTGGCTTAGAGTTATACAGTACATTTCTACTAAAAACACTTATTTGGTCATTTATATTTGTTACTTGCTAATGGAAACACGGGGAGCTGCGAAGAAATTAAAAGTGAATTTGAAGCCCAGATGTCCCAGGATTTCAATCTGCCCTGGTCCTAGGCTCTAGCTTTGGCAAAAGGCAAAATGAGCAGGTAGTTTTACAAGGGTGGGAATCCAACAAGTGTGTCATTGACTTAAAGTTCTAATGCAAAAACTGGCCTTACTGAAATTCTACGAACTCTGAGTTATAAATCGTCATACATGACAATTTACAGTTAAGAGGACAGAATATTCTAATGCAGAACAACAGAGTGGCATTCCCAATAATGCAGTATTTAAAAGTTTGGGAATAATATAATAATAATAATAATGAGATGCAGACACAACCCATTAGTGACTATTTCTTGATAGAAAATACCAAGTATCAGCTTAAAAATAGCATATTTAAATGCAGCCACCTGGCCAAAGGGCTCTTTCAGCAGCGCTGCTGCTCTAGAAGACTCACCCACACATTCCATAAGGTCTTCCAAGGCTGCAAATCCAGGGGGGCATCCTCGGAAGCAGCGGCCTCTGTGCGAGTAGAAGCCAGTTTTGCATTTGGTACAAAAGTCTCTGCTAAAGCAGGAGTCGCAGTTGTCTATCCTGCATCCTGAATCAAAGGGATCATAAGGAACAATGAGACAGCAAAGTTAGAGTGAGACTAAAAATGAAAGGATTTACAAAGCGAAATAAAATAGCAAAACCAGAAGTGCTACAATGAGGAATACTGTAATCCTGAAATCTATCTCCTCTGTGAGAGAAATGACAGATCCTCTTTTTTAAATCAAAACTGTAGATAAAACTTGTAGTAAAGTGATATTTGTGTTAATTAAATCTTTCTGGAGGAAAAATGTTCATTGTAAATTATTCTTGTGTTTAAGTGATTTTGAGGAAAATAAGGTTTGATGGATTATTTTGGGAAATATGTATGCATTATATGTACTGTACTGAGTTTATTACTTGTCATTGCAAGTAGGATACTTTTTTTTATTCCATGAGTTGACCCTATAAATAGCCGAACGAACGCTTTTATGTGTTATGTCTGATTTCCATATCTACACAGATGCATGTGCTACCATGCAAAAAACCTCATGTTTTTCTGGATATAACTCCTTTCTATTATTAATGAAGTCAATCCACAAAAAACAGCCATTATTAAATGACCAAAAGACATAAAGCTATAATCGATAGCTAAAAAATAATGTTACCTTTTTAAATACTGAGATTCTCTGAAAATTTAAGAGAAATATGGATTACAGACTCAGAAGCAGACTGTTCAGAAAAATCTTATTTCATACTAAAACACAGCAACTTGGAAATGAACCAGATATCAACAACTATATGCACACCTGAAAAGCAGAAATACTTACTTGGAGGCTTATGAAAATCAGTCATACATACCTACAAAAAAAATGTCAGGGAAAAATGTTCCAAAGATTAAAAAATAAAAGTCATTATATTTGGAACAGTAATGAGCACTTTAAAATCGATTTAAATAATCTAACCCTTCAGCTAGCATACTTAATTTCTATCAACTACATTAACTGTATTCTGTCTTCAGCTATCTGAAATCACAGCAGGCTCTATTCGTTACTTATTTCATGCAACAATATACCAATCTTTTTGGTCATTTATGTCATTCATTTATTCCTCACTCTTTTCTAAAGAAAAAAATCACAAACCATAAGTACTTCTGAAATAACTATTGGCAAATACACCCTAATAACATGTCAAATTTAGTCAATCTTCATAAAACAGATTTTAATATTTATTCTTGAATAATAGGCCAAAATAGGGCATACCACAACACTTAAACTGGGTGGTGGTAGGAAATTATTCTTAGCAAATACAGAAATATAAGGCTTTGTAGATCAGATTTCTTGTAGCGTTGGACAACAAATTAGGCAGATTGCATGAAAAGAAAAAAAAATTATTTCAAATGCTGGTACACCTTTCTTTGGTTAGAAGGAATGCAAACATCAGTATGAAGTCTTGCACTGACAAAGGAAAGCTCTGCAGGAGCTCTTGAGCCACAACCACATGTAACCTGGATGCTACCAACTCCAATGTCCGGCGTCTCTCAAAGGGGCTTTTAGAACTTGTGTTCATATAAGCAGCAGAAGTTGGACTTCTTAGTTTAATTTGTAGGAAAATCCCAAGAATGATAACTTCTTTTTCACAAGGGTTGAACCAGTCCCCAAAGACCAGGAGATCAATGCCCATACAATGACTCTGCAAAATCACTTCGCCAGATTAATGTGTCTGCAAGGTAAAACAGTAGGGTGAGCTGCTCTGGAGATGTACTGCAAAAGTTAATTGCAAGTCTAGTTTGATACACTCAAGATGTACTGCAAGTATTTATTAATTGTAATGCTTGAATCAAATATCCAGTGTATTTAAATATTCAGAAAAAAACATTTGCCTCTCGCCCACCCACATAAGATGGTTTTAGAAGACATCAAGGTTTTTCCAAATCATTTAGTCCAAGGATGAGGTGCAGAACCAAACATTAAAAGAAAAATTAGCATCATGTGACCCTCCCTTACATCCAAGTGATGCAAGTACATTTTTGAAATAATTTTTTAACTATTGCTTTCAAAACATTTTGGGGAGTAACATATTTAATGTATATTCCATTTGAACTTTTTGGGGTGGAATAGGGATTAAATGAGAGACTTTCATTTTGTTTGAAATGGCAACAAAGTTGCCTTTGGATATCATATAAACACTCTTAGCAGGCAAAAAACTGCCTTATGCTGGGGATACCTTCCATAAAACTATTGCTATTTAGCAGTACATACATGAATACCCCATATTTAAACACTACATGAATTAATCAATCTTCTTCCAGTCTCTTGATCATGCTTGAAAATTCCCGTCCTTTTTATATCTTTTGCTTTGTCTTCTATGTCTGTTTTCTTTTGTATCACAGTAGAGTCCTTTCCATGGTAATTATATTTTGGAAGCATTAGTAGGGGCTCCTGCATTAAGGTTTAAATAAACTAAAGAACTAAAGAAGAGAAGTACTGCAAAAGTTAGAAAAGCTAACTTTCTAGAAGTCTATTTCCACTTACAAACTGTCATAGGAACAGTTATAAAATAATGAAAATTTTTAAAGAGTTTATTATTTTTGGTGCCTAGCTTAATTTTATTATATTGATCAAATGCTTTTGGGGAAAATTTTCTTCTTTTTTAAATAAGATTGCTATTAATAAATCACTTTAACTGTGACTAAGGTTAGTAAGTTAGAATACATGAATTCTTTAAATTCTTTTACAGCTAAATATATCAACATGGAGAGAGAAAGAAAGCGTACTTTAGTCTTTAGTTGGACTCCAAAAGAACATTGATACTCCATTTTGAATATTAAGATACATTGTTTTGGAATTAGATACAACTGTGTCAAATTTTGTACTTCTTATTGTTAATCATGATTATCTATGTAGATTTTTTAAAACATAAGTCTTAATGGAAGTATATTGCAGAATTCAAAAAACTTTTGCATTCTAATAATTAAATAATAAATTGGATAATAAATCAGTAATCTAGTATGAAACTTACCAAAGAGCTGTTTGACATGATATACAATAATTAACAAACCCAGCATTTTAAAAAATGGTTTTAGCCTTTATACAAATATACTATAATAAAAAACAAGGAAATATTTTTTAAAGTTAATGATCTGAACTGCCTTCTTTTGATTGCCACAATTTTCAACCCTTCAAACAGATAAGGAAAACAAAATCCTTCCTACTCTTTGAAATAGATTCCCTTTAAATTAACTAGTTAGCTTACTGACATAATTATAAACTGGAACAAGAGAGATTTTGTGGTGTTTTGTGTTGGTGTTTTTTTTTTTAGTCTGGAAAAGGTTCTTGTCAAAAGTGATTTTATTATCTCAATTTACTAGCTATAGATCTAATTGACTTTCTCACCAGTTCAGTGGTTCAATTTTCTGTATGATTTCAGTAGCTAAACCACGCTGCTAGCATATTCTTTTTATTCCACTTAAAATGTTACCTAGAAGTTTCCAACACCAAAAAACCCCAAAGGAAACAAGACCAAAACAGTTGAGCATAGGTAAGATTTTAGACTCAAGGAGCTCTTTAGAGGAAAGAAATAGATATTGCATAACCCACAGTATTCTTCAGAAATGCATTGATTTCTTTTCTCTAAAATAAAGAGAAAACAGTGCCCACTAGAGGTTTCGAGATAGACAAGGGTAAGCATCTGAGAGATTTTAGAAGCAGTAAAGAGAGGGAGCCTAGAAGTGGAAGCTTTGGAGGCACGGGCAAAGATGAGATTGGCACTATGGGAGAGACGGTTGATAAATTCAGTCATGCAGAAGAACCCCGAAGAGGGATCACATACCTTTGGCAGGCCTACCATACTTGCAAGGCAACAATGACAAGGTTGGAAACCTAATCTTCATAACCTGAGAGTGAAGAAGTAAAGGGTGCTTCATTGCTGCTGTTCCCATTCAGCTAGCAACATGATGTCTGTCGGTTAGGGGCAGACACTTGTGAGTGCCTACCTTCCCCTTCCCTTGTATTCAATTTGCAGTGTCTGATCAAGGGTCTGCTTCCTACCAGACCTCAAATGCCTTCTATTTTTGCTCAGCACCACGTCTCTTTATATCCCCCTGGCTACTACCCTCTCAGGACCTCTCAGACTCATCACAACACTCTTAATGCAGCTCTTCTAGCACAATCTCCAATTTTCTTTCCAGTGTTTCTGTCTTGGGAACGTCAGAAAGTCAAATATTTGCTTCCATTCTTCCAAGTGAAAGGTATAAAATACCCTTGAAAGCCAGTCCCATATGAAGCCCACACATCTTCCTCTGGTACCATCCTCACAGAACTGGACTAATAAAAGCACCTAGGGAGGCCCAGAGCAATCTGCTGGTAAGACTGATTAGCACAGCCTATTTCTAAACAGATGACATTTTTTCAAGTGTTACACGATACTTCCCACAAAAGTTGTATGTAAATGCTAAAAGAACAACACTCTCACCTCATTTAAATCCATGGCAAAGGTCCTAATTGCTTCAGCAAGGGCAGTTTTAAACTAACAACTTTTTTATCCCATCAGATAGACCAGAGCCCATTGCAATGACTTTGATGGGCAAAATTAATATTAAAAACCTTAAAGAGATATAATATTTCATAATAAATACGTATTTATAGAGTGAAAAGTGAGAACCGAAGAAGAGCAGTACTCCAAAAGTTAGAAAAGCTAACAATCTAGTAGTCTATTTTCAATCTCAAACTGTCACAGGAGTGGTGATAAATTCACAGCTCCATGACTTCACATCTCAGGGGAAAGGGTGGAAGAGAAGTCGCTACTTTCCCTGGTGAAGCTAAGCTGGGCTGAAATTAGGCAGAAGCACTCTGCTCAAGTATCTTTAGTGTTTAGAGAAAACAAAGTGAAACAACAACTTATCCCTTCGATACAGCTCTGAAATGTTGATTTATGGGACAAGATATATACCTTCTCCAATGAAAAGTCTATTGATTCTGTGCAGTCTCTTAGTTTAGTCTGACAGGAGAGTAAGAACTTGAATGACTGACATTTCAGTGCAGCACAAAGGTAAATTATAGTGTTCAAAACTGTCTCCATACTTGAGAACAGTTACAGAATATGCTCAAGAAAGAAACATATCTCTATGAGCTAATATTGTGCCACTGCTCAGACAATGACCAGGAAACCTACAGAACTGAAGGACCAGATTCTTTGGTTGTTCTTTAGAGGAGAAAAAGGAAAAAAGGTCATGATATTTCCATCAAAAAAGCCATTATCAGAAAAGAATCAGAAGATAGAAATTTAAAATATCTTTGACTTTGCTTACTGAACCAGAGTGGCAAGGACTTAGGAGCCAAACTCCCCTTTTCCTTAATTTTTAGTAAGTTCTAGCACCTCAGAGCACTTCAGAAATAATTTTCTTCTGAAGTGCTTTCACAGATACACCAGATTCTTTTAAAAAATGTAATAGCTATGAACCATGTTTCAGTCAAGGTTAGGGCAATCAGTGTGGTCTGTAAGAAGTGCATTTAGCTAGCCAGAAATAAAATATTTGTATTTAGGCTTTATAATTTCATTTATATCTCCCAAATGTTTCTCTGCCATTTACTTAAATAGCATAAAAAAACCCAAATCTGATTGACATGAATGAAACTTACAATATTTATAGAAAACTATATAAATGGTGCATTAAAGAACTCTGGAAGGAGAAAGCTTGGATTATAAATAATGCCCAAATTGGAGATATATTTTAAGCAGATGAATCACAGTGATATTAAAAGATTTTCCTGACCCGCTTTGGCTTCCTGACACTCATGATAAGCCACTCTTATTCATTCTTCTTTTAACATAAGCATTAACGAATTGACGGACTTACATTTCAGAAAAGAAATCAAAAGCCCGGGAATTCAAATACAAATTCAGACACTGAATTAAGTTTAGACCCGAGTGCATATGCTTTTTCTTGTAAAAAAAGAGTATGTCCTCCTGTAAACAGCTTCATCCTGCACTATTATTACAGACAACATAACGTTACCCAAACAAATACTAGCCTTCCATAGTAAAACTTATCACCAGTTTACAAGGTGAGGCAGAAGAAGCTGAATTGTAGGGAAATGTAATTAATTTGAAGTTCAAAATCAAGTATAAGATGCTCCATATTGAGATCCATGTGCTTCATGGGGTTGTTCAGCCTGAAGAAGAGGAGGCTCTGGGGAGACCTAATAGCAGCCTTCCAGTACCTGAGGGGGACCTACAGTAAGGCTGGGGAGAGTCTGTTTACAGAGGCCCGTAGTGACAGGATGAGGGCCAATGGCTTTAAATTGGGAAAGGGCAGATTTAGATTGGATATTAGGAACAAGTTCTTTACTATGAGCGTGGTGGAACACTGGAACAGGTTCCCCAGGGAGGTGATTGAGGCCCCTTCTCTGGAGATATTCAAGGTGAGGCTCGACGAGGCCCTGGGCAACCTGGTCTAGTTGGGGGTGTCCCTGCTGACTGCGGGGAGGTCGGACTAGATGACCTTGGAGGTCCCTTCTGGCCTGGACCATTCTATGATTCTGTGATGATGATTCATATTTTAACGTACCTTAACAAGAAAGTTCATTATATTAGCTTCTCACACTAAGTGCAATACAATGAATTTTACGGTCATAAGATGTCTATCTCAACTGTAAAATGTGGTAACTCATTTGTAAAGTATTTTTACTGATATGCATAATCTTGAAAAATTCACACAAGCATTATTTTGCCTTTGTGAAAGATCCCTATTCTGTAGCATTCCATTGTCACATTCTTCCTTTTAAAATATGATCAATATGATTGAATATTCACCCATAACTCCCCTTACATCAAAGATATCTTGTAGCACACGTAGTGGAAAACACAGCCGGTCAATTCCCAGTAATGTTAACAACGATGACAATTCGCAGCAGGTTTGCTCCGCATGAAACGCAGACACCAGTGAAGATGACGATGGAAAAGGGAAGGCGAGAACCGGAGAGGATCTGCCCGAGTGGAAACCAGCAACCAGCACTACAGGAAAGACAACCGAACTCCTCCGAGAAAGAGAGGTAATGGTCATATTTTGCAAAGGGAAGCTGCAGACTGAAGCTGAGGAAGGAAACATGGCATTGCTAAATTGAAGAGTTTGGTAGTCTTTGCACTGAAATTTGGTTCTTCCTTGAGGTGCATTTAAGACAACGTAATAGGAGATGATGATCCATGACAGTCAGGGTTTTCCTTTTAAAGGTCAAAATCAGTCTTTCCATTAAGGCATCATTTCAGAGGAGACTCTGGGCCAATAACTTGTGAGGTTGGTAATCATGGGGTGTGACAAACTCTTGGTGGGTCCAAAGCACCTACTTTGCTTTTTCACACTGAGTCCTGACCCACAGCTCCCTTCTCTTCTTGCCCTACATCCCTCTGTCTCTTGCAATCCAGAATCTCCTAACTTCACCTGACCCAACTGTTTTCACACCCATCACGCTTACTTCCAGCTCCCATCCCATCTCTCTGCTGCTAAGTGAAACATCTCTGATGCTACAGACTTAACTTCTCACTGCTGTCCTGACGTGTCCGGTGTCACTCCACACCAGTCTGCACTGACCCACACCACCTTCTTTGCTAATCTTCTCCTGCATTTCCTGAGCTGGGAGAGACTTCAAAAATCCAGACGGACTACACATTTCATAACTCACCTTGTGTGTGTGCCCTCACAAGGGCACATGAGGGACAAAGACTGTGCTAGTGCTAACGAGAGTAAGAGACAGGGACAAGGAGCTGAATAAAGCCATGATGGCAGCAGTTCATGTAGGAGACAGTATCAGTTGGACAACCAATGGAAAGAGAGATGACCAAAACTTTCAGGAAAGACATTGAGGAGACAGTAAGGAGAGGAGAAAAATCATAGGCAAAAGAGTTTTAGCCTACAAGGGAACAGAGGTAGCTATTTATCCTCCTAAGCAGATGTGGCTTCGGTAGTTGCAGGGTGTTTTATTATTTCTATTATTATTATTATTATACTACAAAGAAAGATTTTTAAGCTACAACTTCAGCAGGGGCTAAACATGAGTGCTAGAGAATAGTACACACAGCCACTTGACCATCACAGTTCCTGAAGATTACCACAGGTCTACCATTTCATGGAGAACCATGCTTAGAATACAACAGGCTAATTATAAAATACTATAGTGAGGATATTTTTTAAAATAAAAGAACTTAATAAACACTTAGTGATACATTTCCAGTATGTTCTAATCTTGATTCATTATTAGTTGAGATCTTTTAAATAAATGCCAAACCACAATGTTTTCAATTAGTACTTTACAAATCTAAATTGACTACATATTTAATAAATTGTAATTCAAAGCACTATGATGATTTTTGTTGCCAGACGGATGGAACAAAACTCTTCCATCAAAATACAAAGTAAGGCCAAAAATTAGGAATTTCAAAATTAAAAAAAAAAAAAAAAATCCATTTGATGGAGGAAAAGAGAATGGAAGAGATAAGGAAAAAAAATGCCTACAAAATAATTATAGGTAGACCTCAATTTCTGGCCATCCAACTTCATTTTCAAAATTCCAAATGTTATATCAAGCTTGTTTTTAAAAGATAAAGCCATATTTGAAGGAAACAAACAAAAAATAATGAAAACTATTTCTAAAAAGTCAGAAACATTATTTTATTTAGAGCAAACATTGTTGCTCCTTGAACGCTCTGGCAGATAATGACATATTAATGATGTCTAGCTATTAAGTAACAAAGTTTTTTAAAATATAATTATCTTTCTCAATATAGTGAATTAACTGCATGTGTTTAATAAATACTTGATTTGTTTAAAAACTTCTCTTTATCTTGTTTTTACTGAAGGCACATGGAAGGGTAAATTACAATTTTAGCATTGTCAGGCGCTCCTGTGAGAAAGAAGCTGAACCTAAACAAATGGAGTAGCCAAGTAAAGCTGAAGGGAGCTGTAATTTCTAAAATCTGAGTGCTTCCTCCCCCTAAAAGTGTAAAGGTTACTGTGGACATAGACTAAGTTGAGAGGATCAAGATAGGCTCAATTCATTAATCAGCCCAATGTTAAACCAACCACCCAAGTGACTGATTTCATCTTACTCTTCAATTCAGTTTTGTTTTTCTCTCATGAGATTATTTTTTGTTGGAGCAGTTAAGTTCAAAGTTATTAATTATTAAAGTCATTAATTATTAAAATTTCTTGGAAAATTAACCACGTGTAGCTCTTCTCGTGGGCATTCTTCTACAGAAGAGACTCAACACTTTCCAATTTCATAGAATCATAGAATCGTCTAGGTAGGGAAGGGACCCTAAAGATCATCTAGTCCAACCACCAATCTAACTCTGACAAAAAATAAAAAAGGCAAGCAATAAAACTCACTAAACATATTCCTAAGGACCATGTCGACCCGTCTTTTGAACACCCCCAGGGATGGTTCCCTGGGCAGCCTATTCCAATGCCCAATAACCCCTTCCATGAAGAAATTTTTCCTGATATACAATCTAAACCTCCCCTGGCGCAACTTGAGGCCATTTCCCCTTGTCCTATCTCCTGTGACTTGGGAGATGAGACCGACCCCCGCCTCCCTACATCCCCCTTCAGGTAGTTGTAGAGCGCGATAAGGTCTCCCCTCAGCCTCCTCTTCTTCAGACTGAACAACCCCAGCTCCCTCAGCCTCTCCTCATAAGACTTACTCTCCAGAGCCCTTACCAGCTTCGTTGCCCTTCTCTGGACCCTCTCCAGCACCTCAATGTCTTTTTTATGGTAAGGGGCCCAAAACTGGACACAGTACTCGAGGTGAGGCCTCACCAGTGCTGAGTACAGGGGGATGATCACCTCTCGGGCCCTACTCACCACACTGCTCCTGATACAGGCCAGGATGCTGTTGGCCTTCTGGGCACACTGCTGGCTCATGTTCAGCCGACAGTCGACCAACACCCCCAGGTCCTTTTCTGCCAGACCGCTCTCCAGCCACTCTGCCCCCGGCCTGTAGCGCTGCAAGGGGTTGGTGTGACCCAAGGGCAGGACCCGGCACTTGGCCTTATTGAAACTCATCTTGTTGGTCTCGGCCCATCGATCCAGCCTGTCCAGATCCCTCTGTAAAGCCTCTCTACCCTCCAGCAGGTTGACACTCCCACCCAGCTTGGTGTCATCCGTGAACTTACTGAGGGTGCACTCGATCGTCCAGATCATTGATAAAGATGTTCAAGAGAATGGGTCCCAGTACTGAGCCCTGTGGGACACCACTCATGACTGGCCGCCAACTGGATTTAACTCCATTCGCCACCACTCTCTGGGCCAGGCCCTCCAGCCAGTTTTTAACCCAGTGGAGAGTATTCCCATCTAAGCCATTGGGCAGCCAGTTTCTCCAGGAGGATACTGTGGGAGACTGTATCAAAGGCCTTACTGAAGTCCAGGTAAACAACATCCACAGCCTTTCCTTCATCCAGCAAGCGGGTCACTTTGTCATAGAAGGAGATCAGGTTTGTCAAGCAGGACCTGCCCCTCGTGAACTCGTGCTGGCTGGGCCTGACCGCATGGGCGTCCCTCATGCACTGCATAATGGCACTCAGGATGATCTGTTCCATGACCTTCCCAGGCACCGAGGTCAGACTGACAGGCCTGTAGTTCCCCGGATCATCCTTCTGACCCTTCTTGTGGATGGGCGTCACATTTGCTAGATGCCAGTCAGCTGGGACCTCCCCCGTTTGCCAAGACAAATTTCGTGTCCAAATGTATGGCATTCCCATACTGCAGTGTTCAAGATGAAAATCATCTCCAGGGGGAGAATCTGCATTGCTTTCTAGAGACAAGCAGTCTCACAATTACATGATTCACTGTTACTAGAAAAACAGTCTAGAACCACTTTGCAAATTCAAGACACACATACTGCTTACATGTAGAAAAGAAAATTGTCTTGAAATTCAAAATTTCCATCATTTTAAAGCTGCTGCACTTGGCTGTGGTATTTATTGTGTTACACTTGGCACTAACTATGTTTGGCTTTTAAAATCATGTCAACATTTTCCATAAAAATATGTTCTATAGCTTCTCTAACAAAAATGGGCAAGTGTTCCAGTAATAAAATGTTAAACAGCTTTTGTGCCTATAAAGACATTAATAGGGTAGAAATTATTTCAACTTATGTAATTCAAGCCCTGTAACTCCCAGAAGGATTTTAACATGGCCAGAATTTTTATTATTTTTAGCTGAGATAATACTATCTGAGAAATGCAGTCTGTAACTAAGCGTACCTAAAAGTATCTAACATCAAGTAGAAGAAACCTATTCTATTTTTTAAGAATGTTTATTTTAACTCAACTTCAATCCACAAAATGCCTGTGTGTCCACAATGCACGTATGTGCCGTGCAAGATCACCAAACCAAGAAAAAATTGAAGATGTGATTTATAAATACACCAGTTGGCAGTTACACTAAAATAAAAATATACAATACAAAAATCATTGGAGGGAAACCAGGACTGGTTGGTAAATGCAACTGCATCATTATTCTCACAGGGGGAGACTGTCAAAGGCATGAGGGTGAGTTAAATATCCAGCACTCAACACATGCCAGTGTGGGTTGGACCCAACTTGCATTTATGCTTTTCAAAACCAATCCCGTAATTCAGGGAAGGAGGCCACTTTCTGTAAGTGGTAAAAATGAAAAAAAAAAAAAAAAAAAAAAAAAAAGTTATACTAAATTCACCATCCACCTTCTGCAAATAACTTTTTTTTTCTTTTTAAGAAAGTAAAGAAAGACTGCCAGTAGGGACTATATTTCCTCACAAGCACAGTAAAGGCTAATATAGATAAATTCATCTATTTCCCAAAGCTGTAACTATATTCAAAAACATTTTTACATGGGCAAGTTTTTACAGCCCAGTTTTGAAAGGTTTAAAGTGGACAAGTTGCTGAATTCACAAACGTGTTATGAAAATTAAGGCCAAGATCCTAAATTACTTTACAGAAGGGATACATAAACCATATACTGGTCTCATTTAATTTTTCATCAAAACCTAGCCACCTGGTATAGATTAGGCAGCACTCAGCAATATTACACAGCAGTTGGGAACACAACATGAAGAATACCATATCCAAGGAGCCTGTGCTGGGAATGGGGAGAAAGAGGCGGGACATCATTGCACGGGCTGGGATGGGTCCAAGTGAGTGCTCCTTGTCCAGCCCAACCTGCCACGGCGTGACCTCACATGGGTCTCAAGATTATGTGTGATGTGAAAGCCAGCACCCACTTTCTTACAACGCGGTGTGTCCCAGTGACTTGCCACAGCACCGAGGGGGAGAGTGACAGACATTTAACAGACACTTGATTATTCCAGGAAGCAAAGAAAAGCTATTTCTCACTTCAGGTTCTTAGGTTTGGTGACCTAATTTTGGTTAGACTATGACACACGCACACAAAAAAAAGCCCCATAAGTATGAATTAGAGGTAATAACAATGATTAATAATCCATCTGGCTAATACTCTGCATATGAGCATATGGAAAAATCAATACGAATCAGCACAACTGCCAGACAGCAGTGAAATAATGCATAGAGATACCAGAGCACTTGATTTTAACAGTTGTGCTTCTAGGCACAAACATGCAAACAGGGAATCTTGTTGCACATTAGCAGATTGTAAATTTCCAAATAAACTGCAGTACTAAAAGTGAAAGGTTGTTTGTTTGTTTTTAATAGTACATCTGTTTTATTAAAATAGCAACACTTACATATTAAAGTATGCCTGGTGTGAGGTGTCTGGTCACCTAAAATTTGTGTGGGAACAAAAAGCCTGCAAGCAGCCCACCCATACATTAGTGCATATGCTGACTAATACCTACATGAGGCACTGTTAAATTAATGTTTAATCTTTTTTATTTTCATATAGAGGGACTTTTTTAGAACTAGAAATATCTGCTTAAATCATCATACTTTCCTACATTTCCCTTCTAACTAAAGCAATAATAACAATAAAAATAGCAACAACAATAAAAACTAGGTTACTGCATCAACTATTTAATCTGCTGATTGTTATGTATCTTGGAATGAGCTGGGACGTTCTTTAGCAAAGAAGTCTTATGATGATCTTGAGACATCTGTGAAAATATCACCATGTTCCACAACCTATCATCCTTAAAACTGAGCGTGAATTATGGCCTTCTTACAAAAGCAAATGTAAGAGTTCAAAAAAAACTCACTTGAACATCTGTTCATATCTGGCGTCCGGAGTCCGTAGTACCCCGATGGGCAAGAATGCAAGCATTCACCATATTGTCTCATTCCTTCTCTTCGCAGGAAGAAGAATAACTTGTGTTGGCATCTGATGCACCCATTATCCTTTGAACAAGATAAACAGCCTTTGCAAATTGGATTTGGTCCATAGCTAGCTGCAAAATAAGAAGATAAATTACCCTTTAAGATCATTTGGAAATTATTTTGGCTGGAGGTCCTCTTCCCTCTAAAGTGTTTCTTATCTACCGCATGAGTACAAGTAGTTTTGAAAGGAAGGTTCTGAAACTGCACTCACTCCCATACATCTGTGCTGGCAAGTGAATAAAAAGAAATGCAATTGCTGTATTTTTAATTGTATGTAGGGCAATTTAATGAATTCACACATATTTAAAATAAAGGTACAGGCAAGCAGAGACCAAGCTATATAAGGTTCACCAGTATAATGTAAGTAAAACCCAGGTGCTTGTCCCCAGTTTGAAGCGGGGGACATAAGCACACAACAGCAACAAAATATAAGAACATCAGCACCCTGATATATGCACCTGATATCTCCATGGAAATCCAGCAACTTCATTACTGCAGTTTCTGACTTGTGCAGACAGCAATATTAAGAGTTGTGAACTCTGCAGAACAGGTACAGCATTAGCAACGCATGCTCTCCCTTAGCTCTCATGTCCTAGAACAGCTCTCATCTTGCAGTCTCTTTTTGGTCTTTCTAATGAGAATGTCAAGACAATTATTTAATTTAAAAAAAAAAAAAAAAAGAGTAGCAGTTTTAACTTCTAAGACCCTTTTTCCACAAGTTTCTACCCAAAATGGGTTGAAAATCATATGGCACAGCCATTACTGAAGGAGGACATTTAGTGCAGATTACCATTTTAGGTCACCAGCTGCCATGCCTTCAATTCTATTCTATTCTCTGGTTTCATTTTTTGGTTGTTTTTTTTATTTTATTTTAATTACTTGGCTGATAACTGCAACACAAACCTTAGCTGCATCACTCTTTGCCCTTATGAATAACTATTATCCCGCCTTTCTGCCGAGTCGCAGAACACTCCCCTGTCCCCATGGGCTGTCAGCTCCTCCTCAGGCACTGAGTCAGCACAGCAGGTTAGCAGAGGGAGGATGGCTCAAGACATTCCTGAAAGCAGCACAGCTTAACAGGTCTGTTTTAAATATTAAATTGGCTACAGGACTTAACAGAAATTTTCCAGTTCAAACCTGGTTTACTGGAAACAAAAGAAAAAATTTATGCAACAAAAGGAAAGCATCTTTAGGATCTCAAAAACTTTTTAATAGAGGCCACCCTGATAGCAGCTGGCCAAAAGAGCAAGGTCTATGTTTAATTGGTATATTTTTAAATATTTGAAAGTATTCACACCCTAATATAGTACTCTGGTACTTTTAATTTGTGAGGATGGATAATTGAGGTTGTTCTATGGATGACTTCATCAGCAGAGCCAGGAAAAGAAAAAAGGAAAAGCCTACCACCCTCTGGAATCAGTAGCTGATAAGCTTTACTCTCACCTTCACACATCTGCACACCACATTCCCACTCCCTCTCTGCTCCCGTCCCCCACACATGCCTCACCAAGTTCAGTACGACAGCATTCAACTCCAATCTTGTACAAAATAATCCTAGTGGGTGGCAAGCAGGACGAGAAGCCAAGTGATCCTGTGTGAAACAGCTCAGCCAGTGGGACTCTGAGTGTTGGAGTCCTCTGGCACCAGGCTCACCTGGTGAGATTCTCTTGATGGGAATAGCATCCTTACCCTCTATGGTATACAGATGATTCTTGGGCTCTCAACCCTTTTCCAATGACACATCCTACCAGACCAACCTCCTTATACTCCTAAACCAGTTCCCATCTCCTGTTGCTCCCAAGACCTCATATATAAGTTTTCCTACATTTCGTCTTACAACTATTCTCATTCATAATCCACATCTTCAAAGACATACAAGAAGAGAAACAAACAGATGATGAGCAAGGCATGGATGCATCCCTCATCTCACTGTCAGCAGGGACTGCCTATCTGTAACCACATCAAATAATATGTGACCATGTTCTCTAAAGCAGTTGTTACTTAACACATGGTGGGCAATCCTGTAGACTTCTGAATCCCCTTTTAGTTTCCTTGCATCTCACTCTCAGTAAATCTGTACCTCCAGTTTGTTGAAGGTTCCTCAGAAAAGCCTGTACTCTAACAAAGAATTATAAGGAGCAAAGCAAAAGTAAAGATGCGAGATGCCTAAATTTATTCACTGCTCAAGGTGCTTTTTTGGAGTTTGAATCAGCTGAAGTCAGGATCTTATATACAGCATGTACATGGTTATGACTTAGGGCCAGGCCAATTGCTGAACAGCAAGGATATCGCGAAAGGCTACTATTCTCAATAGTGTGGCTTGGGGAGCAGTGATTAGGCTCTGCAGAAGATACATTTGTTGTGTCCATGTAGGTCTCATGTCCACCTTCCCTCATCGACCCCCATTAAAATTCAGGCTTCTTGGCTACCAAACATGCCTCAGGTTGACTCTACTGTTCAACTTTCCTTTATCTATGACTGCCCATGTGTCACTTTCCTCAAGCATCTCTTTTTTCTATTTCTGTTAAGATCTCTTTGTTGATAACCCTTTGTTCTGCAGACAAATTTAATTATGATGACTTCTCTGGGCTTCAGCCATAGCTCTGTCCCAACATACTCTCCCAACATGAAAAGGAGCTAACAGCATAAAATGATCCTTTAATATCCTGTGCTATCCTTTGTTTAGGAGATGGATGGCACATCTTTCACAGCTTAGGGTCAACAAAAGATATATGAAAGAGTTCAATAATATAGTAATTTTGTAAATTGTATGTATTTATACCAAAATTTTAACTTGTGTGTGGATTCCCCAAACCATGACATCTAGATCCTCCTTATTCATCTCCTGAGCAGCCTTAACAAATGATTTGTAATTTCTATGCCTGTATTTTTTCCAGTTTTATAGGAACGCTGTGAGATTCTGTTTATCAAAAGCTGTTCATCAACTGCTCTGAAATCCTCAGATGTGAGCTATTATAGATGTGATATGTGTATTGTTACTTAAATGAATGATTATTAAACTCACACATTGAATTTGGATAACACAGTTCAAGGTGGTCATGCAGACAATGGTCACATAGTGATGACCTTCCCTGTTGCTCTCCTAGTTACTAAGTTATAATAAAAACCTAAAAATGCATCAGATTTTTTTTTCTTTCTTTACCACATTGAGAAAAAAAAATCACTGAAGAATTGTATAATGGTAAGGGGAGATAATATGATTTGTATGCTGTAACACAGACAGTAAACTTTTTGAAAGAATCCGAAAAAACTTTCCACTGTGCTACTTAGGTACCAAACTGAATCATTTCCAGGTATTTTGCATACAGTAAGTTATTGTGAACTGTATATCACAGAATCAGTGTTATTACACTGTGTTGTTGTTTGTATTCTTTTCAGAGCTTCGTGGGATGCACACTGACTTCTGTGACCTTTCTGCCAGTTCAACTTGTCTCACAGCAGGGATAATCATGATAAGCTCTACTACTAAATTACTTGGACACTGAACGCATACTTTAACAATCAAACACTGTAGCACTGTTTTCGGTGCCACATAGGCATGCCATATTGAAGATACCAACTTAACTTTCTTTCTTTGCCCCTGTGTACACAGGCTATAATTAAATTCTACAAAATGCCCCTTGCCCCAAAGTCTTCCCTTTCCATCCTGGTTTCTTAACATAGCAAATACAATGTGTTCTTATCACATTCAGCTTTTCCAATTCTCATATAACTGCTCTTTGATTGAGGAAGTGAACGCCTCTGTGTTCAGCAGAAACATCTATAAACTTCCTCTTGAATTTCTTCATAACGCTGTCTTTTTTCCTTCCGTATTAGACTGCAAGACAAAATAAGAAGCTTACAAAACATGGTCAATCACATTCCAAGTTACCAGCTGCATCATACGTGATGTAAAACATCACGCTACTCATCTCTATTTCGACCCTGCCTGGAACGCCCTCCTCGGCTCTGTGTGCCAGGCAGGCAGGTTTCCCCCAGCCAAATCCCTCATGGAAACTCGCTCCTCCCACAAGGCCCACAAATGTTAACCAGTGTCACAGCGCTGCTGTCGTCACGTCATAAAACCCAAAACGCACACATGCTCTAAGTTAGCACCATCCTCTGGCTCTCAAAGCGCACGATTGCCCTGGCTGGCTGTCAGGATCGTAAGGTCCTTGCAGCAGGAGCGATGTTCTGTACAGCCACTTCTGTACATAAGTGTGTCCGCGGGTGTGAACACCACACGTGAACACAAACCTTTATATAGATGACGTATTTTCTATTCCTTCTGCTTGCTGCCTCTACAAGTATATCCCAGAGCATCTCTATATTTAAAGCAAAAGCATTTACAGACTTGATTCCCTATGTTGTTGTTTTTTTTTTTTATTATTTTAAATCTGGGATTAAATTTGCCAAGTTTGCAAAGGTTACTTGAGAACATAGACTCGTACCCAAACACTGAATGAAACACTTCTGAACACTTATGGGTGTTCAAAGTTTCATGGTTTGGATTCATATCAAGTAAAATCAAATGTCAGCTAATTATTTTAACTCTTGTCTGGATCAAATGTATTTAAGCCATATTGCTGAAGCGGTTTTAAGTGAATTGTTATGACTATTTGAAATCACAAGAGAATCAACAGTACAAAGTGAGTCCAGCCTGTTCCCCACAAGAACACAAGTTGTTCTGTAAGCAAGAGAACTAAGAGCATTTGATTTCCTATGATCTTACTGTCTTTCAGCCCATACCACAACAACTACTACTAATTTGTGCCTTTCTTGTATACCCACTTGTTAGGTGTCACAAACCTCTTTTGAACCTGGTGCTTGAGCTCACCACAAGAACCTGGTATTTTTACTTCTGTAAAAAAACAGGCTGAAATAGGCAAATGAATCTGAACACAATTGGAGAAATAGGAGTGCCTGGCACAGAAACAAGCAGTACAAAAAGTCATTCCCTAAACATCATTACTTCAGAGGTCCAGGCTAAAATGCTCATTATGTTCCTAATATCACTTGCTGTCTGGTCAATTTGTCCCTTTTTGGCAATCTTTGGTCTTTTGAACTCTTTGAAGTCAGAAACTGAGCTTTCTGGTTCAATGGACACCTTAGTGGCACTCTTGTCCTAACTTGGATTGGAGCCATATAAATGCAGGTAGATTCAGATCTAGCAGGAATGTCTCCAAGACATGTATGATTGTAAACATGAGGTGTGCAGACGGGATCGGAGGAGGGAAGCAACTAAAAGATCACTTATTGCGAAAAAAATAGACTTCATAATCCTGAATTCAAGTAATGCTATAAAGATGTCCCATACGTATCTCAACAAAACTAATTAAAATACACCCATGGTTGGCATATGGCCTCAGCGTACCAAAGAATTGAACAAAGAATACAGCTTTACAGAGACACCAATATTACATGGTATATCAATGTACTAACACTGTAAGACTGCAAGGTCATCATAGTTAAAAACGATCTGATGGGCTCTGAACAGAAGCTGGCCAAGAAAAATACCTATTTTTCATCACAGCTTTGTAAAAGCAAAAGTAAGTTTTGGACAGAAAACTTCAATAACAAAAAAAAAAAAAAAAGAAAGGAAAAAATTGACTAGCTTGACTCTAGTCATTGTCTTTAAGAGAATTAAGAGATTCAAGGTCAAAGGGGATTTTTATGAACAATTAGCCCAATGCCCTGTACAAAGAAGCCACAGAACTTGTGCTTTACTAAAACATATCATTTAAGAAACCATTCAATCTTGATTTTTAAATTGTCAGCGGTAAGGAAACCACCACAACCTTTGTTAAGATATCATAGGGGCTAATCACTCTCACTGTTGAAAATCTGCAGTGGAATTTTGAACTTCAAATAGCAACCACTGGACCTTTTTTTATCTTTGCGTGCCAGATTGTTAACAGTTTTTCAATGTTTTTTTCCCCAATGCAGACACTCTGATCAGGTCAAGTCTTAGCCTTCTCATGGGCAAGATAAACAGAGCAAGATTCCAGAATGTCTCACCGCAAGGCAAAGCATCCAGTCCTTTGATCAATCTCTTACCATTTTATCAACAGGCTTATGGACACCAAAAAAAGAGCTCAGCAATGGAAAAGCGATTGTACTAGTGCCAAATACAGAAGTGATAAAACTTCTCTACTTTTCCTAGATATTGCTCTCCTAAAACATTCATGAGTTATGTAAGTTTTTTGACCACAAAGACACAGTTTCCCAAGTACTACCCTGCTCTGGGTAGGAAGCAGCCATTTTTTGGAGTAACGCAGGAGATCACCCAGTGCTATCTTTCTCAGGACACTGGGCCTTAACCACTTGTGGTCATCTTCTCTGAAGTTGTCCACAACCCAGAAAACCTATGTTCTCCACTCTTCTTCTAAAGATGGACTAACCATAGGGTGGCATTTCACTTCAATGAGTTTGGTATAAATCTGATCGATTTTATGCTCATAAAGGAACAATTTTGCCTGCTTATTATGAAACCATTTCTTCACTTCCATTGGAGGAATTATATTTTCAGTATCACAATTTTATGCTTAAACTACTCTCATTTGTCAGCTCATTTCATTCTCTCATTATTGATATAATGTCCTTCTGATTATTCTAGTCTAGGCCTCAGAAGTCTTCTCTTCATTCCATCTGTAGCAAAAGACAGTGGACTTTTATTCCACTTCCAAATCAAAATATTTTACTTTTGCTACATGGCTATCCAGCTGAATGCTTTCAGGATTTTCTGTACTGTTTTCCCCACCATCATGGCAGGGAGAATCACTGTGAAGATCAGTTAGATATTATTCTCCTTCAGGACCCTGGCAGGTCTCAAGAAATCACCTACGTGTTGAGATATTTTGCAATATTTAGGAAATACAGGCATTATCAGCATTGCATACTGACTACAAAATTCAGAAGCCTACTTCATCAATAAAATGACACATGCTGGTTTCAGGATGCCTTGGTTTCTTGAGAGCATTACTGGCTTTCTTTCCAGCTGGGCTGAATGATCAGTCACAGAGGTATCTTAGCCATCTTTCTTCATTCAGCCATCTGGAGCTTTTAAAGGCATCTCTCATCGTTTACTTTCTGGATACGTGCTATCAACTGGAAACATTTAAATCCCTTTGTCCTCTTCTGTCTGCTATTCACAACCTACCAGTCCTCCCCCTGCCTTCAACTCTAATGAATTCTGCTTCCTTAAAATTCTGATTGTGAATCCTCCTCCACAACTTCTCTCTGTTCAGTTCCTTCGGAGATATTTCCTCGGGAGACATTTCCACTCTCCCTGAAAATGGAGCAGCAATGCTTCCTCAGTCTGGTTGCCCAGACCTCTTCCATTTCCCCAGTGTTCCCCAGTGATGGTTCTCATCCTTCCAGTCCACAAATGTCAACAACTGAGCTGTCAACAACTTATATTTTATGCACAGGATGTCCTTTCTGGCTACCGGATGGAAAAAAAAATATGGAACATCTGTTGCAGGTCACAAACACCATATTATCACCTGCCATCCTAAAAGTCAACTACAGAAATAGACACAGAGAGGAAAATGTCCCACTCCCTGTTCAAATGTCCTAGGAAATATTAGCTTTTATTGCTGTTTGCTGTTCGCAGCTTCACCAGTTTTATCCTAGGTCTTCCTGCTGTCACTGACAAAGAATATTTTCAACACTCACACTTGAAACACTGGGGACAGAAGGTCCAAGCATCACAGCCACAAAGTGCATGCAGAGAAAAAAAAAAAAGTTAAAATAAAATACGCTAAAAAAGCCTTCTTCCTTTGTGTTCATGCGTGCAGGCCAGCTACATAACCTGTTCAGAAAAAAAAAAAAAACACAAACCAACAAGCAAGCCTTACAAACCAACTGGTTCACAAATACCATCCACAGGACATCTATCTTGAAGCCTAGCCCCTCCAAATAATTATATTTTGTGTTCAAAAATCTTACATGATCATAGAATCATAGAATTGCCTAGGTTGGAAGGGACCTTTCAGAACTTCTAGTCCAACCATCAACCTAACACTGACAAAAACCATCACTAAACCATATCTCTAAGCACTACGTCTACCTATCTTTTAAATACCCCCAGGCATGGTGACTCAACCACTTCCCTGGGCAGCCTGTAAAAAATTTCAGTGTAAAAATTTTTCCTAATATTCAATCTAAACCTCCCCTGGCACAATTTGAGGCCATTTCCCCTTGTCCTATCCCGTGTGACTTGGAAGAAGAGAGCTACCCCCACCTCACTACAACCTCCTTTCAGGTAGTTATAGAGAGTGATGATGCATGGTCATGTGCGTGTTGCCAATCCCACTTCTGACTTCTAATTTGCAGGAGAATCCAATTCAGCTATAGGAAAAAATTGCATTACACCAACAAATGGACTGGCCATTTCCTTTCATCCATTCAAGTTGTTGGTTTGTAAAGTGGCTGCTTCAGCTGTTATCACACTGAGAAGAGTCTCTCCAAGATAACCTCTGTTCCATCTGCTTATGAGTTGCTAGAACAATGCTTTTCTAGGAACCCTGTAGTCTAGCAGTACCAAAACATGGCCAATACATGCCCATCGCTGTACTGTTTGCACAGCTGTGAGCAGTTTTGTCTACTCCAAATCTCAAAATGCTTTATCTTATCTGGAATCTTCAGTCTCTGTAAAAATATCCATCATATAAGCTTTAAATAAACTTCCATCAGGTAGTTTTATGACTTAGGGTACATTATAAGCCCCAGATAATTTGATTAAATGCCGGTAGCTTAATGTATAGTAACCTCAAGAAACTCCAACCATAAAATCCAAAAGTATTTTTAACGTGCAATACTTTTGAAGAATAACTTGTCTTCCAATTTCTCGTATTTAGATTTTACATTAATTACTCTTTCAGCTTTTTACACATCTATGGAGTAAAATGTAGAAATCCTTCAAAGCCACTACTTAAAAAGAAGAAAATAATCACACCTGAGATTCTGAGTCGTTCCCCAAACCCCAGTAATTCAAACATGGAGGCAAAGCATCACAAGCCATTTACCTTTGGCAAAAGCACAGATTAGTTATATCCAATGAAAACTGCACAAATCAATTGATGGAGCAGAGGCCAGACCCCAAGTCTGCTTCACCCCTTGGATCTACCCCAAGGCCCATCTCTCCTGCAGTGGTGGGGCTCTTTTGCCTTAGTGGCACAGCAGCCTAATTTCATCAAAGGGACCATCTACAGCTCCCTCCCCCCAGGCCACAGCTCTGTCACTCACCAGTCACAGCTCTCTTGCAGACAGGGAAGTACAGAAGAGTGTACCAGCCACCTAGATGCTCAGCACAGGGACCCCTGTGCCCGCAAATAGTCAACCTTAAACCATCTACAGCAGGAACAGGGAATTTTCAAAACCAGTCACTATATATATGGACCAATATATATATGGACCAACTCTATATATGGTGTTAATGTGTAAGCTGTGAAGAGAAACAAAAATAAAAACCAAATACCTTTACTTTCCTGATGGCACCACCCTGGCTCAGAGGCCTGGTCAGTGAGTCCACAAGACAGTGTATTTCCACCTCTCAGGTGGTTGAAAGTCACTTGGACATAAGTCTCAGAGCTTTCCGTTTCAGGTTCCCATGCTATAGTCATCCAGAAATGCACAGGCTGTCACAGAGCATTTCTTAACTACAAAATTGCACAGAAATGCACAGGAATGCATTTCCCCATGTGCATATTCTGTGTGCCACTATCTGGTGGCACATTCAACAGCAAACTACATCCAGCATATCGCTGCTGCACATCAACATCTGGGACACAAATCCTATTGGAACAAAGTCCCAGGCATTTAAACAAATTAATTTTTTTTTCAAGCCTTTTAATATCTAGAATATTTCAGCTAGCTGCTGTGAATAAGATTCATCTCTAGCACGCAGGTGAATAAACAGAGATTTAATTTTTTCCCCTTTGATGGCATGTTTACTTTGTCTTCTATTGTAAGTTATAACTTTTCCAAGCACTGAAAACTGTGGGGATCCAAAGTAGAGGTGTTCCAACAAAAACACAGTTCCAAACCCAGATCCACCCAAAGCACTGAAGACAAAACATTATTGGAAACACTAAAGCTAATGAGGTGAAGATCCAGAACACTCTGCTTAGGACACAAAGTACAATGACATAAAAGAAGACTTTATGTATGATGCATGATATTTCACTTTGTCTTTTCATACTTTTACTGAACGATTTCTAAAAAGGTAGAAAAGATTGAGGAACAGAAAAAAAAGTTGTTAGAGAAGGAGCTCAAGTCTTTCTTTTCAGTTCCTGGAAGATAGAGTGATAGATATCAGATCTCAACTCCGAAGTTAGATAAGTCATACAGCAACTCAAACAGAAATAAACAGAGGCAAAGACCACATAGTTATTTTAATTGTTATATTAGGCACTGCTAAACTAATGACTACATGCTTAACTATTGTTTACTATCACATTTTATTGTACAGCAGGAACTGGCATGTAAAGGAAATGCCAAACAAATAAACATTTGACAGTGATTGTAAATCTGTTACAGTGAAGAACACGCCCTATTTCTCCAGTTTATAAAGTGGTGAACACACTGGTCAGTGTTTTATAAACACCAAACTTCTGAAACATTGAACAGCTTGTAAGTGGAGCTTTTAGCTTTTTTTTTTAATTAAACTGAAAGGTACAGAAAGTGATACCCTCTAAGAAGGAAAAAATGTAAGATTTAGATAGTTGGGAATAGTGTGGAAGATTTAATGGCTTCAGACATAAGGTGCTGAGTAGGAAATTTTAAAGTGCATGTAAGGTTATATTCACAGTATCTTAAGTTCTGTAGAAAAACTGTTCTACAGGTCCTTACGCAGAGCAAAAGCTAGTTCTGAGCAAAGCTTCAGTGGGGGTCTGTACAAACAGATTTGCCAGATGTCCAAGCCTGATGGAGGCAACCTGGGTTTCAGGTTAGGCATTAGGTTGAGAATGAAGCTTGGACCACACAGAAGTAAAATTGCTCCCCACACTATTGCAGAGGATGAGGCTGGTAATCTCCAGCTAGATAGGACAAGTCTGTAGAGAAACTAATTTGAGTACCGTGTAGATGCAGCGCTGCATTTCCTCAGCTACGGCAGCTGGCAGAGAATAGTTAATTATTACGTTTGCACTAGAAAATCAATAGATCTTACAAGGTCCCAGGTGGGGTATGACGTCTGAATCCATTTCAACTCTTTTGAAGCACTAGGCAGAGAGCAGATACAGTTTTCTCCTTGATCAGGAAGGAAATTCAAAGCCAGATGGAAGCTCCCGTTACTCCAACATTAACCAGTTTCAGTAAGTCCAGGACTCCAAGTGGCATCACCACACTCCTGAACAGGTAAAGGAAGGCACAACCGTTTCAAGCCCCAACTGGATAAACCTTCAACTAACCTGGTCTGGCCTCAGACCTGACCCTATTTTGAGCAGGAGACTATTAAGGGAGGTCCAATCTCCTGCTTGGGAGGTCTCTTCCAGACTGACATCCTGTGGTCCTACAACCTGTGTCTGAATTACCATATTTCACTTCTTGCTTGAAGCAGGAAGCAGCTTGAGCTACATGATATGCTACACATTTTTGATGAAGGAGGAACAAGTAACAAAGCACACTGGGATGTGGAAAGTTTTCTGGATGTCTGAATATATTCCATTTCACAGGTGATCGCTTGGAGGAAGGAAACAAGTATCAATGAAATCGAAACAAAACCTTTTGGAAACATTCTGCAATTGCAAGTAAGGGAACCTGAAGGATATTCAACCCCTGGTATCAATACAGGCTGGGGGATGGAGGGATTGGGAGCAGCCCTGAGGAGAAGGACTTTGGGGTACTGGTGCATGAAAAGCTGGCCTTGAGCTGGTAACGTGCTCACAGCTCACAAAGCTGACCATATCCTGGGCTGCATCTTAAGAGAGAAAAGTTCACCAGAGGAAAAGACCTATAGGTAGCAATACAGGCCAGATCAAAACAGCTGAAATTCAGGAAAGCACAAGACAACATCCACCATTGGCTAAAAAACCTGAAAGTTCCCCCCAATATATCTTTCTTTTGAAAAGAGCAGAAATGTTCCAGAAGGACAGGTGGCACTTTCCTGCCTCCTGCAAGCAGAGAACCTCTCCACAAGCACAAGCCACCCTGCCCTACTGTGACACCAACACAGAGGTTTCGTTATCACACTCCTAAAATGAGAATTTGGATACAGATACCCACTTTGTATTACTGAGACTGAGGAGAAAGGGCTGTACGTTCAAATGCTGAAAATCCTACCCACATCCCTTCATTCCAGGAGGTGACTCTGGTAAGAGGTGATGGGGCACTATTCTGCATCAGACAACCTTTAGTGTCTCTGAGAAGTAAATCAACTCTACGGCCTACAAAGCTCACTCACAAGACTAGAATATTAGTACTGGTGGACTTCCAGCCCTCCCAAGAGACCAGGACAAATTCTTCCTTGGCCATCCGCTAACTGAATATAAAAATGGCATTCCAAGGAAACATTGGTATTGGAGAAATCTGGTATGTCTGATATGAGCATTTAAATAAATTTATCTAGAGTTTCTTTAATCAGGTGGGATCTTTTTGTATTAATAGGGAGCACTACCTTAGTGTGTTTATTATGGGGCAATTCAAAATTAGATTAACTTTTAAGACAACAACCAGGTAACTGCTGATCAAAAATTAGCAGTTGACAACATACCTGTGGGTCTTGAACTGGCTACATTTCCACTGTACAACCATAGGATACATGGATAATTCAGATAACGTGATTGTTTTAAACTTTGCAAGGGCCAAATGTGCCAAGCTTAAATTACTTGTTGGCGTAATTGACTGGAAACAAAAATTAGACATTGGGAAGAGTTAAAATTGGTAATTATTTAAGGATATTCTACTGCACGAATAACAAGACATAGTACCACAAATACCAAAACAAAAATTTAGGGAAAAAAAGACCATTCTGACTAGAAAAAAACCAAATAATTATATGAAAGTGGTATCAAAGAACAGCTTCAAAAGCTGGAAAAAAAAAAGACATAAATAGCAAATAGTGTAATTTAAAAATTTGAGATAATTGATGAATAACCTAAAGAGATCAAAAAAATTCAACCAAAAAACCAACCCCACCCCTCTACGCCCTCAAATCCCCAAACTCAACAGCAAATACAGACCAAAATAACAAACCATATTTCTAACATTTAAAATAACAGCCAGAGAGAAAGCAAAAGAGCCTAACAGTTACACCTTGTGTTTGGAATAAAGCAGGATGTATCCACCCAATGTGATAACACAGCAGTAATCAAAAGTTTGCCATCCATACAAGAGGAAGCGATGCAAGACCATTTGCCAAAGAGAAAAAAAATTAAACTGTCACTGCCAGTCAATGGCAGTTCTGGTACAGTTTTTTTAGTGATAAATATTTGTGGATAGTTTTGCAGAGGAAGAACTGTGTAGTACAGCCTTGTCGCAACCATGGCATTTAACTCAGTCTGCTAATTCATATCATGATTACAGCTCTCGTTACTAGATTTTTAACTCAAAGTAATTAACTGGAAGAAAGAAAACATTTCTTCCCACTGGAAGCAGATGATAGGAACTTTCTGTAAAGACAGGGAAAATCTCTTTAAGAATTGGACTATTAGGAAAGCCCATGGAGAGCCCCAAAAGCATCATCTGAATAAAGAAAATCATAACCATACTGCCATTTAACAACAGCCGCCTAAAAATCAGCAGTACTAAGCATGCTCTCATATATATATATTTCTAAATCTTCATTTACGTAACCATCTATAAAAAAGCACCTTGATATGGACAGGTCTGGGCTCTAAAATGAGAAGTGAAAATGACTGAGAACAAACTTTAATTGCATATATGAGTGCAAGCACATGCACCTAGGAAACTGCATGCAAATGATCCCCTAATATCTGTTTTCTTCACACAGTTATTTTGCAGGAAGAATGTAAAATATTTAAATGCATCTCTCATGATGTATCCCAAATTTACTTGAGTTTGTAATTCCTTAAAATTTTGGGGAGACATTTTTACCACATAAAGCTGCAGCTGAGAATCATAAGCACATTTTCATCACTTTCATCTTTACCACCAGAGGCAATTTTTTAGGGAGTTACGATGCTCACATTTGCCTCTGAAAAAACATTGTTAAACACATTGGTATTTAAATTTATATTTAAACACATAGCTACTTAAACTGAAACCTTGAGTTGCTCTATGATGTTTTTTTTTGTTTGTTTATTCTTATTTTTTTCTGACATTGTGAAGCATACAGAAAACAGGCTTTCCTAACCTTAAGTATCGAACCATTTTAGAAAAAAGGGAATAAGTGATGCGTTTAGAATATTCTCCAAACTACAGCTCCTCTGCAAAACATGACTGAAAAAACAACATTGTGGCGTTCCACACTTGTGCCTCAAGGACTTCCAGAACAAAGTTTGCTCAAGTTATGAGCTGCACACATGTCAATGTGTATATCCACGCATATACACATGTATACATACTCCCTGCCAAAACCAGCCTTACAAAACGACTAATTAAATCATGACATGGAAGGTGCTTGTATCTCCCTCAGATATTTTGTATTCACTATGTTTTCTATTAAACCACTTAAAAACATGGCCTTCATAATTAAAAGGATATGTAAATGAAGGGAGAATTTAGGTTTCCAGTGCAATTTTATTTCATTATTCCTTAAATATACAGGCTGGAATCTAAAACATTTTTTGTCACGATGCTGGCTTTGCAAAGTCAACAAGACAAACAAGCACCTTTTAATTCTGAAGCAAGAATGATAGAGAATGCTTGCAAGATAGTCCTAAAGACTTATCTTATAAAAGATTATCTTATAAAAGATATTTTTTATATTTTCTAGATTATTTTTTCTATTTTTTAAGTCAAAATATAACCACCATGTCTCAACGTAGTACTATTAAGTGTTGCCTAAACACTCATTTTCAGTAACTAATAATACAATCATCCAGATACAGCATGATCCTAAACATGAGGCAGTTCCTAATTTTAGTGTCCTCTTATGCCCAGTAAGTAACATCAGGACCTCCTTAAGGAGTGATGGCATCAGGATGATGGCAAGACAGGACTATCCAACTGACTATGATCAAGGAGTGGCATCACCTCCATGAAGGGAGAGGGATGGGAGCACCAAGCCCTGTAGGTACAGGAACCACCAGTGCCTCCGTGTGGAGCTGTGAACTCCTGGCTTACCATGGCTGCCCCCAGGCTGGTAACCACAAGCAACCAGTGAGGATAATCCTGTGATTATAGCCAACCCTTTACAGGAGACCTGCCTCTACCTACACACTCTTTCCACCTGAGCAGGAGTGGTGGCCCGTGTGACTCTGACCCTGAACTCGGGGCACACCAAAATACAAGGTGCTGTTAACTTTGTGGCTGTTTTCCTTTAAAAAAACCTTGTCTTACATCTGCCTGGACATAAAATGAAACAGGTAACTACCTGATCAAGATAAAAGATAAAGTAGAAGATTTAGAATCACCATGAAAAACGCAGGAGAGATAATCCCGTGTGATTATCAGACTTGGCTATTTCATTTGCAGCCAGAGCAGAGGACTGGATCTTGGAAACAGCTTCCCCTTCTCTGCAAACTTTCTGTAGGGATGGATTCATGATGCAGTGCAGTCGGGTCAGACTAGGACTCTGGCAAAAAGATATAAAATATCCTGCAAAGAAGGAATGAAAGGGGAGGGGGAAGAGGGATATATATATAATAGTACCTTCCTATGCCCATTCTCTCCTCCTACGCTCCTCATATATCACCATTCCCCGTGGAGCTATTAAACTCAGCATATAGCCCCTTACAATTACTATAACCATCTGATTTTTATAACCTCCCACTCCAGGCTTTCATTAACCCCAGACTCACTTGATGCCAAGTCTTCCTTCCTGGAGCACCAAGGCTATGTGTGCAGTCCAGCTGGCGAGTCAGGGAGACGTCGTAAATTGGAAGAGTGTGCTGGAGCTACTTAAAGTTGTGGTGAACCAGAGGAAAAGGACCAATTGCACAGAAGATTTAGGAAACGGATATAAGGTGTTAAAATATCCATCAAGAGCCTAATTTATGAAATGATATCCAGAGCACAACAAAATCTGACACTAAAGTTATCTACATAAACCAAAATCATTCATCCAGACCTGATTCCGCACAGATTCACCCGTAGAAGCAGACCCCAAACAGCCACCCTGCACCTATCGTCACACATTTCCTGACTTCTGGGAGTGCAGCACAGTCAGAAAGCAGCAGATTTCTCAGTCTTGTTGCTGTTCCTCTAATTTCAGAGCTGCCAGACTTTAATTGCTTTTCCGCAACAACCTCACGTGGCACGCTTTGGCCGGGAACATATTTTTATAGACAGTTATAGCTCCCTCTCTTCAAATGGAAACGCTGACAGGTTTCTCACTCCAGAAATACTAGCAGAAGCCATAACAACATGAATCTAGTTGAAAATGTAACCTGTGACCCGGAAAATAATTTTTAACACTTTGTGTTTCAATACTTTGTGTGCCTTCTTAGGGTTAGTTACATGTAAAAATTAGAAAGTGAAAAAGAATCCCAGGTGCCAAAACTGCACAGATTTCCCTCATACTCCACTATGGTTCCTGTTGAACAGCTGCCTCCTCTGTCTCCAAAGATGGAGACAAAAGCATAATTGTCCATATACCTGCATGAAAACATTGTGCTAAGCTTAGCTCTGCTTTGTTGCAAGCACTGTGAAACACATTCATTTTAATTTAGCTTTTAAAAATTACCTCATTCATATCTGGACAAACAGACAGAAGGCTGCATGACACATTACGTCTCCTCTTCACAGCTCTGCAGCAACCGATTTATCTGCAGACAGGTCTAACAGGGGACAACCAGCTTCTGATGAAGTTGACTCAAAGGCAAACTCACTCACATGCAAAATGATCTGCTTACACAATCTCACTCCCTTACAAAAGGAACTGGTTATATGCCAGAACCATGAACTCTGCCTCGTTGAAAGTCAAATAAAATCACCACAAATGCTTGACTCTTCAAACAGCAACTAATCTGCCAATTTAACAACGATTGTGAAAAAAGGGAATTGATTAGAAAAAATATATAAATTAGAAGGGAATTTCATATGTCAACCTGTACTTCCACACCAGTTTGTATGCTGGCTTTCCACATACAGGCTAAGCATTCTGTTCCCTAACTGTACAGCTCTTCATCTGCATCTTCCAAATAATTCAAAATGCCCTGGTACAAAATGTTCCTCCTCATTTGCAGGGATGTACAGAAAATAAAATACCACTTCACAGAACACCTTGCTGTCTCCAAATCAGTCTCATTCCCATGAAGAATAAAGTAGGAATAAATATTTCAAAGATAAGCCAAGTTCTGGTGCTTCCCACCTGCTGAGAGCCATCAGGCCAGGAGCAGGAACCTGGCACTTGAGGACCAGCATCTCCAGGGCTTCCCTTTACTCATGCCCTTCCATAGTGTTAAGTGGGCTAAGGGGAAGCCCCCAGTGATGAGCAACGAGGCACACCAGTCTGCTCTTCCCACAGTGCCTGGGAAGCTACTGGGGCAACCAAAGTCCTGACAGCACTGAAACATGGCAGTAAAGTGAGAGACCCAGAGCTCAGGAGATGCAGCAACCACCACTCCCAGCTTCAGCCTCTACAGCATCTTTCCTGGATACAAAATACTGTGCCAGGGAAGCCCACCAGCCTATGAAGGATTTATAAATATGCTACTGGTTTCTGCATTGATTCCAAGATGGTCCAGACTTGGTTGCATGTAATGACCTGCTGACTGGTAATATTTCTATGCACCCACCTTTTATTTTATGACTAACAATCTTCCTCTGTTGTATTCAGTAGTGACAGAGTCTCCCTAGCTCACTGGATGCAGACGAGCTACAAAAGAGTGCATGTAAATACATACACAGTGCAGTATTTTAGATTCAGCTTACTTTTTAATCATATCCATTAAATTTGACTTTGTCCTACATCCTTTTTTTTCCTCAGAATAAGATATAAAATATAAAATAGAAGAATACTGATTTACAATCAGAATAAACTTCAAGTACTACTAGATAAATAGTTTCAGAGCTAAAACAGCACATTGGGAAACACAAATTAAGAAGTTAGTTAGGATACGCTTTACTGCTTAACTTACTGATTGAACACTGCAGAACATGCATTTAACAATACATAGAAATTCAGTGGGAAAAATAATTACCATCTCCATTTAAAAACTGTCTGAACTCTCTGTTTCCTTAAGGAAACACAGTCTTGCCAGCCTTAATTATAGTTTCCTCCAACGGTAACATTCATGGGTCTTAAATCCTTTACTTAGTTTTATTGC
Source organism: Tringa tobata (assembly GCA_033628505.1). NCBI lineage: Eukaryota > Metazoa > Chordata > Aves > Charadriiformes > Scolopacidae > Tringa > Tringa tobata. The sequence continues at coordinate 10,731,698 of JAHREE010000563.1, forward strand.
CAGTAATTAGAGAGTGTATGGTTTCTGTCCAAAAGATGGAAATGTTTTAAAATATTAAGAACTTTGTCAAGAAAATTAAGTACTTTGGTATTGCTAAAAGACCATTTCACTCTTTCCCCTCTACTTCCCCCCACCTTATTTTGCTGAATGAATTTTGGAACCTAACGCGTATCGTGCTTGGATTTGTCCCAGACAAATGAACTTGAAATCGTTATTTATCATTTACGATGTCTTTTCTAAACACATTTGGCAACCAAATCCCAGCCAGATCCCTTTCTAGCAAAGAGTTTGTTTGAGCAAGCAGGGCTTTAGGCACCAGGAAAACAATTTGTACCAAGAGTCAGAGTACCAAATCCGAACTTTCTATCTTAAATATATTCTGCGAAAGCAAGTGTACTTTCAGTATATAAGTAAGTTACAAAATATATGACTAAAATGAGTGGGCGGTATTTTGATCATTGCAGGCTAGAAACAAAACCATAGGTTAAACAGCTTTGTTAAGGAGTGGAGTGGGCACACATACCACAAAATATATGCCTTAGCCATCTTCCCTTGTATCAGTCAACTCACAACACCTGCTTTGCATCCAAGTATCGTTAAGGGAACACAAACAAACGGCGCACAGCAAAGCAATGCTGCAAAACGGGACATAGACCCTGCAATGTTATATCACTTATAAAACAAAATCCTTGAACTAGAAACTGCACTACAGCCCCTGCTGCCTCAGGAAGCTGCGGTTTGCTGCTTGGAACGCTTCACTCATATACTATTTTTAGGAATGTGGACATCTAGATAAAATTTTGTAGGCACACAAAGTTATCTAAGGGTAAAAGTTAGTTTATCATATTAAAAGACACAAGAGATGAGGAATACAGAAGAAGATGTGTTTACTGAGGCAGTCTTTTTGCAGAATGTGGTGATTAGGAGAAAAAGAATTGTCATAACTCTTTCAGTCCAAGTGGTGCTCTTAGATGTCTGCACCGCCACAAGGCTCAGAAGGGGGTCTCAGAAAAAGAGATGATAGTTTCAACACCTCTTCTTTTCAAGAATGGATTTCTTCCCCATAAAAAGCTGGTGGAGAAGCAAGAAGTGCTTTTGGTTGGTAATGAGTAGGCTGAAGTGTTTTTCTGGGTTCATCCAGCTGACTGTGATCAAGCTGGTATCTCTCTCTCCCTTTCCCTTTCTATTTAAACATGAATGTGGTCTTTCTCATAGCTTTGTTCCTACTGATGGCACATATACCACTAGAGTTTGCTGAAGGGACAAAGACCTCAAAGGCCTTCAAGTGATCCATCAGAAAACTCTTTGTTGTACCACCATCATCTTACCCTTTTCCTTTCCTCATAAAAGTTGCAGCTAAGTGCTGTCTTACCAGGTCCTCCTGCAGCCCTTCTACAACCACCTAGCGTGGCATGGGCCCCTGTGGGAAGGCCTACATTGTATGTGCAGAGAGAATCAGGAACACCTCAGTTAGGAACTGAGATGCTCAAGTATTTACATGCCCGAGTATCCGATTAAATGTGTTCTGTAGCAGAGAAGCACATCACATCACATCAACTTTTTACCCCAGAGGGTCACAAGCTGGTCTTCTCTGAGGGCACCTAGGAATATTAAGGGCATACAGAAGGAGTTTCAACTAGTCTGCAAGGAGATTACCATGCAACACAGTTTTACAGGGGGAGAACACCTATGGGGAGGTATAGACAAGAAAAGGTTCAAAAAGGAAAATGAGTCCATCACATTCACACCATCTTATGCTATTCCACCTCTTTTATCGGAGGAAAAATTACCACAAACAACTTTATTCCAGGCCAGGACGCATTTGATTTGAGCTCTTTACTTCATTTCTTTATGGTACAAGATACACCTTACCAAGGAGGAGCAGAGATACAGCAACAAGGAAGCATAGGTTATATTTCAACAGAGAAATTCTTTATGCTGCAGCTAGGTGCCCCATCTTTATTTGCAGTTGACAGTAAAACAGTGACTAGTTTTGAGTAGTAAGATGCTTAAAACCATTCCTACTGCCATCCCCCCGTTCCTGTTCCTTGCCTCCGTAGCCCAGGTTTGGTTGTCAGAAAGGCTGCAGGTTATACATTTAGACTCTGTACTGAACCAGGGGAACATTCGCCAGCGTTCAGCTGATTTAGTCATTTAAGTTATAGGAATTTTATATACTTTAGGGACTGCCTTTCTGCTGTTTGCCTTTTAGCAACTCTGCCATTCCCACCCCCATCAATCCTGCTGTGTACAGGAAGTCACACTCCTTTTCTAACGATGGGATGTGTCTGTGTGCGTGCGTCTGTATCCAGTGCTAAACCACTTCCTCAGGCTTCAAGGAAAGGTTCTTGGAGAAGGTGGTGTGCAGAGGAGTAGATGCAGAACAAAGCTCTCGTGGGAAAGGGAAGCGAAAATAACCACCAAGGTGACACCAGCAAAGGATACTCCCGTTTCATGGTGCTGGCTGATTTCAAGTCCCAGCTGTCTCAGAATTGACGACTGATTATTGGATAAATTCTCTATACTGTAAAAGTCCAGCTAATACTTTAAGAGATTCTTCAAGTTTCTTCTGTTCTCTAGCAGTCCACAGTTCCATGCTTACCTCCTAGACATCAGCTGTCAGTTCTGCAGGCTGCTGGGACAGACTGGCTCGTAAGATCCAGCTGGAAGTTAACGAGCTGAATCTGGCCCAGAGCCTTTTCCCTGGAGGAGGAGGGACAGGAGGCAGCATGGCCCAGCCATCCGCTCCTCGCACAGCTGGGCTGGCAGCATCGCCACCCCACGCCACCACCGCCTCCCAGGAACACCAGCCCTGCAGTTTCCTTCAAGTGTGGAAGAAAGAAGAGCCAGCAGAACTGCGAGCTGCTGTTTATCAGAATGGGAGAGGAGTCAGGAGCAGAAGAGGTCGGCCTCCAACACAGCTCAAGGTTGTCTTGAGTTTCTGCTGCTGCTGTCTTCCCAAGAAGAAACTCCAAACTGACATCTATTTCTCATGCCCAGTGGTTAAGAACAGACCACCTTGGGCTAAATAAAAACCTAACCATCCTGTGGTATGTTACCTGTGAAGTCCTCAAAACAGAAGACCAAAAAAAACCACCACTTTTTGGAACCAGACCAGAAAGGCTGAAACTATTAACTGCAAATGTGCTAATCCTAAAGCTTTCCTCTCACTTAGCAGCAGGAATTGTCAGTTTGATGTACATGAAGGAATAGATCGTTCTTAGCAGGGCTTGGAGAAGTCTCTGAGTTTTTTTCTTCCTTGCAGAGAAGATTCCCGTGGTGGGACTCAGCTGGAAAAGCAGGGAATCACCAGGCTCTCCCAGGTAGGGAAAGTGTTACTGGAGTCCCGCCGAGCAGCTGGTACATCTCTGCCCATTCATCAGCTTTTCCTTAAAGTTTCCTGTGGCTCAGGAAATTTCCCTCCAAATGCCCTTTTCTGCATACACTACCCAGCCAACAGAATTTAACGGGACATGCTGAAGTGGGATTTAGAACAGGAAAAATGAAATTAGATATTCAGAAAACCTCTGAAAAGGTCACCTTTCATAAAGAGGAGCGATCATTTGGTCAATTTGTCTCTTTTAATCTCTCTATACCTACTGGTAGGAACGTTTCAATACTTTAATACAAAAGAGTTTGTGGAAAAGTACCTGCCCTTAGGAATTAATATAAATTTCAGAAAACACCAAGAAAAGAAAGCTAGCCAGCACTGCTGGGATAGGGGTGGCTCTTTCACTCTTATTCTTAGAGCCCTAAACTTCCTTTAGACTGGAAGCAGAATTTTAAATAACGTTGAACACACACACACACACGCTTGATCTCTGTAGCTGAACAGCTCCACCATTTGCCATCAGAAAAAAAGAGAGAATTAATCAGTAAGACTCAAGGGAACCAAAAAAAAAAGGAAAAAAGGGATCAGCCCAGACTGACATCAACTCCAAATTGTAACCCCCCAAATCTCTTCTTTCTCAAATTTCCCCTCTCTCAAATAAAGACGATGATTAAATAAAAATGCATTTATTAAAATTGGGAGGCACTTGAATATACGATTTTAGTAAAACAGTTAGGAGTTTCTGAAAATGATACTGTAACAGTTTAGTCCTTGATCCGTTTACACTAAGGATGAGTCTCATCTCCTGGCTGCTGCTCTTGCAGACATGTGTGATCTCAAAATATCATGTGTCAAAACAAACAAATAAAAATTCATGCAAAAGTAAAAAAGCTCATCCAAATGTATCTAAGTGTCTTTGGCAACACTAGGCACAAATATATGAGAGAACAGCCCAGTTTTTGCTAAACTGATGCATCAACTTCTGACGGTATCCAGAAAGTGCACAAATGTAAGATTCTGGCATACAGCTGGGGAAAAAAATAAAGTTAATCTTTATAAACCACAAAATAACATCTGCTTACAAATGTGGTGCAGTTTCAAGTATGTTCTTGTGAGATCTCCCATCTTTACATACTTACTGTGCATAGCATTTTCACAGACTAAGAACAGAACCTTTCTGAAGAAGACACCATCATGGAGAGACGAGGCTGAATTCTGCTCAGCTCCACTTGTAGTGACAGGAATCCATCACCAGCTTAATCCAACTGGCTAAGCAAATCTATGAGAACAGTTGCACCACAGCCATAAATGGAAAGTATATTGCTACTCCTTATTTTGAACGGTCTTAAAAACAACCTTGTTTGACTAGATATTTAAAATCAATCACAACTATACAAATTAGGATTTGTTTGAAAATGTTGAGTATGGAAAGTAACTTTCAAAGTGAAATGATGGGAGAGTCTAGACAATAAATGGTACCAAACCAGCATGCCTGGGACAATAAATCAATCAAGCAAGCCATGTCCCAGAGATCAAGTGCTATTCTTTTGCTTGGCATCAAATAGCAAGAAGTTGTTCTCCCCTTGCCAGGTGAAGCGACAGAGCAGAATACCCTAACCCTTCCCTGCCTACACTGAGTCTGCTCTAACACCAATAGAAGTTTGTGGAACTGGAATAGAAACAAGAAAGGACAAGCACAAATGAAATAATCAATCTAATGAGGTGCTAGAAGTTACAAGACCGCACATACCACTCTAAAAAGCCTACCTTAACATACAGGTGCACACAGGTCAAGTATTTTCACCTGCACACAGCCAGCAACTTTACCGTGAGAAAAATTACACACTCAGTTATAAGGAATCAGAGAATAAAATGGGAATTCTCTGTTGTCTATTTAAATAAGACATAAATACCTTAGGAAAACACGATTTTTTGCAGTAGAGAAGGGAAAAAAAATGAATACTCAAAAAACTGAATTCAAATTCCTCACTAAAAAAAAATAAATTAATTTGCTGAACGTATTTTCAGTAAGTCCTTCGAACCCATGAAACGTGAGTCAGACCAACTCTTAAAACACTTTTAAAAAGCACTTTACAAACTTCCTTTGATCAACACCGGAGACATAAAACCCACCTACAAGGTCAGCTGTAGAGAATATCAAGAAAAGCAGAGGCCACACAGAAGCACTTGCCTACACAGACAAAACAAATACAATACATATAAGATTTCAACACATTTTCAGATCCTTTTGGAGTTGGCAGAAAATGCATATTCCCTTGAGTCCCATTGAAACTATAAACTTTACCCAGGTCTCAGCTTTGAGAATCTGTTGAAACAACTATGTTTTCCACAGTGTATTTTGTGTTGACTATAAATGTTGGGGAAAAAAACCATGTACTTTCCCCTTGATTTTTTTTTCCTCTTTGCTCTCCAAGTCAGTAAGTGAACATATGTAACAATACAAACAACAAATTATAGCATACTGTGGGAACTCTAAAACAAACATATCACCACAAATATAAGTATTAGAGATAAAGATCAGTAACTACAATGCAAAGAAAAAAATATTTAGGAATTAAACAGAAGGCAGAAGCCAGTCAAGCATCAGTGCCAAAAAGCAAAACAATTTAAGAGCCAAACCACCTCTCCACCCTCTCACCAAAAAAGAGCCCAGGATGGTAACTATGCAAAGCCAGACAGGAACCAGAAGAAAACAATAAACTATTTATATATACAGAATACTATGGAGAGGTTAATATTTCTGTGCAAGTGAACATACCAAGATTAGGAGCTTGGCAGGACAACCTCATGTGCTTTCTAGGCAATCCTGAAATTCAACCTACCATGGCAAGACTCTCCACAAACACTACTGTTGAAAAAGTTTCAGCTTTTAAGCTGCTTTAACAGAATTGGCAACAAGCAGATTTCTTGATTTGCTAAGTATTTCCATCAACTCACTGACAGTTGTGACAATAGGGGTGTCATCCATAGGAATCGTGTTAGCTTTGTGCACACAAAGATTTGAAGGATATATTGACTCCAATCTACTTTCGTGAAGTCAAGGTTTTGAAATACAGGAATAAAGAACAGGAAAGGACCTGAGCAGGTTTTACAATGTAAAACACTTGTCATAATCCTTTTAAGTTCCCTCTTAAAAGTGTTTTTTCTACTGTAATCCCTTCTGCTATCATTCTGTAATGGAATGATGTTTCAAAAAATTCACTCCACCAGAACTTCCCAGACTGGAGCCCACCTGGGGGGATTCTGAATCTTGTCAAAGGTATTTCTTTTCACAAACTCCCAATTCAAAATACTGTTGTGCTCAACTCCATTGAAACATATGCTCTGCTTTACTAAAGTTCATAACGAACATGTTTTAATTTCCACTACAGACATCCTGGATCATTCTCAACTCTGAACAAGTATGTCCTTGTAAGAAACTACAATATTGACCAAGCGAAGGATGAAATTCACCTCACTTAACTTCACCAGCTAAAACCTTAAGGATTCACTCTCAGGCCAGCCCCTTGGGATAAGACAAATTGCCCTCTGGAGATACTGGCCTCTTTCACTGACTACAGAAGAACCTAAAAGCTAAGTGGGCAGAACATCCCCGCTGAGATGCCAGTTTCATTTCACTGACCAATGGCCGGGTCAGACTGAATCTAACCTTCAGATGGCAAGAACTAAGTGAAATGGGTCCCCCTCGAAACTTTAATCTATGACATTCTTATACTCTCTTTGTTGTAACCACCTCTGCAATGCAAGGGTGCTAACCTCGTGTGGGCAGACAGATGCTTGCCAGGAGTATCTGTTTGCTAGGCAGCAGCTCCAAAAATACATCATTTGCATAAATACCTAACAGGTAGAATAAAGACACTGCAGTAAAATGAGGGTTATTTTGCCTTTTATTTCACAAAAGTTCTGAAAATATATTTTTGCTCTACATTTAGCTGTAGATCACTCAATGCACATGGATTCATATCACCTCCTTGAGGTTGCCTCTAAAGATCCCTTTTATCACAGTTTATTTATTACATTTAGGACTCCTTCACCACACAAGAAAATTACTTTTGGCTTAAATTTCAGTACAATTACCTTTCAGTGGTTGAATTTCCAGCTTTGAGATTTAAGGGGATTTTCTGGGGTTTAATGCTTTTTTGTACATATGTGCATTTAGCATTACTGTACTGTTATGCTATAGGAAATGAGGCAGTCGTACTTGGAGAACACCAGCTTCTTGTTAAATTCAATCAGCAGACAAACAACTGTGTCTTTGTCACAGAAGCCCAAGTTCAAATGCATAAGGATCAGATAATGAAGGAAAAAAAAAAATCTTGTATGACACAATATGCTTTCACTTTATTTAAGAAGTGAATGCACAAGTATCTAAATCAGATGCTCTGGTACCGAAGCAGTTTAAATGACTGCATTTTAAAGCCTAAAATATGTTTAAGCAGTTGGATGTTATAACAGCACACACCACATTGAAATTAAGTTAAAATCAGCCTCCATGCTGGCAGTTTGAAATGTAAAAAAAAAAAAAAAAAAAAAAAACAAAACAAAAAACTAAACAAACACCAAAACCAAGAAACCCCAACAAAAACCCCCATATACTACACACACAAATAAATGCCCCTAAACTGCAGAAATTTTTCTAAAATTTGGGGAAAGAGGGGTTAAAAGGCAAAGAATCAGAATTCGTTTTCAGAAACAAATTATCATCTCAACATCCTTGTCTTTTATGTTCTGAATATGTAACAGGAAGTGGGAATTGTCAGAGGTATGTATAACTGTGTCTATAGCTATAAAGCCAGCTAGCCTCATTCTTAGAGAACTTCTAGTTAGAACCTACTCAGATTACATGCAGATAATAAAAAGAATTAAGCTAGGAAGCTGAAGGGTTTTTTTGCCCACACGTTATTTAAACGTGAATCCAATTACTGAAGTTTCATGGAGCGGCTGTCTCACTCCATTCGGTTTCCCCTAAAACAAAGATGATATAGCTGTATTGCGGTGGTGAGGAATCCCGAATTAACGCGGGCAAATTAAATCCCTTCTACAATATTATTCTGCTGTGGGAGGGGGTGTGGAGGAATCCCTTTTAGCATAATAAAAATGATGGTGATATAATGAATAATTATTATGGGATTTTATAGCTGGAAGGCATGGTAGTTATTTCAAAGCTATTTGTAACCAACAGCCTTATAAAAAGCTAGAATGTATTACATATGTGCAGAAGGTAACTGCAAGCATGTATTAAATCCCAACATCTGAAGTAACGAACGGATGTTTGTTTCTACAGTAACTACCTCTTTATCAAATGTGGGCTGATGAGCAACTAAATTAATTAATTATTAGCCTTTTAAGAAATAAGAAATGAAGACGTAAAAACAAACTGTTGTGAGATGAGAGCTTCCCTTTCCCTCTCTGACAGCTGTATCATTCCCCTCTTTCCAGCAGCAATCTGGTTTTCTGTTGAAACGCATGGGTGGACGAGCCCTGGTGGAGTTAAAAAAGGGCTGATGCCAAAGAGCAGAGCCCCCAAAAGGGGGTTTTGCCAAAACTTAAAATTTGGGAGAATGGGATCCCAAATACCCAAGTTCTGAATTCCTGTGATAAATATAAAAGCAAACAATGGGATTTTTTTCTTTTCTTCTTAAGAAAAAAAAATCTGAAAAGGAAAAATAGAAGAAACAGTGTCTTCAGTTTGCTGCCAGTCTGTGCAACAGTCTTAAAATGCATTAACACTTTACAGACCATGACAACTTTTAATTTTATGCTTTATCACCCTTGCTTTATAGAAATATCAGAGATGAAGCACAAATATCCGTGCAGAGTGTGGAAGTGGAAGATGCACCTGAACATGGGTCTGTCACTTTGAACAGCAGAACTAACTGCTCTGACTGTCACTTTGAGGGGGTGACCTCAAAGGGGGTGGTAAAACAGCTGCTTTCAAAGTCAGTCTACTTTTTCAAGCAAATCTAAACAGTTCAAGGATTAATAATTCAAAATAATAAAAAAAAAAAAACACAAGGAAAGTAATAGAAAGGTTGAAATTTACTAGTTTTTCCAGGAAAGTCTTGGAAAAGACCATTTTTGTATGCCTTTTTTGTAAAATTTTGATTTGTGACACCTAGACAGAACTTAGAACTTCAACAGCATGGGTTAATTACCCTCACATACTTAAACACACACACTTAGACACATTTCTCTGAACTGCATAAGTTGTTATAAGACATATAATGAAAACCTAGAAGATTAGATTCCTGCCTATGCCCTTTTAATAGATCCACAGCCTTTATTTTCTACCAAAACATGCTTGTCTTATTAGGGTAGTGCTATGCAAATGTCCAGAATTCCCATCTCATGTCCGTCAATAGCTTCCATGCCCCTCTTGCAGATGTCTCAGTGTCTCTCTACAGTTCTGGCCCCGGCAGTGGCAGACCCAGATTGGGTCTGGGTGGGAAAGCAGCGCATCCCCTGACGTGATGTGGGTACAGAAACACTCCCAAGTGAAGCACTATTATTATTTTTTTTTTGGGGGGGTGGGGGGGGAGGAGGGGAGAAGGAGCAGGAAATCAGAGCACTCACATTATGTGGCCCTATGATAGCTACCCATTAGGACCTAAGCACTAGTTTCTCCAAAATTATACATAGAGCTGCTTTTTGCAATATTTAGCCATGAAAAAAACTTCTAAGAACTAGTTATTAACATTTCCGTATAAAAAATTACCACTGATCCAGGAAGACTGCATCCTATATCCATGTTTTCCTGTATCTACTCTTTTAGTCTTTACTCTGAAAGAACATAAACTAAGGTATGCATTGAAACAGTTGTTTAAAACGCAAGTGATGTACTTGAAAAGCTGCTTGTTGTTCAAAATTAGTTTTTCCTCAAAAGCAGGGATATTGCATTTCAGTTTTCAGGAATTTAAAGGGAAAATGCAACCAACACTGATGCCTGTTTATTGTAACAATATAAACCATAGTACTGTTGGCTTGAATCCGTTAATGAATTAATCTTTGTCAGAAGAGTGTCTATAAAGAAGGTTCTTAAAAGACCCCAAAGACATTATAGCACTGATGGTTTACCATTATGTGGTATAGCAAAGTTTTACTCAACCAGTTCTAAAAGCAGACATATGGAGTCCATTAAACCCCTCTCTTTTTTGTGGTGTAATTCTGAATGGCTGTATTATGCTACTTATTTAAAATATGGATTGTAACTTCCACCACCAATTAATAAGAGTTCTACACGTTGCATGCAATTTATAAAATGCACAAACTTTGTCATCAGCACCTAAAACTGAAACAATGTCAAGAACTGTATTTCAGCTGTAACAAAAAGGAGATTAATACAACAAGAGCCAAATAACTTTGACACTAATTAAGTCAGGGACACACAATCTAGCTGCTGTTAAAGTCACTGGAGAGGTGCTTCTCCCGTAAATCTCCTGATATTTTGAACGGTCCGTCTCTTTTTTTTTTAAATGTATATGTTGCTATCCTCTGTCACACATACATAACCATACTCAACCACAATATTCCCAAGTAAGGAATTTACTTTTAATTCTAAAAGAAAATATTTTAAAAAAGAATCCCACACACGAATCTACTCCCTTCCATAATAAAAACTGCCTTCTTCACTATTCCTTCCTCTTGGTGCCACATTCTGTCCCCCTACACCAGCATCATCTTTTCCTACCTTCCTTTTTTTATGCCAGCTCTTTTGGACTTCCTCATCACAGCTGTTCGGCCTCAGTCTTACATGTAGTTTCTGAATTCAGTGGAGTTCATTATGAACTTATAATAACCCTTGCATGCACCTTACTTCAAGGTCAGGGCTACAACAAAAGATCCCAAGAAGCAAGGATCAGGGCACACGCTTAAGGCTGAAGTAACTGTCTTCTTGCCAAGCATCCTACCCAAATAACAAACAGCAAAGAAGTGAAGCTTAAGAGATACTTAGAAAAATACAGCCGCATTGCACTTGCACACATACTTATGCATATATGGATTATCAGTCAAACACCTCACAGCAGAGATGAACTGAAAGAAAGCAACACGGGAAAGCTCATATATCTCTACTCGTCCCTCTATCACAGGTAAATGTATCATATCCTAGAAGATGTTGGCAGTTAATGCTTATCAGCAACTGTTAAATATTATAATGCTGAAGCTAGACTTAGGTGAATGTCAGATTACTAGATAAGTGCTTAATCAAGCAGATACTACCACCTGCAACTTTACAGCAACACTATTGCAGCTTTTCCCTTCCTATTTTGGCCTCGTTGGCTTTATTCTGAATGGGAAAGGGAAAGAGCATCTCCACATGAACCCAAGAAAAGACTTGTCTTTGAAAACCAGCTCTTACACTTTATCTCCTTTCTGTAGTTATAAAACCTTGAATACTTCATACAGCAATCACATAACCAAGATTTAACAATCAAACATAACACACAGCAAATGTTCTCAGATGAGTCACTATACTCTCTATATTCTTGATTTGTTGGCTTCTTTGCCAAGCAATCATGAGCTAATTACTGGGCTAACTATAGAACACCAAAATCACTACATCTGCTCAGACATGGGCATTAAGGAAAAAAAAGATTTCTCATTTCATAGTCAAGTTAAAATGAAAGTATACGTAATGATAGTTTTCAAGAGATCTCATTACAGTTTTGCTTCAACTATTCATAATTTTTCACATAAATATGTCTTTTATGTTTTTAAGAGGACTGCACAGCCATATCATCTACCACCACAACCCTACCTTCAGGGTACTCTCCCAGGTCTTGTAATGCATTTGAGCAGACTTGAGTTCCTCAGTTCAACATTTGGAAAATTCCAATAGATCGGGTAACATTGCAAAAACAGAAACAATCTCTCTACAGAACACAGGGTGCGATTTTTTTCATTGCTTTTGCATCCCACGCACGCTAAGTGAGCAAGGAGCAATAACAAATGCTACTGCAAAAGGATTTACTGCCCTTTTAACCAATATGAAAGCCAACACCGTGGACAAGACAGAGTTGCCCACTGTACAACACCTTGGGATTCACGATGCAGGGTTCATAGCCAGGCCCTCTGTACCCAGGAATGCTTCTGGAGCATCCTCCACTGCATCAGTGACCTGTTAAAATCATCATTGTATCAACACAGAAACGCATCTCTCCCTACTGACAGTTGTTCAAATGGCAAAGTACTTGCCAAGAAAGGACTGGCTTTTGTTCAAAGAAAACAATGCAACATGGACAACAGGCAGCCAAGCTGAAACAGCAGCTTTTAGAAGTAGCAGGGAAAAAAAAAATAATTAAAGAAAACTATACAACTTTTTCTGAGGTATCTCATCTTTTTTTAAGGAACTGTAAGAGGAATGTCTACTACTGTTACAGATACAGGTACCACTGCTGGTAGATATTAAGTTTCCAATTATTTGTTATAACACAGCTGAGAGTGATTAGACAGTTTACATATGACTGCTAGGAGCCCGGTGCACATTATGTGGGCCATCAGGTCCTGCAGCCTAAACACAATTCTTGATTTAATGGATAAATGAATTTTGCTAAACCACTTCAAATACAGGAATGTTTTCTGAATCTGTGCACAGGCTGTTAGTGTATTTCCATGAAGTCTCATTCCAAAGAGATCGCAACGCACTTTGTCAGACCCAATAAAACCTGCACCCCAAAACCCCATACCAATGAATTTGGTACTGTTTTCTACGGCTGCCTGTAAGCTTCTACACTGATGTCTTGTGTGGCAATTATCATTCTTTTTACTAAATGGTACTTTCTATGAAAGCTGTCTGCTTTCCATGAAAAAGTTTTTTTTTTTTTTCCCTATTTCTCTACCTAACCTCCCCCACCAATGGAAAACAGCTCTTGTTTTTCTCCACCAAATACACTGGTTCCTTTGCTCTTTTTTCCACATTAGCATCTCTGTGCTGTGGCAGCATAGTGATCTTAGTCCTAAAGGAAAGGTCCAAGACTTAAGAAAGGGAGAAAGTAAGGCTACAAGTTCTCATTCACTGCATCTTTCACTGCTCAGTTGCCAGTGCTGTGGAACTTGGCTTGCTCTTACAAATGCCATTACTGAAGATCTGAAATTTCTCCTGTGCCGACTTGTAAGAAGAGGAAGAAAGTAATATGGCAGCACACTAATGCAACACCAGCATTCTGCAGCATTATTAAGTAATTAATTAAGCATTACTTAGGAGATCTCAAAAGAATATATCCTCCTTCATTTATAAAGGGACTGTGCTTTCACTTACACAAATGTAATGAAAGTCTGTCTAACTTGGGAGCCAATGCACTGAAGTATCTTCAGGACAAACTCCATGGGGAAGAAAGGGAAATTTTATAAAAAAGCATGATGGCTTTCAATATAAACCATATGACACTCTGCAGTACACAGTGGGTCCATTTCTAGAATTACAGACTTCAAAAAATTTTGATATATATAATGAAGACCCTTGCTCAATATTCTGCCCTTCACAAATTTCAAGCAGAAGTCTAGCACCTTGACAATCCAAGAGGAAAATATTGCATGGGAAAATTAAAACTGTATTCAATGGCCTTCAAGCTTCCTTTCCACATGCATGCTCTCCATAGATGAACTGCAGATAAGATACACAGGCTACTCGCTAGAGTATACTTTCCAGTTTGGAGCCCCGTGTCTGGACGTCCATTTTCCCCACTGAGTAGCACCTGAACGTATGGCCACCGAGACCATTGTGATCACCACTTCTAAGATTCCTGTAGCACATGTTATGGTATCAATAGAAATTTATTCTCTCTTACTTCTTAAGTGATCTGAGTAACTCTCAGATTAAATCTGGGAAGGAAAACCAGTCACAAATTAAAAGATCATGGTAAAACAGAAGAGCCTGGATTTATTGCTTCATTGACTAGAATTGCTTTTATTTTTAATTTTTATTATTATCTCACTATCCCCAATGTAAAAATGTAACCATTCTCATAACTGAGGAGTCTTTCTTCTGCAAGACTTACTGAGGAACTCTTCACATCTTCTTTGTACTGTTTCTTGATTCAATGAAGAATCCTGAGCTCAAGGTAATAAAGCCACTGGCCCTATCTATTTAAGCTATGTCCAGCAAGATGTGATAGGCATCAACATATAACGTCAAACAGTTGAAATTTCTTAAGGCTTTTTGCTTTTAAGCCCAAAATAAACCAATAGCAGATGATCCTTGTCAACAATTTGCTAGTTGCTTAGTACACTCCAACTACCATGTTCTAGAATGCATATTATATATCTGGTTGGTATTAAAGTGCATAATGAAGAACATATTTACATCCTGTATTTTTCCAATCTTATTCACTATATTACAGGATTAATGGGCCTACAGTTCATGTCAGGAGCCAAATTGTTCTAATAAAATATGAAGCATTTCTGCTGAGAGGCTGGAAAGGGCACCATTTGTTTATTGCCAAGCCTGAAATAATGCTAAGAAGAGTGTACATTACTTAATCTCATTCATACCCATAAGATTTTACATGCTAAGACTATGCTGAGTAAATAAAATTAAGAAACCTAAAGGAAATCCTATTCTCTTACTTTTATTGAGCATCAGTAACAAGCTTGGCTTTGTACTGGAAAGAGCCTGTTTTCCAGCTCACCTCAGCTACTTCTAAGGTACCCAAGGCATCATTATTGTCTACATAAGACACGGAGAGTACTGGGCAAATTAGCAAAAGAACACAGTCCTACCAGAACCCAGGCAAATCACTAGATAAGCAAAGTTTGTTCACAGACTTATCCAACTGTCCCAGTATTTCAGCTGGCACTTGTGAACCAATGGTGGTACTCTCATTCCACTCAAGTCAACAGAAGATGAGCCATTCACAGGGCCTGAATCCTCTCTGTATCTTTGCCCTAAAGAACTTACAAAGCAGTTCAAAGAAATAGAAGTACACTGCTCTAAAGCCCAAGCATGAGGTTTTGACCATCATGTTGCTGTTTATGGAGAAAGCTTCCAAAGAACATGTTGGATAAAAGCACTAAAAGCAGAAAATACTGAATCCTAGGGAACAGATCTTCCAAGTTATAAACATCAGAACAACAACAACAACAAAACAAAAAGGCTAAGTAGCAGAATGCAAGCAGAAACAGAGAACCAGATAACAGAAATTAATTTCTTTCTTCTGAGCCATGTGCAGTCTTCACCATTGTAGCGCTGTAACAAGTCTATGCCAGGAGCAAATGTGCAGTCCCATTTTTCGGATGAAGAAAGGTGAAGACAGGAGGTGGACTGAACAACTTCATTAAGGTCACACAAACTCACTGCCAGGAAGTAAAAACAGATCTTCTCTTCCCTGAGACAGCTCCTTATCATTGCAGTCATCCTGTTCTAAATCTTTAGTAAAACTGAACATTATCACAAAATCATAATTCATAGAACTCTTTAAAAAACTCAAATTACTATATTTTAAAAAACTTCAAAACTTCCTACAAAGTTTCCTACCAAAGCAAAAATGAACCAATAAAACCATTTTCAATAAAGAGAGGGTTTTTTTGAGATTGGGGTACAGGCAGAAGGTGATACTTCCAATATTTATGTAAGTTTCAGGAATAAGCTCAGAGAGAAAATGAAGGATTTGCAGAACAGACAAAAGAGCTTATAGACACTTGGAAAAACTGTGAAGGATGAATAAATGCTAAAAATTGTGCCAAAACTGCACATGACTAAGAGGAAGAGCAGCAAAGCAATCTAATTAGAAATGGGGAAGGTAGAAGAGCAGAATAGGTGTCTTTAAACATAGTGGAGAAACAGCAGACTGGAAAATTATAATTCTGGAAATATGCATATATTACCACATATGAATGTATCTGAGTTACAGAAAGAAGAAAGATGTATGGAAAAGACAACTCAGACTCCCAGTGTTTCCACCCTATTCAAATATCCATTTAGCAGCAGGATGTCACTTAAATTCAGTCCAACAGCACTGTGCTTTACATCCCGCCTGTACTTAGCACATTCAAAACACCCACCAAATCTTCTGTCATCCTTCCTGTTGTCACCCCAAGGCATCAGAGTTTGAGCCATCAAACAATGATGATGGACCAGACTTAGAAATCTTTAATTAGAACAGCTGGAGTATATTTGCTGTTCAGATACGGATAGCTTTATCTCCTCATCTTGCAGGAATACCATTAAAAATGGAATTAAATGAAGTAGCTTCTGTATTTCAGATCCACTTAAATCACAGCAGGCTGGGTCTTATCCTGAAAGAATGACGCTAAATGGCTCCAGGGCTTTTTATAATCCAAATCAGAATTTCCTCACAGAGAAGATAAAACGTATAAATGTATTAAATTTACCTGTGCACGCTGGGTGCTTAGCATTCAGCATATTTCAAGCAGAAAATAAAATTAGTATTTGGCAAGTGGCTACCGATGGTTTTTTAGTTATTCTGTGGCAATGCAAATACAGTATTAAAAAAGACAACTCACATGTTTATGTTTATAAAAAACGGAAAGCCACTTGGCTCATGTTACATAGGTTTGTAGTATGAATGATAAGACATTTTAGAATTAAAGGAAAGAAACTGGCAGCTCTGAAGATGTAAAGACAAATATGCTATCTACTTCTTTTATATTCTTAATATAAGAAATATACATTTTTTAATTTTGAGAATGTCTTAATTTTATAAAGCTATGTTTCCATTTTCACGTAACTTAAAGTCAGTAAGGTGTTCAGCTTATGTCTAAATGTAGGCCTCTGAAACATCTTAATTTCACAGCCCAAGTCTGAGCTGTCTCAAGGCTCTTGTAGTTTTCAGAATCTGATATTATAATTATCTTATTTTGGTAGAAAATAAAACATAATTTCCTTTTTACAAATATGTAAATTGTTCTTATAGTAATTAAGTCAGCCTACTGCAAATACCTACTTTCATATGAAGAGTTCTATCCTTTGTATCTGAAAGTTAATAAAATACGTCAGCATAAAAGCCAATTTAAATACTTTTTCAGAGATGTATGTTGTAATGAAAAAACTGCAGTAATTTCTGCAGGCTACAGAGCAACGATGCAGCATCACACATGTTTTGCTATTTCATCCCTGACAGACAGGAGAACGCAGAAGACTTCACATCAGATAGAGCCAGCACTTCCTAAATCTCTTAGATCATCGCCAGGGATGCAATGCTCTACATGCAGGTCTGTGCTCAGACAATAAAACTGGAGGCAGGAAACTTATTTATGTGGTTATTATCCTTCATAATAACATATACATCCTTAGAGATTAACACTCTAGGACCTCTTTGCCATGCAAATCTCTGATATAATTTAAACTGCACTGTGATAAAACACTACCTTCTGCACCAGAGGAACTGAGGCACACAAGTGTGAAAGAGAGACTTGCGGTTCCTGCTTAAACTGCGAGTGCTTAACAATTATTTAAGAAAAAAAGGGAGAGGAAAAACACTTCTTTGCAGACACACAGGCAAAAGTCCATTATGGGGGTGGTAGGGTAGAAGAATCTGGTTTCAAACATACTGACCAGCTCTGTTGGTAAGAGAACCAGGCACCTTGGATTCAAATTTCATGCTCTCACCACTAAACCACAATCCCTGCAGAGCATTTAAGTAAAGCTGTAAAATGGAACATCAAACAGCAAATGCAAAGCTCTAGGATGTGCTTGAATACTATGAAAAGCATTCAGCCAATAGGATTTCTCCTTGGCTAAACATATGCAAACAAAAGAGAAGTTATTCCATACAGCAGAATATCATGGGGTCTTTACATGGTTACTACAAGGAGAGAGGAGGTAGTGCTTCTGTTACAAACTAAGCATGAATGACAAAATCAAGGAACAAATTAACACGGTAACAAGCAGTGATGAAAAACCAGTCGACTATGTTTGTGGCTAAACAAAACGGTCAATGCTTAGTCACAGTTTCGTAAGTTAGCAGTGTGAGGTGTAAATGCAAAAAAAAAAAAAAAAAAAGGATAATACTAAATAGTTCTGACATTGAATCATTTCAATACAAGTCTCTTGAGAGACGTGCTATTCCTCCACAGCACTGCAACTCATTGTGGGCTTTTTCTCATTACATACCTGCCAGGCTTCGCTGTCACTTGAGGTATTTTTAAGAAGAAAGATCAAGCCCAGAAAGACACATGCTATACTGAACCTCATAAAAAAATCTAGAATCAATTACTGTTTTCTGTAGAAACAGAAACTTTGTAATGAAAACTTTAGATGGAAATTGACATCCTGAGCAAAAGCATTGCTCACTGCAGCGGCACACAACAGCACGTCAGGGAAAGGTATATGAAACCTCTTGTTGGTGAAGGCAAATTCATCTTCACATTAAGAGTATTCCCAAACTGTGATGCTCAAGTCTAAACCTAAAAGCATGAAATGAAGTAGTTCCCCTGAAAAACTCTAATCTTAATAAGCAGATCCTTTTTTTTTTTTTATTTCTGTATAAAAGTATTTCCTACTTTACCCTGCAATGGTCAAACCTCAGATTTAGCAGGAATGGCTACAGTGGCCTTCTGGGGCGAACATCCGCCTAGCCATATGATGTGGGCACAACCAATCATTTTGTTTTCTTCTACCCCTATCCCAATTCCATAGCAAGGTTAAGTAAAAAAAAAAAATCACTTCTGACTTGTTTTTTCAGAGGTGTTAACCATCCCAAATCTTCACTCTCTCTTACTTATGGAGGAACTCAGGCATTTATAACCCCAGGACTCAATTTCTACACCTGCAAGAGATACTTCTCACTTCAGAGAGGTGCAGAGGAGAGTGACCTGAGCACCCTGAAACACAATCACAAACCAGAAGAACAAGTGATTTTCAAAGACACCATCACAGCAGGCCTGTTAGTAAGAATATGAGGCCACTGGGTTCGGCAACCCCACATAATCAGAAAACAAAGACCACGGTGGATGAAATACCATTGCTACTAACTGCTCCACTGGGTCTTCTGGATTTTGAATTGTCAATGCACATATTTTTTTGAAGCTGTCCACATCTAAGGACATGAGCTACACGTGTAGCTATTTATCAGCTGAGTGCGTACACTGAGCTCTCAGTGAGGATAAAAGCAACAGAATGTAGATGAAAAAAATGTTAAGACTTTAGTAATTAGAAAAAGCCAGCTGCAGCTAATAAGGAGAAGGAATGTTAAACTGGGACTTTTTTTATTTATTTTTTTTTTAAATTTTACTGCAGCTGACACACAGAAGCCAAGTAAATCACTAGACTCTTTCACTATATGACTGCTGATAGAAAACTGTGCATGGAAAAACTACCGCAGCTGATCTGGTAGGAACACAAGCCCTAAATGGAGGTCTTCGTTCAGGTCAAGCTTTGGCAAATTCTAATCCTTCTCAGGTGACATTACTTGTATTCGACCACATCCAGTTGATCTCTTCAAATATTTTCCTTCCTCTCCTCCTTAAGCCTTCCAGAGTGTGTTTAAGTAGCACAGACTAATGTTATTTTACCCAATGAGCCTCATATTACACTAGGCTCAATATGCAGTAGTTTCACTTAGCGGCTGCTTGGAAAGCTATTAAGAGAAAACAATATGAAACCAAGTCTGTCTTTAGATTCAGGTTTAATAGAGTCACATTTCAACCCTTTTCCAAAAGCTGAAAAAGCCCTACATATTGATGCCACTGCTAATGTTACAATAACTGAAATAAAAGTTGGAAGCAGCAAGACTTTTTCCAGGAGTCTGATGGAAAGAACTGAAAGTAATGAAAAAGAGTTCTCAAATACAGCATTAGCAAAGTTAACTACAGCTCTTAAAAAGAGAAGTGCCTGACTTCCAGTCTCTCTGTAGGATCTGACTGTAATATTGCATGAGACAACAATATATCAGAGCAAGCACCACTTCAGAAATATACACTATACCTGAAACAGATTGATATTACCCTTAGATTTACAACAAAATGAGTGAGACTAAAGTTAGATCTAGTATGTTAATCATTACATTCACAATGCATTCTTTGATACTGTAAATATTTGGAAAGCAAAAAAAAATATGGGGAAGCAAGAACTCATATGATGTAAAATTAGCATGATATAGAACCTTATTTTTATGATAACTTTAAATGGCTCAGACCACCCAGACAAACTTACTTTTTTGTCTTCCCTTTGATTTTGCCTCTTACCTTTCCTTTCCGCCGTGCATCATCAGGGTTTTTTGCATGGAAGCGCAAATAGAAGGGAGAAGGGAAGTAAGAGGTGGAGCAGGTGCTATTTCAAGACTTCTGCTTGACTTGGGAGTTTTGCTGAGGGGAAGTGACAGAGCTGGGAAGTCCTGTGTCACTGCTAAATACCAGGAGGCTCCTCTGGGTTGATTTCAGTACTCAAAATTAAGGTGATTGCAACTGCATATGATTCAGTCACGTATCCCAAGGATTCCTAAAGGGAATGGACCCTCTCTGTTTCCTTTCCACAGCTGACTGCTACTAAAAACCAAGCTGGCACAAGCTACCTACCTGATACTTGTCCAAACCACCTTTCACAGAACGGTTGAGGTTGGAAGGGACCTCTGGAGGTCATCTGGTCCAATCACCCTGTTCAAGCAGGGACACCTAGGACCATGGACCATGCCCAGGACCATGTCCAGATGGCTACTGAGTACCTCCAAGGCGGGATATTCCACAACCTCTCTGGGCAACCTGTGCCAGTGCTCAGTCACTGTCACAGTAAAAAAGTCTGTCCTGACGTTCAGAGGGAGCCTCCTGTGTTTCCGTTTGTACCCATTGCTTCTTGTGCTGCCCCTGGGCACCACTGAAAAGAGCCTGGCTCCATCCTCTTTGCACCCTCCCTTCAGCTACATTGATGAGATCCTCCTTGAGCCTTCTTCAGGCTGAACAGTCCCACCTCTCTCTGCCTTTCCCCATGATGCTCCAGTCCCTTAATCATCTTTGTGGCCTGTCATTGAACTCGCTCCAGTATGTCCATGTCTCTCCTGCACTGAGGAGCCCAGAGATGGACACTGTACTCCATGTGTGGCCTCACTAGTGCTGACTAGAGAGGAAGGATCACTTTCTGGCAACAGTCTTCCTAATACAGCCCAGAACACCATTAGCCTTCCTTGCAGCAAGGGCACATTGTTGCTCATGTTCAACATAGCACCCACCACGGCCCCCAGGACCTTTTCTGCCAAGCTTTTTTCCAGCCAGTTGGCCCCCAGATATATTGATGCATGGGATTGTACCTTCCCAAGTGCAGGACTTTGCACTTCTTGATGAACTTCATGAGGTCGCCCTGATGGAGGGGTAACTTCCAGAATACTGCTGGCACAAGACACAAATAACAAGACATTTTTAGCAGACGAACAGACAATATCCTCCTCTTCTTGTAGCCAAAGTTGAACAAAACTAAATTCCCTTTGACACAATAAAGAAGTCTGTGTTGGGTTGCAGAGATCATGCAAGAGAGAGATGGATACAGCATGTGCAGCATAAATATGGGAAGATAACAGAAAAATTTTTTACTTTCTTGCTGAAAGAGATACAGATGAAGCTGAACTCTGCTTTCTGAAAAGGAGGAAATACTTTCTTTTGTGCTAGTACATGCCCTTAACACACAGGGGCTACATAAGCCAGTGAACATGGACAAGTTTGAGAATCAAAACTGGAGCTCAGATACCCAACTTTGTCTGAAACTGCTAATCACAAGGTGATTCTGTGCCTCCTCTTTCTTTCCTACCCTACGTCAGTTTTGTTTACTTGAACCCTTCAGAAATATGTATCTTTACTACTACACATCTGTACAGCAGTAGAGATACACACAGTATAGCACTAGGTGGCCTACAGGTTCTATTCACCTAAACATAAGATTTTGCAGAAAATTTGCTTCTCAGTTTCACAGCACATATTGCATTGAAGCAGTTCGTAGTTTTCTGTTTCTACAACAATCCATACTAAAAAACCACAAACAAAACAGTAAACTTGAATCAAAGTAAGCTTTGTAGAAAACACTACAAAAAGGTTGGGGATTTTTCTCATCTTACTTCCCAACTGCAGCTACAAATGTTTCCTAAAATTCAATTCCAAAAAAAACCCTTTGAAAGCCAAGCACAACAGGTGAATTTCAGCAAAATCTGAGGCTGGATAAAAGAGTTATGATAAACATTTGTAATTCTGCAGTTTCATTAGCTAAAAAGAGAAACCATGGCCCACTGTCATCTCAGCATCAGTGAAGCTGCTGTTCTCCAGCAGACTGCAGTGGTTCTGTGAGAAATATAGTTGGAAGCCAAAGCACCTGTTTAGAAGCACCATTTCAATAAGATGCTTCCATTACTAACTCCTGTACTGCCATAATATTAACATTTCACACCGGAACACTACTTTAGCATTTACATAAAAGAGGAATTTATTTTCTATTACCATTGCCATTGGTGCATATATGTATTAACCAGAGGTTTTACATGTGGAAAGACTAACAATGAAGCAATCCCTCTGACTTCCTGAAGACACTCTATTACCAGCAGAGTTCCCAGCACCAAGCCATGTCAGATAGACAACAGAGACACAAAACAGGTGATCTGCCCACGTACAATCAATATTTATTGAACATCTTAAAAATGAACAAGAAAGACATATAAATGCCGGGTACATTCTTGGCCCAGGGAAGGAGCCTAGAGTTGAAGAACTGTCCTGTGACTAGTTGTTGCCACAGGAGTAGATCACAACAGCAAAGACACTCAACTTCCCTACTCCAATAGGTGCTTTCCCTTGTATGTTCCTCAGAAACTCAACTTTTCCTCACAAGTGACTATTCAACAAAGTAGGGCAGAGAAGATTGACCATTTTGGAGAGAACAGGAAACCAAATTTAGAGGTAGAACCACCTCATGAGAATGCTTCTGATTAAAGCATTAAAACATGTAATTCAATGTGGACAGATAAATAAGGAAACCCTCTACAAAATGTTTTTTGGGTTTAGGTCCCTTGCAAGAGTGAAGCATCTCAGGTCAGAGGCTATTTGTAAGTATTTTGCAACAACTGGCAATAGCTTTAAGTAAACTAAAGGCAAGTAGCTGCTGTGTTGTTGTGCTCTGAACACAGTCTAACACACCTTGGGTGCATTGCCATGGTCCTGCTGAGTTACAGTTACTCTTGCTGAGCCGAATCTGAATCCATGTCCATCACATTATGACCATACACTGTGTAAAATAAGACCTAGACCAGGTCTGAACTAGCTGTAATGAAAGGCCAAAGAACATTTCTGCTAGTGGAGGGAAATCCGGGACAGGTTCTGCTCTGGCGACCTTAATTCAGAGGTTATTGTCCAAGCTGGGCCAACGCTACAGGGCCTCAGTTGAGATCTTTGAGTACCATCTCAATATAGGTAAAGTAAAAGATGACAAAACTTTAATTCCCAATCAAGAGCCGTAGCTACATGCTTGTCAGTGGAATCACTAGGTAAATCCGGAGGTTTATAATGAAAACGTCATATCTACCAAAATTTTTGTGAGTAATTCAAGAAAGAAACCAGAGCAAATCAGTAACACCTACCTTTGCTAAGCATAGTTGCTGTTTCAGTGGTTTCCAGCTTGCCCAGCAAGTTTTAGTGCGGACGCGCTGGGTGTTGTCAGCGCTGCTATACATGTGCAGATTAAGCTGTGCATGCACAACAGCCATTTGTCTGATGTGGCTAGTTTAGGGGTTTTTTGGTATTTCAAAGGTGGCAACCATACGGCTGAAAAGACCATACATTAGCGCAGCGTATATATTTGTGTGTAACATATTTCAGCCAGCATTTCAACTCAAAAAAGAAAATAACGTGTCTGGATCAGGAAGTTTATGTTTTGTCACACCACTGCAATTCTCTAACACAAATATTGTTGTCCCTTCGTAGTGTACAGCAGTACCAGTTTCTCCCAACATATAAAAAGGCACAGACACTGTCTTCGTTGCTGCACATGGTCCAGTTAGTGTTCATGCAACTGCCCAGCAACTAAAGAAAAAAGCACCAATTTAGGCAGTACCTAAAAGCCAACATCATCACAAACACTATTTATCTTTTAAGTCCCTCCCTCTGTCTCACTACATCTATGTTTGGGTCTGTTTTTCATCAAGATGGAGAAAACCTTGACAATTCTCCAAAAAAATAGACAAAGGTTTCTGCAAGGTAAATTTGAGACTCATAATCCCGAAACCATATGCTCTGGATTATTTTTAGATTTACATTTTTTAAATCCTAGAGAGCAAAAATTATTTTTTAAAAACAGAAAATCATACTAGAAGGATTTTCGTAAGGTTTTGGATCTATGTTAACCATACATGAGATTTGCTATTACCCTCTTCAAATAACATTAATAATTCAATTATAAGTGTTTATTTTGAAATGTAATTAGAAAACTGCAAGCTTCTTCTAAATATTACCTGTAATTACTTACACTTTCCCTATTACAGTCATACAAACATACAGCAAAAAGGGAATAAGAGCAGAGAGCATAAATTCCATTCCCTCATAAAAGGACAAAGCCTTGCAGATACGTCAAGTATTTGGCTCTATTGAAATTGGTGTTTCAAAAAGAAATAGATAACTGATTAATTGCTGGATGCTATGACTTGCAAATTGCTTGGGATCAAAAGATATTTCTCCTATTACAATGAAACAAAGATCAGGAACATTTTTTGCCAGGATATGCTGCTCACCAGATCTTAATAGATGGGATCTTAAAAACCTCCTCCTGACCTCATAATCAAGGTACCTAAAATACTAGTTGCTTCTCTGCTTTCCCTTAGAAAACCCAATTATCTCTTTCTGCCCCATACTACAATTTTATGTCCTTTCACTTTTCATACTTTGTACATTCAAGTCCATAAACAAGAGGAAGAGTCAGGAAATTTAGTCACCAATCTTTCACGCACTACCAAGTAAAAAGAAATTTGAAATGACAATTTTGCATTTAAGCAACAAACAATTGCATCCAAATAGAGCAAGACTAAAACAAAGCTACGTACATTCGTTGAAGTGTTGCATTCAAGAGTTACAAACGCAAGGATGAGGCAGTGTGACCTGTATAAGTCCAAACGCTTGCACCTGCTCCATGGACCACAGTTTGATAGGCAGAGGTCAGAAATGTGCATAGCTTCAAAATCAAGGTGCTAAGATGGAGCAATCCCAAAGTAAAGCATACAATTAAGTTCTCAAACCCCTGTAGTCTCAGAGGAAACTATTGTGATACTCCATCATTTTACATGAGTTACAGTTGTCATCTCCATTCCATGCTCAGAACATCAACTCTCACATCAATTAAGTATTTTGAAATAGGATTATGTACAAACACCAATTTCTTGTAATTCATTCTTCCTGCCCTCCATCTCCACTGCAGAAACTGCATTGGAAATGTGACATTAATTAGAGTGGCTGTCAGATTCAGTCTTTCACTCTGGCCTCTCCCATGTTTGACACTGTGTTGCACTGTCATCTGCCTTTCTGGGGCATACACTGGGGAGACCACCACCCTGATCCCTTTCGACTTCATTTCATTTGAAAAAGTATTTGCTAATTAGTGCTGGGCAGAGATGGATTGAGAGCACCCCTAAGGAGAAGGACTTGGGGATGTTGATCGATGAGAAGCTCAACGTGAGCCAGCAATGTGTGCTCCCAGCTCAGAAAGCCAACTCTGTCCTGGGCTCCATCAAAAGCGTGGCCAGCAGGTTGAGGGAGGTGATTCTCCCCCTCTACTCTGTCCTTATAAGACCCCCCACCTGGAGTACTGTGTCCAGCTCTGGGGTCCCCCAACATAAGAAGGACATTGATTTGTTGGAGCGAGTCCAGAGGAGGGCCACGAAGATGATCAGAGGGCTGGAGCACCTCTGCTATGAAGATAGACTGAGAGAGTTGGGGTTGTTCAGCCTGCAGAAGAGGAGGCTCCAGGGAGACCTTATATCAGCCTTCCAGTACCTCAAGGGGGCCTACAGGAAAGGTGGGGAGAGACTCTTTATCAGGGAGTGGAGTGATAGGACGAGGGGTAATGGTTTTAAACTGAAAGAGGGGAGATATACATAAGATATTAGTAAGGAATTCTTTACTGTGAGGGTGCTGAGACACTGGACCAGGCTGCCCGGAGAAGTTATGGGTGCCCCATTCCCAGAGGTGTTCAAGGACAGGTTGGATGGGGCTTTGAGCAACCTGGTCTAGTGGAAGGTGTCCCTGCCCAGGCAGTGGGGTTGGAACTTTAAGATCCCTTCCAACCCAAACCATTCTATGATTCTATGAAAGGGACCAGACAGCTCACCTCATGGTAAACCTTGTGAGAGCTCAACAGCCAGATGTAGAGAGAATTAAGTGATGCAGCTAGGTTTCAAGTCAGACTTAGAAGTTACTTTACTTCCCACAGCACATGAAGTTCAACAAGTGTAACAGTAAACCCTGCTCAATAAGTGGCCTTTATGTACAGAGCTGGCTGGACAAAGCCATTGTGGAGACAGGAGAAATAGCTGTACGACCCAAACTCTGCTTCTGCCTGGTGGTGTTCAGAAGCAAGATCCATTTGACACTTCACTTCCTAAGATGCATTTGTCAGAACCCAAGTATCAAAGATTCATACCACAAGCCTGCTCAACACTCTATACCAAAAATTACTTGGGAATGGGCTTTAACCACAACACTACTGTCCCAAACAAGTGACAGATTTACTCTGCGTGCACAAAGTGGCTTTGCAGCACCCGACTGATACTTTCCAAAGCATTGCATCTGCTAGACAAGTACTACAAAGACAATGAGTATACAAACCCCAGCAGCACCTAATTTTGGTGTCTAAAGCAGCCCATGAT
Source organism: Tringa tobata (assembly GCA_033628505.1). Lineage (NCBI taxonomy): Eukaryota > Metazoa > Chordata > Aves > Charadriiformes > Scolopacidae > Tringa > Tringa tobata. The sequence goes on from JAHREE010000563.1 coordinate 10,758,821, forward strand.
GAAAGGATCAAGCTGTTACATTTGTGCAGTATCAAGAGCCAACATGTATGAAGTCATGCTTTTCACTAAGAAAGGATTAGCAAATACTTGGAGCCTAGACAAATACAGAAGGTTCTCCAACTGCGCCTGAACAAAACCTTGAGGTGAAAAGAGAGGGCATGCCTGAGGAATTTAATCTAGTATTAAAAAAATACCTGAAACTAAATAAATCTCTAATATAAGAGAAAGTATAACTTTCAAGGGTCTTTGATCCCAAGGTTCTTTTCCAACCTAAATGATTCTATGATTCTATGATTCAAGGATTGTATCTGGTAAAGAGCTGCACCGACACGAAATTTTAATATAGGTGAGAATATTGGATATGGTGGATTCCTTCTCGTTTGGGGCTGATTTCAGCTTACTTCAGGGGCTAACAATAAAAATGTGGACATCTGAACTACTCTACAATTATAGATAGTGGTAATCAAGTCATCTTATTTTATACTTACTGAGTTTGGGGTATGCTTTATCCAATCAAAGGCAGGCACCTATTGTACGATGAGTTGAATTGTACCAATAGCTCCATGGACTGTACCCCAACTAGCACTACACCAGTTATAAAAGAAAATTAAGACAGTCATGTTGCAGATATAGTCATATAGTTACATATAGTCAGATGAATCCAACCCTGGAGTTTATAATCAAGGATGAATTTTTGGAAGGGGATGTTATGGTCAGTGATAAGCTTCTGAGTGACGTACAGTGCACTGGGAAAAGTTTGCAGTCCCTGATGGTCTGCAAATTTGACTACACAGGTTTGACTAACCTATGGTTAGCTAAGGTTTTGGGGTATTTAAAAATAGCTAGATGATCAGAAATGAAACGCAGACCTCCATGAGATAGTCAGACTCTTGGCAGAAATAGCAAGAGAAAAAAAACAACAAAACAAAAAGGAACAGCTTACAGAAAGGCCATTGTTTATTTCTTCATGCCTTGAATTTTGGTAGTCAACACCTCTTCCACTTTCTCATCTTTAAATAATGTCATATTTTTATTACAAGCAGATTATGTAAACAACACCATGCTAACATACTTCATCATAGTAATTATGCTGGCATGTATATTGCAAATGACACATTGACATGAGAAACTGCATTCTTCCTGTTACCATCTTAGCTTCCCTATATTAGTACACAAACTCTTTTCATATTTTTCATGCATTTTGAGCTGCACCACTAACAGATTTCAGCCAAGCCTTGGAAAACATATATCCACCATTTCCCCAAAAGAGGGAAAACATAAAATTGAGCCAAGTTTATCAAGCAGACAAATATAAGTTCTTCATCACAGTTTAAGTCTTCCCACAAGTTTTAATACAAAAGCGTATAAGCATAGACTTCAAAGTCTGAGCAGATGCATCCATCTAGCCCAGTATCCTCATCCCAAAAAGAAAACCTATAATGGAAGCTAAAGGGATGGATACAGGCAAGGGAAAGCATATATACAGCAACACTGCCAGCACCACTGCCCGTTTGTGGTTTCTACCATAACGGGCCTTGAGACACCTAAGGGTGTCAGATGCATCTGACTTGCTCCAGGGTATCCTGCCTGGCCTCTGGCTGCTCAAGAAGGTCAGGATTATCTTTTAAATATCACAGGCAGCACTACAAACCTACTTTGGGAACCGAATCAAGCACCTTAACTTAGGTGTTTATTTTCACAATGAATACCACTCTTGGCGTTTCGAGCATCGCTTCTGCAAATCTTCACAATCCACTGGAGCATCAATTACCCTCAATAACACTGCATCATTAGCTAGTTTGGCATTAGGTCATTCACATAGAAGTTTTGACTTCTGCTGACATCTTAGTTTAAGAAACTTCCTCAAACTTACCAGACAATAGGACGTAAGCAGCCAAAGTTCAAAAGTTTTGACTTTTCAATCATTTACAATGTTAAGATATTTTTATTGCTGTAGTAATGATGTGTATATAAAGAATGTTTAATAACTAACTATCTATCTTAAGTAGTAAGGGGCTGAGGAACAGAAGCTATCCTCCCAAGCTTTACTACTGATCACAAGTACATGTGAAATTACTCCAGAAAGTGTTAACATGCCTGGGTTCTTTTACCAATTTTGTTACACGCATTTAATGTAACACCTGAGGAAAACACCTATCTCAAAGAAAGTTTTCTCATAAGATTTTAAGGCTTATCCAGCAGACAGAAAGTTAACTGTCCTCCAAATGTACAATATGTTTCAAGTTCAAAGAGGCTAGGATAGAATAGGTAAAATATTTGGATAATGTTTGACAATTAAAAGATATTCTTTGTGGGTTTGGATTAGGTTTGTTTTGGGGTTTTTTGAAGATAGTAAATTACTCTTTTGGAGTTAGCACAGTCCTTGTAAAAGCAGATGTGGTATTTACTTCAGTCAAGTATTTCCAACGCAGGTTCCTTTCCCCTAATGCTAAATTATCCATCTTTCCCAAGGCCTGATTGCACAATCCAACTGAGGCACATTCCAAGATTGTCCCCATCTCAGGTAGGTATCTAGTTAGGAAAGCTAAATCACAATCCTCGATATTTGAACATGTTTTTCTTCTAGTTGAAAATCCATGTAACAGTTTCCTATATCAATAAACTGGTTTGTCGTGGAGATTCCCATCTTTCATTAAGATGGTACAGATTTAGTTGACATAATTTTGATTCCACCATGTTTAATAGATCTCACGTTCGCTGATTGATCTTAGACCAACTGTTGTGCTTGTTGAACAGTTGGTTTTTCAAAGGAGATTGATTTAAATTAGTTTTTAGTTTAGTTGCTGGATAAATACCATCAGTATTGACCGTTGACTTACTGGCACTGGTTTGTGCCACCATGTTCCTCCATATATGCACATACTCCTGTAAACACCATACACAGAGCTATACTGAGCCCTGAGAAACACTTGGCGAAATTTCCTTCCCCAGGCACTCCTCCTATTTCCACCTACAGGTATTTTGCCATCACCACTGTCACTTACTCTTCACTCATTACCACAGATATTACCCCTTTCTTTATGTACATCTAATACAGGGTGCCAGCATCTAGGAGAGGTATATGTACTTGATGACACTCCTTGAATAGGAAGTAAATAGAAAGTCAAGTATTTGACATGCACAGATTTCCTTTGAGTCCTTGGATATAGGTAATCTCTAGTTTCTAGTCTGAATGTGTCTCCTTCACATCTTTCATTATTCCAACATCGGTCTCACCAACTCCAGAGAGCCTTGCTTGTACTTGCTTGTACTTACAGTTGAGTCTTCCCGTCAATACAGGCACTGCTGTCACTTTTTTCCTCAGGGAATTTTGTTAGCATCTAATTTTTTATGGCTATTTACAATGTATCCTATATTATTTTCTGTCAGTGCTTTTGCAGAATACCATCACTCCTCCCAGTAAGCCTGACAATCTTCATTTTCTATATACTCCCATTTTGGTTTGTAATACTCTTTGGGAAAGTTGTTTTTATCACATCCCAAAGACAAGGGTAAAACCACTGGTCTTTCATGTGCCTCATAATATTCAATGAAACGCTGAGACATGAAGCTGCTCATCTTATACTGACAGCTAAAGAGAAATCTGAAGAAAAGATTAAAATTTTCATTGACATGAAGAAGCTAGTAGGTATCCAAAAGAAATGAAAAACCAAGTTATACAACTAAACAAGAAAGGGAAATGAGGTGCTTTGATATTAAGCTAAGCCAGCTGTGAGATTACACCACTGACCTTGAAGCTATGTAAAACTTAAGTATGTTTTAGAATAGCTTCTGCAGGAAAGGCAAATAATCATAATTACCTGCTCAGGACAGAGATTTCCAGTGGGAAAATTTGCTGGGATGTTTCAAGAGAAGTAAGGTTCTGCTCTGAGCCAACAAGGCAAAGCAATATTCTAACGAGCTGCAAAAGTAACTAAGAGCAGCAGTGGAGTTAGAAGAATCTGTTGATTCTAACGCATTTACTGAATAATTTTTAATGAAGTGACATTGACTAATAAGACACAAAACAATGCCAGGTAGGAACCACATTCTAAACCTTAAATTTTTCAATTCCCTTTTACTGCAATGTTACACGCCTTGGCTTGGGAAAGGGTTGAAAGCAGAAGGGGAATTAAGAAATCTGGAATGTCCTTCCAAATTTACTAAACTCTTGTTTACCAGAGTATTCTACCTCAGCTACAAATCCAGGGAAATTCCAATACAGGCATATAGACTTAAAGGTTACTGTACATTTAGCTGCTTTAAAAAAAAAAAAAAAAATCAGCTACATATGGTATTTGCCCATAGTTCCAGACTGAATGCAATTGATTTCTACCGCACAGGAGACTTAATCTATGCCAAAAATTTTATTTCATTAAGAAAATGATATTATGGAGCATCTGAGATCATGTAACAGACAAAACAGAATGCCAGAGAAATTTTAACTGCCAGTACCCCACAGTGAATGCCTGATTATTTGCAGATGGGATATGGAAAAATTGTGAAATTATTGGAATTTTGGGTCCTGTATGAAAGCATTACTTCAGACTGCATGTGTCATGGCAAATGTCTATTATAATTTGAATACATTCTTAGATTTTGCTTTCAGTGCTTAGAACTGGCCATGCTCACTTCTTTAGACTTATTAACTGCAAAAGACTGCATTCTTCAAAGTGCAAAACAAAACCCTTAGGTGATAGCACAAAACAGTGCCAGTAAGTCAACGGTCAATACTGATGGTATTTATCCAATAACTAAACTAAAAACTAATTTAAATCAATCTCCTTTGGAAAAGCCAACTGTTCAACAAGCACAACAATTGGTCTAAGATCAATCAGCGAACATGAGATCAATTAAAACCAGCTTAAGTTTTTGTAGGAGGACAATTCACACAACTCGAGTTAGATGTCTATTCATTTCAGTACTCCCACAATGCAATCCTTAAGCTCTGTTGTAAAGCAGAAATACCACTATCACCCTCCGCTGTCTAGCCAGCACTCTAAGTAGTTCCACATTTAATTAAAGACACAGTATACCCTTTGTTAGCACAGATAGTCTGGTCACTTTAAAGGACTGCTATCGGTTTAGCCACACACACAAAAATTAAATTCTGGAAACCATCTGTTGAAAAACCGTCAAAACTAAATTGCTTTACAATTTTATTTGTACCTACTCTGAAAGTGGCATATGCCTGAAAACGCAAACTATATTCATTTCTTAGTTTTATTACTGTTTTTACTGGCGTAACACTGGAGAGGTTCACTTCCTCCCCATCCAAATAATCGCGCGGAAAGTGCTATTCTTTCAAAAGTACAAATTTCTCAGCAGCTGAGCAACCTGATTTTCAGCTAACTTTAGAAATGGGG
>JAHREE010000563.1:10764499-10875823 GCA_033628505.1 Tringa tobata
GGCCCTCGCGCCGCCCGGCGCCGCGCCCCCGCCCCCGCCTCCCCGGGCCTTCACGCCCGCCCCGAGCAGCGAGACCCCCGCCCCGGGAGCCGCCGGGGCTTCTGCCGGGAGGCTCTTCCTCGGAGGGCTGCTCCCGCTCCCCGCAAAGCCTCCGCATCGTCTCCCCGCGCTGCTTCGTGCCTTGGGAAACCGGGTCCTGCTCACTCCTCTCCCTCTTTTTTTCGTGCCTTTTTTTTTTTTTCCCCTTTCCTTCCCGCAGTGTTCGGTAATTAACTCGATTCCTTTCTTTCACCCCCGGTTTTAAGACCGTTATTTCCCCCTCCTTTTCTTCTGGCTTCCTAAAATCTGATCTCGCACGTTCCAAAGCCTCTTCTGTGAAGCGTCACTTTCGTTATCCTGGGGAGATGGCTCCTGAAGTCCTGAAGTACAACTTTAGCGAGTGGTTTTCAGCTGTTTCCAGCCGCTTGGCAAAGGCATTGCAGAGCGGGTAGAGCGGGAACCCCAACAGTGTGGGTAAGAGAGGATGAAACGAGGGAGCACCGAGAGGTTCCAGGTGAATTTAGCTCTGCTGCAGGAGGGTCTGTTAATTTCTCGTAGCGTTGGCTACACCGACCCCACAGAGCCATCTGGTTTCTCTGCCCCTCACTCACAGCCCGTTCCCCAGCGCTGCAGGTTCCGACAGACCACCAGCCTCCTTGGTTTTGGTGCCGGACATGCTGTGCCTGACACCCGGAGCCCCACAGGACCTGGGGAGCTCCAGAGCAGGTGGAAAAGCTGGGGAGAGCAGCGTGGGTCTGGCACTGATGGCACAAAGCCAGGTCTCATAAACCCAGCGGGATCCAGGCTGGCTCTGAGCTGGGTGTTTCTGCTCCTTTCCACCCCTCGACACTTCTGGTTGTGGGAATGTGGTGCTGAAATACCTGAGCTGCCTCGGGATGGAGCCAGCTAGGTTCTCACAAAAGCAGATGTGCTCTTTCCAGAGCAGAGCTGGCCCTAGAAATTGTAACTGCATTCACGTGGCACTCTGCCTTAGCTGATAAATCACGTTTAGACCCAAGCTAGCTTTTCATCCATGGCCTGGACAATCTGAGCACGGATAAATGAAGTCTGACTGTATGGTGTTTACCCTACCGTACCGAGACCTCAGGACATTTGACTGCATTTATCAGTATAATATTCCTCTGAAGCAGGGAAGCATCAGCATCCTCAGTTTGCAGACAGAAGACTGAGTCACGAAGAGGCTGAAATAAAAAAGAGCCTGAAATCAAAAGGGATGTATGCAGCTGTCAAAACTTGGTCCTGAGTTTTCGAAGCTCTTGGACAGTGTTGTATCCCCTGGGCTGCCCTTCTTTATGCTCATCTACTGTACTAGAGTAGTACTATGCTAGTTTAACCACTAGTACGAAATGCAAAGGTTTTTTAACATCACATTACAATATATAAGAATACCTTCTGATGTCAAATCCTTATTTATTGTAACTGTCATTATGGGGCTACAGTATGAGATCCCACTGTGCTACACAGAGCACCTCGTACCTTTCAGGGTTGTCGTAATCTCAGAATTACAGAGATGGGAGCCATCAACTAATTAACACAGACCTAAGTACTAGGTCAGTCAAGGTCATTCTAGCTCCAGTGCCAGTGGTCTCCAAGTGGACTTGGAGTGGGTGCTATGGGAAAGTGAAAAAATGAGGCGTGTATATATGCGGTCTGTGGTCTTTATTTTCCCAAAGCTACTTACACAGTGAAACTTTCCAAAGGAGAGAGAGAGAGAAATAACTTGTTGCAAGAGAAGCCATATTTTGTTTTAGTGGAGGATGATTACAGACAGCCTGAGTTCTCCAAGATGTCCAGTCCCCATCATCACTCTAACTTCATGTGGCAGGTTGTGTGCCACAGATAGCTGAGACTGAGACTTTTTGCACTACTAGTACCTTCAGAGCACACGGTTACAATTTTCTGATAGACAAATGAAAAGTGTGCTACCACCCTACAGATCCTCCCACGCTGCAGTGCGAGGCAGAGAGAGATCAGAGTGCAAGAGGAAGGGGAAATCACACAGGAGTGTTAACTACACCTTTGTGAGGACTCCAGGAACTGATCACCTCTACTGTTTTCAGGTGTACAAACCCATAGTCATGGGGCTTCGAGTCTACAACAGTTACCTGGAGATGAGTCTCAGAGTCCTTTGTGTAAACGGTGATATCAGGACCTCCCCACTAATACAAGTCCGTTTCTGGATGTGTCTGAAATACATAAAAGTATAAATGGGCTTTCAGAAAGGTGCCCTTCTGACACAGAAGATGGCTGATGTCTCGCAAAGTGTAGTGCTGGGTGTCAGGGGAAACAGGTCTCAGACATTTCCCCGTTTCTTAAGGATGGATAACCTGTCACCCTTCTCCAGCCTGGACTCCTTCGAAGGTCTCTCAGACCTGGAAAATAAATGTGAGAAAAGTATATCCAAGTGAAATTCCTAGCCTTTGAGGGCAGGAGCAAGCCTCAGCACTGAGTTTTTCCTGTATGCAGTGGAGGAGGCAGTAGCCCAGGTGGGAGCCTGCAGTCAATGGCTCAGGAGCTGGCTGGGATTTCAACATCCAGTCAGAGCCAGGCAGGCTGGACCACCCACAGGCAGCCCACATGATACCTGGCAGTGCTAGCCGTGGGCTAGCATTCTATCGTGCCATGTAAGTACAGGACATGGCTACTGCCTCGTGTCTGCTTGATGTGATTTACACCAAGAGACAGCTGATGGGGAACATCTGCAGACAGTGAGACACTGGTGGCCTGTAGCAGGCAGGCGGCTGAGCTGGAGTGGCTTTTTCAGGAATTTAGTAGGAAACACAGCTATGACAACTTTAAAAGAATAGAATTAAATAATTTCTTAAAAAGTATTTATCAAGAGCTCTGTCTAAGCATGATGGGCTGCTAAGAAGACAGTATGAAAGCACTTGTATGAAAGATCCAGAATTTGAGTGATGAAGATTTGCTACCTGGATCAAATGGTCACCCAAGGTAAACTCCCAGTTTTGCATGAGGTATGATAGGCAAGAAGTGCTTTCAAAGAGAAGACAAGCAGCTTATGCTTCCCATTATGAGGAAGGACGAGTGGAAGTATGCAAGGAAAAGAGCATTACAACCAAAGTTAACAGCCAAGAGCACAATGCTAGATAGACAGCAGGCTAAATTAGATTTAAATTCAGAGAACACCATGTCGCAAAAAACAAGATATTTGGCAATAAGATCTACATGATAGTTTTGACGCTACAATGGATGGAAAATTCCTGTTTTAAAATATGCCATGTGGAAAGAATCTTCTTTCTACCTACAGTTTGGTTGTCAAACCTGCAGATAAATCTCAGGTTCCATTACAGAAAAAATATCTGAATTTGCATTTTCAGGGAAGACTACCCAGAGATAGAGGGTAGAAGGAAGAAAGAAGAGATACACTGAAGGCTCTAATCAGCCCCTGTCAGGCAGCTGGCAGGTGGATGAGGATCACTAGAGTGAGAGAAGATCACCCTTTGGGTGAGCTTCTGAAGGAACAGTAACAGGAAACAAAGGCTGAGGAAAACAAGAACCACAGAGCTAATGGAGGACAAGAATTCCAGCACATAGCTAGCTGTTTACGATGGTCAATACATCAAGAGGAATGAAGGTAATTTTGAGAAATAATTAAGAAAAAATCATTACAGACTTTGGGAAGAATGGTGCCAGTGGTGCAGAAGCTGAATCAGAAACTGCAGAACCCAGAGGGAAAGGAGTCAGGGCGCTTGAGAGGTTAAAGAGCAGAGGAAGGAAAAGTACTGGGATGGTAGTACTGGGTTCTGTAGGATGTCTTAGACCTTTGTGCCTGCAGTCCCACTGAAATCAACAGAGAAGAATTCACTGTGGGCATGGCACTGTGCACGTGCCACTGGGCAGCACTGGGGCACTAACGGACACCGCATGCACTCCAGGGGGGACTCTGTAAAGTGAGGAACTGGGAAAATTATCTAACCTATAGTGTGTTTGATGAACGTGCTCATAGAAAGAATGCATTAGTCAAGGCCCAAGAAGATGATGTGGCAATGATTGAAATACCAGATGATGAGAGTCTGGGCAACAGCTTTAGCTGTGGGGATAGCTAGGAAGGGGTACATTTTAGATAAGTTATTCAAAAGTCTCAGCAGCCAAATTAATGCACTTGATCTGTGCTGAAATGATTCATTACACACTGTTCAGAAATCATATTATTTTATAGAACTAGAGTTCTGTTCATTGAAAATTCAGTTTTATGTGTTGTGCTCCACAGAGGTTTCACTGACTGTAAAAGATCTTACTGTCTACACTTGGGCTGTATTAAAGCCAAAGCGCTGCTGCTTTTGTAATATAAAGTAATTGAACCTTTCCATTCTTTATTGGGCTCCACGGATGTGATCTGTAAGTATCCCAACTTCATCACTTTGCAGAGAGAGATCTTAAAATGAACAATACCAAAGTTTATTCTAAAAGAAATGTCTCCATATTCCCATATTCCTGTAGCTGGGTGACTCATCTCCTCTACACTGAAGTCATAATCTTTCCTAAGAACAGTCTCAGCAATAATATGTAAGTTTACATAGCTTTACACTGAAGTAGAGGAGAAGTATCTTTATTTTCAGTGAAAGAAATGAGTGATCCTGATGAGCTTTACATCTAAACTTCAAAAAGACATACATTTATAGACAACCCAGCTTTCAACTCTTGATTTCCAAATCAATCTTTACCTTCTTTAAATTCTTAAAACAGACTTAATTCATTAATTCTTCAAAATGTGATCAAAAATGTTAAATAACAATAATGGAATATTGTGCCCAGTTTTGGGCCTCCCAAAACCAGACCAAGACCACTGGAGGGCCACCAAGGCGCGTGGGGGCTGGAGCACTAACCCTGTAAGGAGAGGCTGAGGGAGCTGGTTTTGTTTGTCCTAAAGAGATGATTTTGGGGAGACCTAAGGTCTTCTTTCCATACCTGTGAGGAGGTCACTGAACAGGTGAAGCCAGGATCCTTACAGAGGTGCCAGGCAGAAGAATGGGAGACAGTGGTCACGTACTGAAACGGCAGAGGTTTGCACTGGGTACAAAGAACATAAATTTTCTAGCGAGGATGAATAAGCATTGGAAGAGGTTTGCCCAGAGAAGCAAATGCTCACCTTCCTTGGACAAGGCCTTGAGCAACCAGGTCTGAGATCTGCTGATCCTGCTTTTAGCAGGAGGTTGCACTAGGGCCCTCCCATGGTCCCTGCCAACCTGCATGATTTGGCAACCCTATAAAAAACACGAGCTCCCAAAATAGGGTGAGAGGACTGTCCTGTGTGCCTTTTAGACATCCGCGCAGCTTTCTTTCAAACCTGGCCACCTATCTCTACAACAGCCACAGTGCACAAAAAACCTCTCATAAAATTGTCTCTGCTTTGAAACAACAAAATGATTGAAGCACCAATTCTATTTTTAATTTTAAGCTACAACGATCCTTAAAAATTACTATCTGTGTAAAGCCAGTGAAGCAAAACTATCCTGAATTCTTCTGTCGGGCTACAGAGATTTCAATATTCTCTGTAGTAAAACTAGGCTCACTTTAAAAAATGTCTTGTCTCAGCAAAAATATCCAGTACCTTATGGAGGAAAACCGTAGATGTTAAGAGACTGCGATTAGAAGCAAATCTAACTAAATTCTCTTACTTATTTAGTAGGAGGATCAAGAATTGTCTTCCTTCTGACTTTTGTCCCTCTCTGAAACATGATCAAATTCCTCAGTTTTGACCTGCTTGTGCAGACTTTGCTCATGCAACACTTCCAGCAGTATCCATGACCACTCTGCCTCAAGAAGAACAAATTCATTAAAACTGTATGTTTTCATTAAGGGCTCAGAGAAGCAATCGGAAAGAAGGGGTAACATCTCTAAAATAACTTTTGTAGCTCTCTTGAGTTTAATTTCCAGTTGTTTCTGTAAAAAAAAAAAAAAAAAAAAAAAAGAAAAAAGGAAGAAGAAAAAAAGAAAAGAAACAGAAAAAGTAATAAGAAAAATATGTTCTAAATGATGTGTATCCTCCTATCCCAATTTGGACTGGCACAAGACAACCAGTTCCTGCCTGCCAGCTGTGGACACCATATTTCTCTTGGAGTGTGCAAGAGCCAGTGTGCTCGCGTGTGCATATTGCATTCTGAAGGTGAAAGTTCAAATTCCAGCTTGGCAGCTGCAGATAATCCACTTCTTTTGGAGAATGGTGATTTTAGTTTGCCAGCATATAGATCAGAAAATTACTAAAAAATTAATGTATACCAAGCCAATTCAGGCTGTCTGCTTTAGAACACTTTTCATTACACTCTAACTATAGAGTAGTGGTTTGCAACATGTGTTCCTCTAATATGGCCTCAGAAAAATGGCTTCACAAGGACCTGTGGAATGCAAAGATGAAACGTGAACTGGTTTTTGCATAGCTTTTTACATAGATTTTACATCTTCTGCCCTAAGATTTATGCAATCACTGCTTTATCTCTCATACACGCACAAACCCACCCACACAAGATCATAGAGTAACTGAGTTGGGAAGGGACCTTGAAAGATCATCTGTCTAACCTCTTGCTCAAAGCAGAGCTAACTTCAGAGTTAGGTCAGGTTGCTGAGGGCCTTGTCCAGCTGAGTTTTGAAAATGTTCAAGATGAAATATTCCACAGCCTTTTGTCCTGGTGTGATCTTTCCCAGTACTTGTCCACCCCCACAGTGAAAATTTTTTCCATATATCCAGAGAGAACTTTCCTCGTTGCAAACTGTGACCATTGCCCCTTGGTTTTTCTCTGTGCACCCCATCTTCTCATAAGCTCCCTTTTTTATCTGAGTATATATATTTATATGTTTGTATATATTTATTTATTGAATTGTATTTATATATTGCTGGTATATTGTTTTAAATGTATGTTTAGTTTTTATTTCTATTTTGCACTTCCTCTATATCTTTGTCACCTACACATCAGATCAAAAAAATATTTAAGACATTTTTAAAAAAATAACATCCTTGAGATTAGCCCTATCTCTTCAAGACATCTACCTTGTTTTCCCACTGTTTCTGTTGATTCCAGAAGGAAAGAGGAGCAAAGATGATTGGATACCTGTACACATGGAACTGTTGCCACCACGAGCACTGAGAAACAAAAGTCATTCTCAGAATGTTAAGAGGAAAGTGATACGATGGGGATTTTTTAATTGAAATGTCAGAATTTCCAGATTACTTTCTTGCAACAGAAGCATTGCTCGGCAGAGCCATATTTTGTATTCAACATCTTGTCTGAATAACCTTCTAATTTAGTAACTGGCTTTGGAGACATCTTCTAAGTGCAATGTAGAGACCTTTACTACTTAATGTTAATAAAGGCTAAGTATTACATGTTGTGATGTTAAGCACATGCTTTCTCCAGCATATCTATTTAGCAATAAAGTGATTGCAATATTTGTTGGAATATACAAGAAGTATCTCTGCCAAATGATAATAAAGAAGGGAGTTTAACAAGAGTTTTGGACAGTTAAGAATCCCTAGATAAAATCCTAACAATTTGTGTAGTTAATCTACAGTGAGTTTCAGAAGCAATATTGCCTCCATTAATATAAAAGCATATGTTCAAGACACTTTTATAATCTGCAGAACATTATACTTCTCCACTCTCACATCGTCGATTACCCCTTGTCTTATATATCTAACAAACAAAGCTCAGGAAAACAAATTAAAAGAGAACTCATGAGCATTCTCTCCGAAACACTGTCACCTCCTTTAGCCCAGCTCAGAAGGAAGCCTGGGTGAGTAGACAATCCTACACCAAAGGAGCAACAGACAGTGACACTAATGGGAGAGGGGTGTATGATCTCACTGCACTCAGGATGCCAGCCCTTGACACGCTGTTGTGACAAATATCTGAGCACACAAATGAAGATTTTTTTCAGTGAAAAGGGCAAGAAAAAGAGCTTACATTCAGTCTTGTCAGAGGAATTGCAGAGATGTATCTGGGGACATATTTTCAGAACTTGAGAGCCAAAAAAATCAGCTTTTAATTCTAAAAAGTGCATAAACCACACTAGAATCCTGTTTTGTTTGGGCTCTATACCCTGCTAATCATGATGGGAGCTGAATGCCAGCTTTTGCTTCATGGCAAATTTTGGAAAGGTGTATCATACCTTTCTTCTGGAACAAAAGTTTGACTAATTTCTGTCCTTATAGTAAGATAGAGCGAAACCATAAGGGAAAAAGAGTGCAAATTTAAGGTCATCGTTCTTCAGAGTAAAATTAAATTAGAAAATAGGGCAGAGAAACTGTGATGTCTGTGATTTCAATGATACCCCAGAGGCTGAGAAGGGGACTGCTGGAGCCAAAAGCGTGAACCACAGTACTTAAGTAGCTGTAGTCTTTAACCATGACCATCTACTGCTGATCAGCAGAAAGCCCATAAATCATGCTCCTTAGGAACCGAAAGGCTTAAATAAGTATTAGAGGACTCAGTCCTGCAGTGGCAGAATAATACGCATGATAATCTCAAAGATGTTGGCTGCCTTTAATTTCTACTTTCTTTTGGACTCTCTTTTTTTTTTTTTTTTTCCTTTCTCCACTGAGCTGTCTAAAGCAGGATAATAAGTGAGGCCATGCCAAATGCGGATATTTCACTTTGCTTTCCCTGAACTCAACAGTGAAGTTTTTATCATCACTTTACTGGATATTTTTGGACTGGTTGGACCTCAGTGATGAGTTTCATTATTTAATGTCAGCTTCTCTCCTTGAGGAAAATACAAAGTTTGGGGTTTTAGCCAGAATGACAATTAACAAGGGGAATATTAAAAATCACATGGCTCAGTCTAAAAACAGCTACTGATCATCTGCAACGCCCTCATGACGCTCCCTAAACCTTCCTTCACCCCGGTCCTGGTTTGGCCCACTGCTGGCAGCTGAATATTTTCTGACTGATAGCTGGCTTCAGGAATACAACTAATAATAACACTGGGCCCAAGTCCACTCCCCACTGTTTAGTACTTCTGGGGAGCAGCATCTTGCACAGTAAGCAATTGTTGCCGTATCAAAATCCACGTTTTATCCACCCAGCATGAGGGACGCAGAGGGACGTGGCTGGGACCATTTCAGGCAAGGGGTTTTTAAAAGGGAGTTCATCTTGTGGTATTGTGCTGTTCCTAAGAAAAATGTCACCTTCAAAACTTAAGATGTTTTTTTAAATATTAAGAAAAGGTATCTTATACCATATATATATATGGGGTAGAAACTGGGGCCCAAATCCCTGAAGAACTTTAAGGATCAGTCAAGCGGAACATACTTGAATGTCTGCAACTAAATTTCACCTGAATCGGAAATAAATCCAAAACAAAAATAACAATAATAAAAACCCTTCTCTTGGCTTGCTCCTCACCCTGGAGGCTTTGAGCTCATTTAGCTTGATTTCAAAAGTCCTGAAGGAACAGAGCTTTGCTTCTACCTCAAACCAGCAAATGTGGAAGGCCGAGATCCTCTCTGACAGAGGCATTCACAAACCTTAAACACAAAACAAGCACAAAACGTGCATCAATATTTTCAGTCTACCCCTGTCAGCGTGATTGATCAGACACATTCTGAGAAAACCTCTGGGAAAGGACTCCTCCCAAGCACTGCAGTGGTGACTTTTTTGTAAAAGACAGAGCCGGTGCCAGAATGCTCATACTGCACAACAAATGACTGATTTCCCTTGTTTGCCTGATGATACCAAAACCTACATCTCTGAACATACCCTAAATAACTAGAAGGGGAAGGCAGGGCGGGGAGGAACTGTTCTATACCATCCCTATGGATATCACCCATATCACCCCTATGATCATCTGCAGGGAAGGGGTGGAAAAGAAAGTCAGGAAACAGCCCATAAAACCAGTCTAGCTGGATAAGTTCTTCCATACTCGTGCTTTTGTAACAAGAAATGTTTGCTGTGCCTGTGCTTGCATTTGAATTCTCAGGATTGCCATCATGTGCCTGGGTGGGATTTACTTGGAGCAAAAAGCAGTGGGCACAGAAGAGGTCTAAGACCAGGCTGATAGGATCACAACACGTAATTTTGTCAAGAAAGCCTACTTTTTACCCAAACTACTCACTCCCTGTTTAGAAGAGGCCTGGAGAGAGGCAAAAGGCGTTGTCTGCAGAGGGGACACAGGGCAGGAGCTACCGCCCAGCCAGCAGCAGAGCACCCAACCGCTGCTGAAAGAAAGGAAAAGCACAACTCACAACTGTAAAATCAGCCATTATTAAAGAGGAATATGGAAAGAAGGTAAAAATTCTGAAGAGCTATTCTTAAATTTACGACATGGGAAGGCAGCAAATCCTCTTTCTTACTCATGGTAAGAGAAGCAATAGAGTTGCAGTATGAAACTCACCAGCAGGACACAGACTTCTTCATACCACTGACGGGTTTCTCACTCACTCACTCTAGTCATACATCATTCTTACATCGTGCTTCCCTCCTGAGAAATGCAAACTACCTTTGAATGAAGATGATTACTCCAGAATCCCTCCCATTCCTGTTCATGTCCAGGGTATGACTGAGATGTTCAGAACAGGAGCAGGGTACTTCAGTGTCTCAGAGGACCCATCAGCGTCCGTAAACTTTCCTCCAGACCTTCATCAGAACTCAGCCTTGGCCAGCCCTGTGTCAGATCCTGGCTGCGTTCATATTGCAGTTGCTGGCACCAATTTATTTTTGGCATTCCCAACTACTGTCCTTGTGTGGATGGTTTGTACTGGTGGAATATTGGACCTCTGTCCAAGGCAAGAGGGAGCATCTCATGCCAATCTTGGAGAATACACTCCTAGCAAGTTCTGGGGCCTGACGTTAGCTCTGGCATAGATGCATGGCTGTGTCATACTTTTTTTTATTAAATATGGGCAAGTTGCACTGTTTGGTACTGCCACCTTTCCATTCAGCCATCTCACGTACGAACGGGATTATGACAAAATCACAGAAATGCTGAGGTTGGCAGGGACCTCTGGAGGTCATCTGCTCCAATCCCCCTGCTCAGCAGGGTCACCTAGAGCTAGTTGCCCACGTCTATGCCTGAATGGCTTTTGGGTATTTCCAAGGAGGGAGACACCACAAACTCTCTGGGCAACCTGTGCCAGCGTTCGACCATCCTCACAGAAAAAAACATGGGCATTTGTGTTGTATTAAAGTTAACGTTTTTTAACTTGCGCCCACTGCCTCTCACCCTGTCACTGGGCACCACTGAGAAGTCTGGCTCCCTCTTCTTCATTCCCTCCCATCAAGTGTTTATTTATACACATGGGTCAACCCCCCTGAGCCCTCTCTTCTTCAAGCTGAACAGTCCCAGCTCTCTCAGCATCTCCTCAGATATGAGGTGCTCCAGTCCCTGAATCACTCCAGTAATTCTGGAGTAATTCTTGGCTAAGGTAGCTGCAGCATGTTTAATTAAATCCCGAATTGTCTGCAACTCTTTTTGCATTTGACACTGTAATTCATGCAATATTGACTGAGAATTTTATTCATTTTTATGATTTGCTTTTTCAGTCTTCCAGCAAGATAGTCTGGAATTGGAGAGTTTTCATAAAAGCAAGTAATACCAGATAAAACATGCCAGAGCAGCTAATGAAAATAATTTAATGTTTTAATATTAAAAAACCAAACTATGTATGTCAGCCATGCCCAGCATGAGGCTGTGGACATATAAGAAAAATCCTGCAATACTGTGTAAATTGCTGAAACAAACAGTAGAAGAAGAAAGCCACCCTTTGAGCCAACCACCTGAAGTTAGCAATTAGCATAGCTATGCTAAGAATGATTCCCTTTGCAGATAGCTCGTATGTCTCAGGTATCACTAGCTGATACCTCAGTCAAAATAAATCCATTTTGTTGCTCTGTTTACACTGCTGGGGAGTTTTGGTTAAACCAAGACCTTTCCATAAACTGCACTGTTTTGTATACAAGGTATAGAAAATATTTGTGTTTGGTTTACTGGCTTCTCCATTCATAGTTTGTTTCTTTTTCTTAAAGGCAGCTGGTTTGCTTTGAATAAAGCACTTAAAAGGAAGACTAGGGAAAATGTGGGCCTGCTGTTGGACGAGGTGGGTGCTCTGGTGACAGAGGATGCAGAGAAGGTGGAGTTACTGAATGCTGCCTTTGCTTCAGTCTTTACTGCTAAGGCCAGCCCTCAGGAATCTCAGACCCTGGAGGCAAGACAAAGTCTGGAGAAAGGAATACTTTCTCTTGGTTGAGGAGGATCCCGTTAGAGATCATTCAGACACTCTTGATACCCACAGATTCATGGGCCCTGATGGGATGCACCCAGGAGTGCTGAGGGAGCTGGCAGATGTTATTGCTAAGCCACTCTCCATCTTTGAAAGTTCATGGAGAACAGGAGAGGTGCCTGAGGACTGGAGGAAAGCTAATGGCGCACCAGTCTTCAAAAAGGGCAAGAAAGAGGAGCCAGGGAACTACAGGCTGGCCAGCCTCACTTCCATCTCTGGAAAGGTGATGGAACAACTCATTCGGGATGTCATCTCTAAGCATGTAGAGGGAGAAGTTATCAGGAGTAGTCAACGTGGATTCACCAAGGGAAAATCATGCTTGACCAATCTGATAGCCTTCTATGATGTCATGACTGGCTGGGTAGGTGAGGGGAGAACTGTGGATGTTGTCTACCTCTACTTTAGCAAGGCTTTTAACACTGTCATCCATAACATCCTCATAGGTAAGCTTAGGAAGTGTCATTAGATGAGTGGACAGTGAGGTGGATTAAGAACTGTCTGAATGACAGAGCTCAGAGGGTCGTGATCAGCCGTGCAGAGTCCAGCTGGAGACCTGTAACTAGTGGTGTTCCCAAGGGGTCAGTACTGGGTCCGGACCTGTTCAATACATTCATCAACAACCTGGATGAGGGGACAGAGCGTACCCTCAGCAAGTTTGCTGATGACACAAAACTGGGAGGAGTGGCTGACACACCAGAATGCTGTGCCACCATACAGCAAGACCTGGACAGGCTGGAGAGCTGGGTGGAAAAGAACCTAATGAAGTTCAACAAGGGCAACTGTGGAGTCCTGCACCTAAGGAGAAATAACCCCATACATCAGTACAGGTTAGGGGCTGACCTGCTGAAAAGCAGCTCTGCGGAGAGGGACCCTGGGACTCCTGATGGACAACATGTTGACCATGAGCCAGCAACGTGCCATGGTGGCCAAGAAGGCCAATGGTCTCCTGGGGAGCATTAAAAAGAGCGTGGCCAGCAGGTCAAGGGAGCACATCCTCCCCCTCTCCTCCGCCCTGGTGAGGCTCTCCAATTCAAGAGTCACAAGAAAGCATCCTCATTGCTACTGGGATCTACATCAGGTGCCTTCAGGCTGGCACGGGCACATCCACGTGACCATGTGATGGTCACACCTCTGCTTTGTGGAATACACCCTTAGCTCTGCAAATGCTTTAGATTGTCCAAGCCCTGCTCACACACAGCTATTTACTGACATATTCACAGACAGGTCAGGTGGATCTAAACAAGAAGCTTATACAAGGCCCTAATTCTTCAGTGAATTTTGTACCTTCTCCATTCACCAGTTTGACAGATTCCTCTGGAAGGGGCTTGTGGAAGGATCCTGAAAGCAGGTCTGGGGTTAGAAGCTCCTGACTAACACAACAGCTACATTTCTAGTTGGATATTCCAGGCCATTTGACAGCATCAAGACACACGAGCCACCTATAGAGCTTGGAACAACTATGCTCTGTAAATTTTTTATCGTCATTTTGTATCAGTCTAGCAATAATAAACTGATTCTTATGGCTCTTGGCAGGCTGCGCCAGAATGAGAAGTATTCTCTCCCTTGTTTAAACTAAGGATCATTCAGCCAGACTTCTCCTCTAGCTCTGGGAGGTTTGGGCTGCAGTGACTCTTGCTCTCGGCCATCCCCACATCACGGTATTTATTTGAGGCATTTTGTATAACAGCTCCTATGCAAATCCTAGCTTGGAGCCTGTGTCTGATGGACAGCAGGAGCTGCAGCATGCCATTCCCCATGGCAAGCCTGCTTCGGTGTCACTTAATAAATCACGCTTCCAAACACAAGAGAAAAAAATATAAGTATGTTGGAAATTTAAAGTTGGATCTTTTCTGTCATTCTTCTCTCATCACAAATAAACCAAAAAGAAAAGAAAGACGCTTGTGGTACTAGAAGCCCTTGGATTGTTATAACTACTAACCAAAACCTCCAATAAGCTGCCAGCCAGACTACTTTCCTCAAGCTTTTTATTCCATTTCTGTTTCTGCCATTTAACTCCTCAACTGTAATATTTCCATGCAAACAGCATGGTGTGCCCAAAATATCTTATCTTACATTAGAAAGAAAACAAAATTTTTCAGGGAGGACAGTGTATCTCTTTTCCCCCATATGGCTGCAACTATGCAAACCCAAAATGGTTTCTCTGTTGGCAGACAGGAGGGATTCCTAATGAGCCAACGCACAGAAAACAGATAAAATTAAGAAACAAACACCAGAGCCTATTTTATCCTCTTTCTTTCCCAATCACGCTTTGTCCAGCTCTTACATCCCAATTATTACTGCTAACTAAAGCCAACAGATACTCAGAAATTACATTTCAACCAACGACATTGGCAGACGAGCGACATACATTGATGCAAACCTAACATTTCTCTCCCATATTCATGGCTATCAACAATTTTCTTGTCTGTATTTCTGCTCTGATTTCCTTCTAAGTTTCCCTAGTATTTTTTGATTCTTCTTATATTCCAGCTTCTTTTCTATCTCTTTTCCATAACATGCTTCACATCATTTCACACCGTCTTTGTACTACCCCCCGGCTTCTCCTCCACTCGCTACATCCCATTTCTTTGGACATCACTTTCAAACACTCTTCTGGACCGGAGGCTTCCCCCGTGCCTTCCATTCTCTTCCTTTACCTTTACTCCCTCATACAAGTCCATAATAATTCCTCAATTCGAGAATGATACAGCTGGCAAAACCTGCAGGGGGCAAATACTGCACCTCAGACTCCCCGCTGCTGTGAAACTGGTGATTTCGAATTAACGCATCCTGCACAAAGCGATGGGTACCGTTAGTCAAATAGATGGATGCTGCCCACTGACAGATACCCTTTTACATCCTCTTTGCTTTTCTCACAAGTGTAGAGCTAACGCATAGAGGGGGTGAAAGAGAGGAGGGCTGTGTTGGCTTTCTCCACAGGATCAACTTAGAACCTGCAGAGCAAGTGAAGATAAAGAGAACATGGTGGGGTTCTGGAATAGGTGGGCTTAAAGTAACAGAACATAGACCTCTTTGTGGCTCCCTCTGCCTACGTGTTCAAGGGTCCCACTGAGTCTGGCTCTACACCTGAGTAAAGCACATATGATAGCCCATTAACACAAGCTTCTATATAATTTTGCTTTTTTTTCGCCTAGGAAGAATTTTTAGTATTTTATCAGCTCTCAGTTCTGCTGCCTTTTGGTGGATTTTTTTTTTTTCCTGAGCTGGTTTTGGTGGTGAGTAGGAGCGAAGAAAGAAATTCAATAAGCCTGCAGGCAATTGCTGTACTGGCAGTGTGCATTGCTTTTCATTTTGGAATTGGCATGAAGGCCCTCCAAGTAACACAAGCTTTCCTTTTTGACAGAATTGACAGATAAATTATATAACTAGACGCAGTTGAAGCGTTTTTTGGGGGGATGAGAATTGAGTGAAGTCAAAATGGAAAGCTCGTTTCACATCAGGGGTATTCCTTCACTGTACCATTAAAATAAAGCACCTTTGATCCAAAAGGCTCCCATGGCACTTCACAAAATGTAGCCAAGATTTGAAATGATGTGGCTGTCTAAATTAGGTTCCTCAATCTATAGTTGGACACACCAGTGACAATTCAAGAATCACAAGTGTTTGACCTCTCACAAATTCTGTTCAATGAGCAGGGCAAGGCCCTGCAAATTATTAGTATCTTTAAGCTGTACAAGTAATTTTAGCTGAAACTGTATATTCTTTGAAAATACTGATTGAATTTGTACAAGAAACTAATATCTAAGCATGCTGGAAGCCAAAACAGATGAATGTCCTTGTTTCTTCTAACTTAATTTGAACCTCCTGGAGCCCCACAAAAATTCCCTGACATTTCCCATTCTTGGTAACACTTGCTTTATATTCAAATCACGAAACATATTGGACTATATTTTTCATACTAATGATTTCCAATAAATGCTTTCAAAGCTTTGGAAGCTGTCTGCCCCGAGTGAGTTTCAGATCCTTCAGGAAGAATTATAAGGCAATACATAGTGAGGAATGGAGAGGAGAAGAAGTTGGAATAAGCCTTTTCCTACATATACAGTAAGCAAGGCACGGCAGTAAACAAATAGTCCCTAGTTAGGTCAAAAAAAAACCTGCAGAAAAGAGATAAACAGGTTGCTCTCTATTCTATATACTGCTCAAAACTCAGAATTTCCTGTATTACAAACAAAAATTCTTTGTTCTTTTCCAAAAGTCATTAGGGAAAGGTTTTTTACATCAAGGAAATCATACAACAGAAGGTTCATATAAAAACGAAGGAGTAGTAGTTAATTTAGACTGTCTAAATGTCATCACCTATTTGCATCCTCTAAAATACATCAGTCTGGCACCATGGGAGGAAAAATGTTACTTAAAGCACTAGAAATAGGGGGGGAAGAAAAACAAAGTATGTATCATCTGAGCAATTATTATCGAATAACACTTTCCATTTCTGTGCCTCCTACTGTACAAGAATATGAAAACCTACTGAAATAATTAAATTATTTAACAACCCAATTGGCCAAAAAGGTTTCTTTTTTGTGAGATGAAACAAGGAATCTGTCCAAGCCGTGTCCATCTTAGTACTTCCACAATGAGCCTCATCATTCAATCACAAGGTCGATACCTCTACACATTCAATAAACAGCTCTTTAACACCGCACAATTTTTCCTTAAATACCATCACCTCTGATCACTGAGGGACAAAAACTAAGCGTTCCCAGTGTACGTATAAAAATGTAGTTGTCCTAAATAGAATCATAATTGTCTAGGTTGGAAGAGACCCTTGGGATCATCGAGTCCAACCATCTACCCTACCCTACAACGTTCTCCCCTACACCATATCCCTCAGCACTGCATCTAAATGGCTCTTAAACACATCCAGGGATGGTGACTCAACCACCTCCCTGGGCAGCCTATTCCAATGCCCAACCACTACTCTTTCTGTGAAAAATTCTTTCCTAATATTCAGATTATATAAATACTTCCACATACCCCACCCAGGGTCAGTACTAAGAGGAATATAATCAGCACATTCCCAGCTCTGAACCCACATAGTGCAGCTTCCAGCCCATGCGCATTTCAGCCACGCCAGCACCTCTCCACACTTCTACTGCACCACGCACAAGCCCTCATAAGCATCCCATTTCTTTTTTAATGACAAATTTTTGCTTGTACATTGGGTGTTCACCGGAACAAGAAGCTCAACTTACTCAAGCTTAAACTTTTATGTTGTTTGCATTAAGATTTCTCTTCATGGCCAACTTGGTATATTCAGGGTTGGGTAGATCCAGTAAGACAAGCTTCAACATCACAAAAATCATCTAATGCGTCCATGTTTTCAAACTCCTTAAACCATGTAATATGTTTATGCTGCATTATAATTTTATCTGATACTAAAGTTCAAATTTGTTCAGTGTCCATAATGCACGTAAGGCAGCAAACCCTCACAAAGAGGTATTTTGGGACACCGTGGATGGAGAAGTTTAGTCCATACCATTAGCACAATGCAGACAGGTGAGGTGTGCTCTGCCTGCTCTGGTCAGCTACCACGTAGCCCAGTGTTTCACACAGGGAGACAGGGATGGTACACAGCCTGAATTCAAAATGCCATCCTACTACACAGGGTGCACCGAGCAAGAAACAAATACAGTACTTATGAAGATGTGTGTGGAGCGGAGCCAAGGAAGATGCTGAGGTGTAGCTTACTCCCTCGCCCAGGCTTGCTAAGAAGTCATAGTTATCCTCGAACAACTTAACATGAGCATCTCGGGACAGCTGCAGTCCAACGATGGTTTTGCTCTTGGTAAAGCATTATGCATTCTCCTACAAAATGAAAATATTCATTAGGAGGCTTGCAGTTTTGCATTTCTGTACATTTAAATTAAGAGCTTGTTCAATCAGGACTATATTATACAAGTAAAGAAAGTTCTTTTACAGGCTCTTAGCTGGCTGCTCAGTCACAGTAATGAATCAGTTTCACAACTCTGCTCCTGCTGCCAGTTGTCATCCTTTCTAAGGATGCTGAATTTGTGAATCCATCTGCAGGGAGCTCACATACATGTCCTATATAGTTCACTAGCAGTCTGTTCTTGGTACTAAACACCACACCACGCTGTTACCCACTGGACTCAGAAGCCTTTGCTGCTTAGCTTTCCTATAAGGAGGTAGGTATCTGTAAGGGGGTAGGTAACTATTTGTTGCCATCTTCAAATAGAGTCATAGAATCAGTCTGGGTTGGAAGGGACCTTTAAGATCATCTAGTCCAACCATCAACCTACCTCTGGTAAAAAAAAAGCATCACTAATCCATGTCTCTAAGCACTATGTCAACCCGTCTTTTGAATCCCTTGTTTATTTATGAAGACAGTACATACCCCAAATCCTCTGCTGACAGCTACAAAAGGACCAAGGAAAGCCAAGTCCCCTTCTGAGCAAGGCTGTGCCCTCAGTGCTTTCCACCGACCTCCTCCACTGGCTTTTTCCCACTTGTGACTCGCAGTAATTCCAGCAGCTGGTGTTTTTTTGGGGCACAGCAGAGTCTTTGGCCACAAAGCCTAGTGATGACTTGGAGCACAGAATAAAAGGTCTGCCTTTCCAAACTGCTGGTGGGAACTTTATTTAAGCTTTTATTTCAATGTACAGCTCACAGGCATCTGATTTTGTTTTCCTGTTAGACATTAAAGGTTACATAATTAACCATCAGCTAATTGCAGGGAAGATTAGGAGTTCCTCATGCCATTCTTCCACTTGGACATGCTATAAAAGGAGCCCATTACCAGAAGCAGCACTGTTCCCCTTACCACTACCATCCCCTTTTAACTAAAAAATCCTTGAATGGCTTATGCAGGCTTCATTTCTGATGGTATTTCAACAGTAGAAATTAAGACATTTATTGAAACTATTAGAAATTTTATTTAAAAAAATTACAAACATAACAATACACCTTCTCTATACGAGATTAGAAAGAAAACATTTTAAGCCCCAGAGAATCATACTTTACCTGTTACACTTGTTTAAGGAGAAAACTACAATCTTTATTTTCTGCAAAAGAAGGAAAATTCAACAATGTAACATTATAACNCGTATAAAAATGTAGTTGTCCTAAATAGAATCATAATTGTCTAGGTTGGAAGAGACCCTTGGGATCATCGAGTCCAACCATCTACCCTACCCTACAACGTTCTCCCCTACACCATATCCCTCAGCACTGCATCTAAACGGCTCTTAAACACATCCAGGGATGGTGACTCAACCACCTCCCTGGGCAGCCTATTCCAATGCCTGACCACTCTTTCTGTGAAAAATTCTTTCCTAATGTTCAGATTATATAAATACTTCCACATACCCCACCCAGAGTCAGTACTAAGAGGAATATAATCAGCACATTCCCAGCTCTGAACCCACATAGTGCAGCTTCCAGCCCATGCGCATTTCAGCCACGCCAGCACCTCTCCACACTTCTACTGCACCACGCACAAGCCCTCATAAGCATCCCATTTCTTTTTTAATGACAAATTTTTGCTTGCACATTGGGTGTTCACCAGGAACAAGAAGCTCAACTTACTCAAACAAGCTTAAACTTTTATATTGTTCGCATTAAAATTTCTCCTCATGGCCAACTTGGTATATTCAGGGTTGGGTAGATCCAGGAAGACAAGCTCCAACATCACAAAAATCATCTAATGCGTCCATGTTTTCGAACTCCTTAAGCCATGCAATGTTTATGCTGCATTATAATTTTATCTGATACTAAAGTTCAAATTTGTTCAGTGTCCATAATGTATGTAAGGCAGCAAACACTCACACTGAGGTATTTTGGGACACCGTGGATGGAGAAGTTTAGTCCATACCATTAGCACAATGCAGACAGGTGAGGTGTGCTCTGCCTGCTCTGGTCAGCTACCACGTAGCCCAGTGTTTCACACAGGGAGACAGGGATGGTACACAGCCTGAATTCAAAATGCCATCCTACTACCCAGGATGCACCGAGCAAGAAACAAATACAGTACTTATGAAGATGTGTGTGGAGCAGAGCCAAGGAAGATGCTGAGGTGTAGCTTACTCCCTCGCCCAGGCTTGCTAAGAAGTCATAGTTATCCTCGAACAACTTAACATGAGCATCTCGGGACAGCTGCAGTCCAACGATGGTTTTGCTCTTGGTAAAGCATTATGCATTCTCCTACAAAATGAAAATATTCATTAGGAGGCTTGCAGTTTTGCATTTCTGTACATTTAAATTAAGAGCTTGTTCAATCAGGACTATATTATACAAGTAAAGAAAGTTCTTTTACAGGCTCTTAGCTGGCTGCTCAGTCATGGTAATGAATCAGTTTCACAACTCTGCTCCTGCTGCCAGCTGTCATCCTTTCTAAGGATGCTGAATTTGTGAATCCATCTGCAGGGAGCTCACATACATGTCCTATATAGTTCACTAGCAGTCTGTTCTTGGTACTAAACACCACACCACGCTGTTACCCACTGGACTCAGAAGCCTTTGCTGCTTAGCTTTCCTATAAGGAGGTAGGTATCTGTAAGGGGGTAGGTAACTATTTGTTGCCATCTTCAAATAGAGTCATAGAATCAGTCTGGGTTGGAAGGGACCTTTAAGATCATCTAGTCCAACCATCAACCTACCTCTGGTAAAAAAAAAGCATCACTAATCCATGTCTCTAAGCACTATGTCAACCCGTCTTTTGAATCCCTTGTTTATTTATGAAGACAGTACATACCCCAAATCCTCTGCTGACAGCTACAAAAGGACCAAGGAAAGCCAAGTCCCCTTCTGAGCAAGGCTGTGCCCTCAGTGCTTTCCACCGACCTCCTCCACTGGCTTTTTCCTGCTTGTGACTCGCAGCAATTCCAGCAGCTGGTGTTTTTTTGGGGCACAGCAGAGTCTTTGGCCACAAAGCCTAGTGACGACTTGGAGCACAGAATAAAAGGTCTGCCTTTCCAAACTGCTGGTGGGAACTTTGTTTAAACTTTTATTTCAATGTACAGCTCACAGGCATCTGATTTTGTTTTCCTGTTAGACATTAAAGGTTACATAATTAACCATCAGCTAATTGCAGGGAAGATTAGGAGTTCCTCACACCATTCTTCCACTTGGACATGCTACAAAAGGAGCCCATTACCAGAAGCAGCACTTACCACTACCCTCCCCTTTTAACTAAAAAATCCTTGAATGGCTTATGCAGGCTTCATTTATGATGGCATTTCAACAGTAGAAATTAAGACATTTATTGAAACTATTAGAAATTTTATTTAAAAAAAATTATAAACATAACAATACACCTTCTCTATACGAGATTAGAAAGAAAACATTTTAAGCCCCAGAGAATCATACTTTACCTGTTACACTTAAGGAGAAAACTACAATCTCTATTTTCTGCAAAAGAAGGAAAACTCAATGTAACATTATAACTACTCTACAAAATTACTGAAAAAATACACCAACTTTGTTCAAAAAGTGTGCAAGGGAAGTACAAGATTTTTCCATCTTCCACCTTTCTTCCCTTTCTCCCTTTCAAAAAAAAAAAAAGGAAAGAAAGGGAAGGCTTAAAAGGTTCTTCCTCTCTCCTCTTTCTAAAGGCTTCTTTTAGTCGTTACTACAAATGCTTTTGTGGAAGCAAAGCCAAAACAAGAGACACAAAGTGGATCTTATCTTCATGTAATTTAAAGAGGAGAACAACTATTCTCGGATGTCTGTAAGATACTGCTACTAATGAGATTACTAAAGCTTAGTCAATGGGAAGTTATGACGGAACTTGCAACTGTCATGCTTGGAATAAGTTCATCCGTTGCCAGCATATTGCAAATCCATGCTCAAACCAGGACACCACCTTTGTCCTTGGGCTGAGAACATGCTTTGCCTTCCCTCTTTTGCTTTCCCTTCCCTGCCTAATTTAATTGTAACTCAGTTATTTTGTGAAGACCTCCTCGATTGACTGTGCAAGGAAGATGGAGTGCTACCAACACCTACAGAAACAATCTCAGCTGAGCACACATCCAGCCACATGGAAAAGCCGCTCGGCGAGCGCTGGCAGGAGCTGGGCAGAGCACAGCTACAGCACCATCATGTCCATCCCATGAGAGCTTTCATACCTTGAGATTTAGGTTCAACAAAGCTTTCCCTTCTTTGAATAGCAGTGCTGGTGCATCCAGAAAAATACCAGGGGACTGAATTCTTACTGGGACACTGAAAGCACAGCACAGATTTACTTGACCTGCAATTAAAGCCCTTCACAGCGCACAGGATATCAACACTTTGAATAAGACATTCCCTTCGCACCGAGCAAAACCAGGTGAGATCTATGCAGTGTAAGAGAATGATTTTAGCAGCACTACCCTGAGTAACACAAGATGGGTTTCAGAACACGTGCTGCTCTCCAGCCGTATAGCCACCTTTATGCTTTGGTTTTTTATTTAAAAAAAAAATACAAACTTTCACAACTTCTCCTAAGCACAGACAGTTTCAGATGACCAACAGAAGCAGTCACTTTTTAAAAAAAAACAAAAACAACCCTTTTATCTGAAACCTTTTCATAAGATTTTCAGAAAATCTGAAACATTACTTACAACATATTTACAGGTACCTGAGATACCAGCAGTGAATAGTTTGCTATGAATTTTACACCATTTCAGTGAACTGACTGGCAAATGTGTCTTGTGGAAAGTGATATGAGTTTTCCTTTTGAACTCCTGTTCTGAAACCCACCGAGTGCGTAGTTAAACCAATGGTTTCAGTGATCACTGCACCAGGACTTAAATGCCAGTGCAAACCCAAGACACTCCTCACACATTACCCCCTCTAAGAAATATGTAAAGAAAAAAAAAAGAAATCAACACATGAAAGTTTTACATCTACAGCAAGTTGAATTAACCACACCCTTTGAGCTTCCTAAAAATGACCAAAAAAGTCACAATCATTTACTGCATGAGAATGTAGTAGGAGTGGTGGGGTTTTGTGAGCTGGTCTGACTCTTTAATGGGGAATCCTTTGAGACATACAGGAGCTTGTTGGTAACGGAATTCAAGTGTGGGGATGACAAAAGATATTTAGATGCACAGTGCCTTTACAGAAGGTACTATAATAATTTTGAACTGAAGTTTTCCTTTAAGGTTTACACATGGAAAAGAATCTCAAGCCTCAAAACTGTTCATGTAACTGATCTTTCAGTCAGTATCGGAGGGAAACTACCAAGAATTTAAGCAGTGCTACAGTCTGCGTGGATCTTTTCTATGCACACACACCTGACAGAAGAAAGGTCAGAAAAAAACAGAATGTAAAGCTACAATAACACAGTATTGTGCTCCTGAGATGATTTTAAGACACTTAAGTAACTTCATTCTGTGAAAAGGAAAGCTGAATGTGGGCCATTTCCCTGCTGTTTACAAAAACCATTCCATTTTTATCTCATTTTAAAATTCTTTAATTATTACACAACAGTACTTTTGTGACTGCGTTATCAAACAGGGAACATGGCTATTACGCAATGTGGCATGTTCAAAAGTGAGCATTTTGGGGCTGTGATGATACTGAATGAATCTACAGTTTGTAATTTAGTCAGTCTCTTGAGAGAACACTTGAGGAACAATAAGAAACTTGGCATAAAGAGCCTGCTCAGCCTTAGGAACTCTGCTCTTCAAAGGCAAGTGGCTGATTTCAGCTCTGATTCCACCTCCATCCCCACCACAGGAACCAATCCTACACATGAAGTGAATCCTTGTGCTGTAGACCAGCTTTTTTGCATTGGCAAACGTAGCCCAGCAGCGATCTACCTTTAACTGCTTATTTCTGCCACTTCTTAAATTCCATCTGCTAGGCCAGCACAACTGCTTTGACAGTCATTAAGACAAAAAGACATAATTAAGCACAATAAACAATGGTTATTACAGCTAGGTCAGTTTTTAAAGGCACAAACAGTTGCCCAGCACAAGGGGTTTGGACAAAAGGAGTGTTGCATGACAGCAAGAACAACTGACCAAGGAGCATACACAGGAGAAAGTGCAGAAGCAGCTGCTTGTACAATCAGAGCACTTACTGAATGTGCCAGTAACCAAGAACTAATGCTTTCTAGGAAAAAGGAAAAGGTTTAAGAAATAATAATTATATCCCCACCCAACATGTATTTGAGTCCTAATTTTATTCTTCTACAGTCCTTTATGTATGGTAGAACACTTCTTGCAACTCCCCGTACACCTATTACCTCCTACAATATGAACATCAGAATGAATTTTGCCTCCTTCCCCCACACCCATTTTTACAACTGTGAGCATTACAGGATTAGACTAACACAATAAAAAGTTAAATTATCTGCTGGAAGCCTCTTCCATTATTCTGCTGTATTAAAGTAAGCTTTAAAATGAAGTTATTAGTATGCATATGAATAAATATGACACATTAAATCATAAAATAATTTAGACTGGAAAGGACCTCTGGAAGTCACTGCTCAAAGCAGGTCCAAGTCTGCTAAGTATCTGACCATCCTGATAAAGTTAAGCATCTCCAAGGCTGGAGACTCCATAACCTCTCTGGGTGACTGGTTCCAGTGCCTGATTGCCTTAATGATAAAAAAAAAGGTAATTTTTAGCAACCCTTAAATTTAGTTAGAACTTCCCCATCTTCCCGTTTGCGTCCACTGCCACTCACCCTGTCCCCATGCACCTTGAAGACCAGCCTTGCTGTGAATCCTCCCATTAAAGGGACTGAAGACAGCAACAAAATCTGGCCTTAGCCTCCTTTTTTTAAGGCTGAAAAATACTCGGGTCTCTCAGTTTCTCCTTTGATGTCACATGTTCTTGCCTCCTGACCATTTTGGTATCCCTCCGCCAGACTTGCGCCAGAGGACCAGTATCTGCCTTGTATTAGGAAGTCCACAGTTGGTCACAGTACTCCAGCAGTGTTCTCACAAGGGGAATAATCATTTCCATAAATCTGCTGGTTCCGCTCTTTGCTAATAAAGCCCAGACAGGACACTGGTTCTGTTATGGGAATGTCTCTTTCCATAAGGGCACCTGCTGGCTTAGGTTCACCTTGCTGTCCACCATATCTCCCCAAGTCCTTTTCTGGGAAGTTGCTTTCCATTTAGTCCGTGATCCCTGCCTGTACTCCTACGTGAGGTTACTCCATCCCAGATACAGGGCTCCACGCTTGGCTTTGCCAAGATGCTTCTCCAAGACATTCCCATCAGACAATTCTTCCAACCTGCCGCAGTTCCCCTGAACTGCCACCCTGCCCTGCAGCATACAGACTGCTCCCCCCCGGTTTGGTACAGGAAAATCACTTCTAAAGAAAGACACCTACTATCTTCATGGACAAATCAGTTCCCACAACTGTTTTCCCAGCCAACATGTAACTGCACACAGTAAGCACAAGGGTTGACAAGTTAAAACAACTTTCCACACGTAGATGAGCTCCAGAACATTCAAAGAGGGAAAGAGGTATATGGTTGGAATAAGGTGAAGGTGAGTCATTAAATTTTTGCCTCAACCTTAAATGCAAAACTATGCATAGACAGCATCTCTTCCTTTCCAATATTCATATTCACCTCACTGATCAATCATTATATTCACAGAAGCCTAAAAAGAATCTTAGATTTTCTGGCTTAGAGGTGCTGTCATACATTCTGCAGTGCAAAGGTGCTAAGAAAACAGTAAAGTGTGAATCACTGGCTGAAGAAACTCAAACTTTAAAAAACAAACAACAAACCCTTCAAATTACAATAGTTGAACAATACAGGGTTTTGTTGCTTCACATTTGCATTGTGAATCTTAAGAACTTCAGATTTCAAAATAAAAGCTTTCAACCATACCCAGCTCATTAGCTAGACCTTTTGAAAGACATTCTCCACCCCTGAAACAAAAAGCTCTACTCCAAAGTTTCTAAGGCTGGGTAAGATTAAAAATGAGATTTAGAACAGGAAAAATTCTGAAGCATTAACACACAAGTCTACCTAAATTATTCTGCATGTAGATTATCTAAGGTTTCATAAGAGGTGTAGGCTACATAGACCTTCTCTCTACCAAGCTGCTTCTGCAACAGAAACAAACACATGGAAGTACAGAAAAAGTTTTTGGTTTGGCCACATGTTCAGTGTGGAACCATTTGTTTGTACCATCCGTGTTTAACTTGTGTGACATTTGCAATGGATAATAAATTACTGCAATTCCCCGCTTCCAAACTCAGACAGCTCTGAGAGCTACAGACCCATTGGTACAAACAAATCTAACAGAACTGACATTTTAAATTCTGCAAACTGTGATCCAAAATGCTTCAGAACACCATTATGCTCAAAAAGCCCCCTGTAAAACATAATTAAGTATCTAACTATTTAAGTTATAGAGATGCACAGACTGTTAAAATTAGCCAATTTTATTCAAATGCTGTTAGATGGAACACATAATTACCTCTTCTCAAGAAAGTTACATATTTATGTGCTTTTTAGTCAAATGAAAACTGTTTCCCCCCCCGCAGAAGTATTTCAATAGAAGCCCGAGTCTTGAGTAGCCCAGTTAGGTGCCTAAAAATAAACAAATAAATCTGGATTAGTAAAAAAGAAATTACTATATTACCTATTGATTAATGAAACTTATGAGAAATTATTAAAAAAACATAATACTAATATATGGCTATGAAATAGGTATGAAGGATAATATATTAATGAAGGATACCCTATGAGTTTGAAGCAAACATTGATATAGCAGAAATACACACTGTAATTAAGTTGTACAGCCTGAGTCTCCTAAACTTGTAGTTTTTAAAAAGGAAAAGTTCTAGAAGATTCCAAAAGAAATTTAAAAATAATTTGGCAGCTATATTTTTACAGAAAATAGTATCATGTAAGTTTCACAGGACCTCCCTTTAATGAAATCAATTAATGCCCCACTGCTTGTCCAACTTCCATCAATATTTCAGACAAGCAGTGAGGAAGGCCAACAAAACTTTTTAATATTTTTAAAATTTTTTTAATGTGTCATTCAGTTGTTTCCCTGTTTTAAGTATGTATGGCTGGACCTCAGTCATCCACCTTACACTGTTCTCTCTCAGAAAGCTCCCCACGTTTTAAGAAGGACAGAAGCAAAAACCAGATGATCTTGGCAACTTCCCTATTTTCCCTGGTTCTACTTAAACCTCTGGCTGACCTGATTATATTCTCCAGTACTACATGAAATGGGTTGAACAATTAGGGTATTGCCTAACTCCTCCACGTTTCAGTCTTAAGCACCATTCACTCTCCTCTTAATACTGTATGTACAACTGCAGATAATTTTGAAGTACAACCCACTTGAAAAAGTGGGTTTTAAATTTATTCACTTCAATTAATTTTTTTATTTACTTTAATTGGTGTCACCCTTCAAAACCAACCCTTTCAGGCGGTGAAGACCATTTGAAGGAAGCAGAGAATCAAATGACAGAAACACACATAATTATACAACAACGGAATACCTAGTAATGAAGAAATGCAAGATGACAAAAATCAGTCTAAGGCTTAGCATAAGAAAATAAATCTTCTCCAATTTAATTCCTAGTGTTAGATCTAGAAATAGGTACATCAGATGAATTAAGGAACAAGAATTATACTTAATTAGATCTCACCAAAAAAAAAAAAAGACAGCATGAATTCAGAAAAATATAACATATACCAACCTCGGATCTACCACTCTGATTCAATTTCTTCTCAATGTTCATAGCCAACATTTGACTACGGAAAGACAGGCTTTTGGTCTTTTCAATCACCTGTTGATAAGGTGAGACTGCGTTGTTGCCCATGACCACGTGGCCCTAAAACACAGGAAAGGTACAGCAAATTTAACAATCACTCAGAATGCATACACCTTTAACTTGATGCTTTGCTTCCAAAGCTTTTACAAATCATCTTGTGCAAGGATCAAAAAAGAATAAATGAAGTCCACTACACTTTATAGGCCAAGAAAAAACAACCAACCAACAGAACTTAGAATTTGCTATACTCAAATTAGGTAAAAGAAACTTAATGACAAATGCAACAAATTCACTTGGATCTATCTATACGGTCTTACCAGCTTTGAATCCAGTTTGGCATCTAAACGTGCATTTCGAATTAGATTGACGATCCATCTCTCCGCTTCTTCAGGAGTCATATTCAATTTATCTGCCAACATACTGAAAGAGACAATCAAAAAGTGAAATAGAATCCCTCTGGTGTGATTAGGGACTACAGAACACAAGATAAATCCACACAAAATTTATACACTTGTCTTCAATAAATACCGGGTATCTGGCAAATACACTTTTGTTTGACTGAAGTGACTTTAAAGCGTACATACACGCACTCCTGCGCATCTCCCACCCCCACTGCTTTACACCAGGACATCGTAAGGAATTCGCATCCTGAAAGTATATACTTAATCATTCTGAGCTACATCTTGCACGTAAATCTTGACCTGCACAGTATTTATATATTCCTATTAAACCTTGCCTACATTTTTCAGAAAATTGTCAATTAAGTAATCTCATCACAACATAAACCAACAACTGTCATTATAAAGGTAACAACTACATGCTTCATTCTTATTTAAATCCAGCTAGCAGTCACAAGAGTTTAGACTAATTAGTCCAGGAAAATGTCCCTCAGTAGCTCATTTAGCAATAAACTTCACCCTGAAGTTTCTGGGAACAGGAGTCATGAGACAGAGTTTGGTACAGAAGATACGACAGATACACCACATTCAAACTTCTTGCAATTTCAAGAAGGGATGGTGGGGGAGGTCAGAGAAAGGAAAATTCTTAATGAAACAAGCACTCCTGGCCAGGAATAATTCCTTCTGATGACATTTCCATGGCTTTCCAGCCAGCTCCTTTAGCTTCCTGCTGGCAGTTGGCTCATACAGGACATTTGAAACGTTCATTCTTCCATCAGCTTTCAGACGAAGGTAACAAACATGAGGTAAGGGCTACAGACATGACCAAAAAACCAGCTGGCTACGTGGAATAGCAGGGGAGGTCAATTTCCCACCATTTTACAGGATCTTGCTTAAACATAGTTTTCTCCACCTGAAAGAGTGAATTCCCTCTTGACATTTATTAGTGCCAAGCAGATACTTTATAATGTATCAGTTATTCCCTTGTCTATCAAGCTAGACTATCTATACAGTCTTCTCTTCTGTATTTCAACCACAGTTGCTACTGTTCCACTAAAACTGTTAATCTGTGGTTGAATTAACAGTTGTAGAAAGTTAAGGCAGATAAGAGACTAGAAGATACCAGGTATGTAAATTTTTGTGGTTATGAGTCATCTAGGCAGATTAAGACAGATATTTCAATAGGAAGAAGCTACAAATTGTTTTAATACCGTTGCATCAGTGATGTTAAGCACCTGACTTAAACTAAAGAAACTTCAACCTGAAAGAATGTGGGGTGGGGTGTAGGTCTATTTGGGGACTCCTCACATTTCTCTTTTGGAAGCATCAACAGGTTTCAGACAACCTCCAGATGACCACAAGAATGGCTACTGCCACTACACTAGGGATTAAGCAACCTACCTTTGGGATCAAAGCACAGAACTCTATCCTTGGAGACAGTCAAGAATCAACTAGGCAAGGCCTTAAGTAGCACAACGGAACACTGCAGTGGGTCCTGCTCAGAGTTTTAACTGGGTGCCCAGGACTGAACCAGATGGACTTCCAGAGCTCCCTTCCAACCTACAGCACCTTTCTGCTAAACCCAAAGTCCCTGTGGACTTGGAGGGAGAGAGGGCACAGAGTCATTCCAAGCCAGAAACTACATAGTGCTTTACATCATTTAGCAGACAATTCTACTTTTTCCTATTATGTCTAAATCATACTAGCTCAGCTTCTTTAGAGGTGGGCTTTTTTAAAAATTGAAACATGTATCAGCAAACAGAGCACAGATGTAGCTACATGACAGAAATATCACACCTCTGTACAGGTATTTTTTCCTGCACACACATTTGAAAAAATTTACAAATCGTAGAATGAAAATGACAGGGTAAAAAGGGATATAAAAACCTGTTTTATCTCAACTATTGGCTTTGACATTTACATGGATTGAAGATTTTATTATAGAATAAGCAAAGTTATCAAGTAAAATCTACCTTTTAGTGAAACAAAGATATCTGTATTAAAAACCGTAAAACTTTATCACACTTTTGACACAAAAGATGACTTTACTTCAGCACTTGGGGCAACCGGATTCCATTCTAGAGTCTCCTTGCAGGCTACACCAAAGCAGCCAGCATCACCTCAAGTGCCTGGGTGTATAACATGGAGGAGGTACTTGCCTTATAAAGCAACACATACAGCCAAAAAAGCCTTCTTCCAAAGCAAACACACTGAAGATCTATCCTGATGACAACTTGTGTAACAAACAACACTACTCTCCCATCGCACTCTTAAAATAGCTACCTAATACTTTCAGGAGATGCAAACTACAGCTTAGCCCCCACACATGTTTAACAGCTCAAGTAATAGTGACACATTCAGATTTACAAACACATAATAATACCATTAATAGTAAGTAATGGAAGCAAGAAAAGTTGTACTTTAGATTCCCATTGTTTATAAAAACTCCCACTATAATCCAATAAAAAAAAAATCAGTGAATTATAATGAAAATTATTAACATTTAAGGAATACTGTCTACCACTGCAAGTTACAGGTGATTTCAAAGGGTAGTTCCTCAACAGTAGTTTCAAAAATAGTTCCTTAGATTATTTCCATCCCTCTGTTTCATAAAATTGACTTATCTGGGTCATACTAGGGCAAGTGTTATTTAAGTTTTCCTTTGGTTAAAAGGTATGTTTACTGAATTCCACACATCTTTATATATATACACAAGCTTGTACTGCACGGGGAAGAAAAATATATAGAAAAGAGAAATGGAGCAACAGCTCTTCAATTAAATACAGACATATCAAACTACTCAAAACATATTCTGAATTAATTTCATCTATTACTCCCTATTAAACAACATAATTCAAACAGCAAACAAACTGCAGGATGATTTGAGATGTATACATTTTAAATTACAACTGATAAAGCAACTATGTCCTTTGGAAACATGTCAGCTGCCTAGCAGATGTAAGTAGTTAAAAAAAATAAAGTTAAACGAGCCATCTATTTTCTATTTAACATAAGGAATAGCAGATTTCCCAGTAATTATTTTCAAATTTGTTCTGAGTAGTTAAACAGTACTTATCAAGCACTGTGGTACAACCAACTAGTTTTCAAATCCAGGAATAGCAGTGGAAATCACTTGTGGACAGAGAAATGCAAGAACTATGCCTCAAACATTTAATTAAAAGCATTTTGACTGGCATATTTCTTCAACAACAAGTCTGAATGCAGTAAAATACTTATGCACTCCACTTAATAAGCCAAGATCTAATGATTGTTACTGCTTGTGCAGAAATTTAAGGCTTATGTCTATCATTTAAAACACAATGACCTACTGAAAAGAATCTCATTACTCATGATTGATTCCATGTGCGATTACC
This sequence comes from Tringa tobata, assembly GCA_033628505.1. Taxonomy (NCBI): domain Eukaryota; kingdom Metazoa; phylum Chordata; class Aves; order Charadriiformes; family Scolopacidae; genus Tringa; species Tringa tobata. Next base: position 10,796,290 of record JAHREE010000563.1, read on the forward strand.
TGAAGTGATACATGGTAGGAATATCTATGTCAATCTGAAATATATCTCTACTCAAAGTTTATTATTTACCTCAGAACACACCATAACACTTATAAAGACACTGCTACCTATATTTATGAATCACTTGCACACAACAAGGAGAGCCAACTACAATATTTTCTATCATATTTGAAGACGAAACACCACATATGGCACAGAAAATATTAACTGTAAAAAGTAATAAAACACTAAATAAGTGACAACCACATACCATAGACCTTGATTCGTTAAATAAAGCTTGCTGGTTTTACTGTAACAAATCACTGGTATATTATCCAGTTCTCAGTATCTTTTGACAGAGACTTGAAGCATATTTAAGATACATCCTCCAGACTCTGCTCAATAATTAGAGCCAGATCAGAGAAGCAGACTTCTTAAACATCTAATCTTCAGTTAAAAAAGTTAAAATATCTAGTTTCACTGAAAATTTGTGCAATATTGACATCATGAATACTGATTTTTAGTACTAAAAATCATTTACACGAAAAGCAAGACACTGTGGGGTTTTATATTCACAAAAAACTCATAAGAGAACTTCATTTACACTTTTTCTTCTAAATACTTATTCAGAACCTCTTTATCACTAAATGGGCAGTACTCTCTTAAAACAATTTTCAGATAAAGTATTAGCCTTATAAAAATGAAGGTAAGCATGGAAGTTTAATTCACACCATCTAGTTCAGTTTACTATTGACTATGCTTAAGATACATCACAGCTGATGAAAAAGCTCCAATTCAGTTTGCCATTTACACTGAACTCATTGAGTATTTTAAGCTTATACAGAGGATAAATATAAGTTCTTTTTAAAATGCACTGAAGACAAACATGTCACACACCGAAGAGAGATTAGAAGTAATAAGACTCTGACATTTCTCCAATCCATTACTATAAGCTTGTAAATATCCTTTTAATAAGCTTGCAAAACTAAGACAATTTTCTCTCAAGTCCTTTTCTTTTGAAATCAAGCACCATTAAATCACTTCCTCAGAGGACCAGACACACATTTGCTGTGGATGCAAGCTGGTAACAAGACTCCATTGAACTTGATCAATTTAACAGCTTTGGTTTCTGCTGTCTCAGGGATCTCTGCACTGTTATCTACCATTGAGATTTTTATAGCATCCAGAGTTTTTCACTTCACTTTTTTCCTTTTTAATTTAAGGGATGTGGAAATATGGGGAATGGGGGCAAAGGCCAAGTGGAAAGGGACCTCAAGCATGCATAACATCTTCCTGCTTAGTTTCTACAATAGAGGCATTGGAGCTGATCTATTTGAAGTGCCTGCTTATAGAAAATTAATTTGAGTAAACAGACATCCTTGCTAATAAAAACATTTTCTTATAGCCAGATCACTTTGTGCCACAGGGACCAAGATCTATTGTTTTCTATTAAATTAATGAAAAAGGCAATACAGTTCTAAATTTTCAAAGAGCATATCTATAGACCTATATGAAGACCTATGGGTATCTGTGTATCTACCAAATACAAATAAATTTAAGCAACTGATGTATTTGCAGTTTGTGTTTTCTTAATATCACCACTCTATATCAATAGATGTAGAATTGAGCTCCAAATTAAGACACAAGGACTTAGGTGACACTTAGTATGAAATTTCCCATTAAATGCAGTAGAGCTTTAACTTGACATCATGAGAAAGTTTTAGTTTGAAAGCACTATTTGTTTTGGGGCTGGGAGTGGTAGAGAAAAGATGTTTTAAAACGATAGTTGTAATTTAAGTATATCACATTAGAGCTATATAACTAAGACAACAACTATCCAATTAAATTTTAGATAAGGTTTTTCATTTCATTCAATAACTGAATAATGTACTACTAAAGTTTACACTATTTGTCAAACTATCATCCATGGTTGATTTTTCTGAACTGCCGTATTAAGATGTTATCTTACCCGATGCTGATACATTGATGGATGCGACAAAAAGTCTCAAATATAAAGAGACGGGCATTCTCAATGAAGTCCTCAAGGCATGCCACTAAGAAGAAATCATTCACAAGCACCTGTAAGTGTAAGAAAAAAAGGAACACTGAGAACAAACATGAAAGTAGTGGTTTAGTGGTAGATGCTGCCAGAAAGCAAGACCAGTGAATGCTCCATCTAAAAGCAGTTCTTGGTGTGTTCAAAGATGTGTAGAAAAAGCTATAGTTTTAGGAGTTTTCAGTGTTCCGCAGGTTGCTCAATTAAAATCCCATGCTAACACAATCACTGAGGTCTCACTCAAGAAGAGAACAAAGTCTACTGCTGGCATAATTCTACTGGAGATGCCTCCAACACACACAATTTAACTCCCCCCACATATTGCAGGATTTTTCTCTCACTTTGAGATTTCATCAGGATTCTCCTTACCAAACAAAACCATTTCCTTAGAAGTGCAAGTGCATCTATACAGTTCAAATTACAGAACCACCAGCCCTATGTAGTGGACATGATTATAAACTTTCTGATTTATCCAATTTGGTGACTAATACTAATGAAAGGAAAGCCAAACCAGAGGCTATAATGTTCAGCTACTAGAAATACTTTTACACTAGTCAACCCAAATGCTATGCATCTTTAACTGTTCATAGCAGATGAACTTCCAAGAATATGTATTTCACTATCCTAATGTTATCTCACTTTACTTTTCACCGTTACAATTTCGGGATGGAGTATCTTTCACAACAGAAGGCAAACCCAAGCTTTTCTTCAAGCACTTTTCAAGCACTAATGGAAAAGCTGAAGCTCAGCCAAATCCATAATTACCTGCTCACTTCTTGTTCTAGAACTGCTTAAATATAATTTTGAAGTTATATCCTCAACAGTAAGTCTTGTTTAAGTGTTACAATAGGAGTTGTCAAAAAAACCCAACAAAAATGAAAAACCCCACACCTGTGAATTAAATCTCATCAGAAAATATTGGCAATGGAATCAAACACCCTTTCACACAAATTAGCTGGCCATTTTGAGTTTTACAGATCTTTACTTAAAGGAAGAAAGGTCTTATAAATGTTATAAAGCTTACTGTTTCACACTCCCTCAGCTTCTTCTGTGCACCATCAAAATCAAAATTAACATACAAGCATTCCACAAACTCTGTGATAGGGTCCCTGTACGTGTAGGACTCCTGTCAAAAAAAAAATAGGAACGTTATTAGAAATCAAGGTCACAAGATCACTCAAGTATTCTTTATATTCTTCAAATAAAATTCAATACTGGAAACAAGTCCATACTTCATCTTAAATAAAATAGTAAGTTAAACTTCCCAATTACTCTTATAAAAGCTGAATAAGTGCACTCTTTTCTCCCCCAGTTGTACAGTTACAGCCGTAAGTGCAGTTCCACCTTCAGCATTTAGCACTGCAATCTCTGGGTTAGGAAAGTGTCAGAGAATAGAGCTGGTTCTGTATCAAACCTCCAAATTTCTTCAAATATGGCAGAATAGATATTCGTTCTAAATTCTCATTTCAAACACTAGTCCAACACCAAGTCTTTCATACTTCAAACTGAACCACCACTCAATTTACACTGACAACATAGCTAACAAATAATGCTAATACATATACACACACATATATATACACACACTGCTTGAATTTATTTTGGCATTACAGGAATTACCTTTAATTACAAGGAAGGAACATCATTATATCTATATATACATCTTCATAAATTAAAACATAATTATAAACATCCCCCAATATGTATCTAACACATTTGAAGACAGCTTAATTCAATATTGACAATATCTGCTTTAGCATACAAAAAGATCAGCAGATTAAGGGAATTACTAGGAGACACTATTGGCTTTTTCCTGGATCAGGTTTTTTTTTTCCTTCCCCAAACAACTGCATTTACCATCTCATGATTTCGGTTTAAAATTAAGTTTTACGTGTAAAGGCATTTTTTGGTTTGGTTTTTTTTTTTTTTAACATCAAAATTATACTTCTTAACCATGTAACTAAAACCCACTATGTAAAGTCTTGGGTCGCTCACCTTTTAAATTTAAGCGATGAACAACAAACTGCTTACCTATCAGTTCAAAAATATTGCAAGTATTAACAATCTCTAATTGCAAGTAGAGCAATTAGCCTACCATATCACATTTGACAAATCACTTCATTCAATGCCTTGCTTTTCCTATGGAGACAAGTCACCAGTTATCCTGTCTGAACCACTTTCAAAACTGTAGAACCTCTACCACTTCATGACTTCACATATTCAGTATGGTTTGTTATATATTTACTAAAAAGTAAATCTCTTATGGTTTTATATTTTAAAACCAAAGCCGGAACCGGTATTTTCAAGAGAAATACCCTAGTGATCCCTTTTTATTCATAGCAATTGTACAAGATAAAACAGAAGCAAAAAAGTTGCTTGAATTCAAATATGAGAAGCTCATACTATACTTGAGGTTCCATGCTAGAATCAGGTTTTAGCTTAAGATAAACAATGAGTCCTAACACTTCAACTACTAGATAGCTTCTTATGCTACTTCTTTTGTAAACACTAGTGTCTAAAAACATATTAAGTATACTTAAAATCTGATCTTTCCATTTACTGTGTTTTGTATAAGTAATTACATCAATGCTTGAAGTGGATATAATTGATTGCCAACCTGTAATACCTGCACTGTCACATACATTCACAGTATGTTGTTATCATTAAAAGCATTTTAAGCATGATTGTTTGTATACGAGCTGCATGTTTTTTTCAGATAAATTTTGTTGCCTTAACTCCTTTGATCGCTATCAAGCACAACTGTTTCATTGCTCATCACAGTTATATGAGGATATAGACATGGACAACAGAAGCATTTTCAAGAAAATGCACAGTGGTTTTGAAATGCAAACAAGAACCCAACAGTTCCTTGTAGGAACAGCTGAAAAAAAAAAAATCAGATCAAAAGCTGTTTCACACATCTTGCTGAATTTTCTGCATTTAAACATACAGAAAGCAAAATTGAGTGTATTGCTTGTTGACACGAAAGGAGGAAAAATTCTGTCCTCCCACTGACATGCATTTTACTTCACAGTGGAAATATTAGTTCCATGAGAGAAAGTGAGCACCAAACTATGTCAGTAGAAGTCCTAAACCAGGCATATTGTTAGAAGAAAGTTACTACAAAGTAATAAGGGACAAAAAATACCAGCTACTTCTCTCCTTACCTGCTGAATAACCTTGACTAGATCTTTCAGCACTTGCCTACGTTTTCGAACATCCTTATTTGTTATGACTGCAGTAGTCAGATATCTGAGGATATGCGGGCACATTGTCTGAATTGCATTGAGATACCTAAAAAGAAAAAATACAGATAAAGCTGAATTTTGCGTCAAAACAGTATTCATAGAAAATAACTTATGCACCTCTTACGCAACACAATACCAGGGCTTATGAGTAACCGTTTATTCAAATATAGAAGGATGTTTTATTTTTGTTAACCTTATGATCATCTTTTTCAAATGGGGAGAGAAGGGGATAAGCAAGAGGAAGAGAAGGCAGCAGTGCACTAGGACAAGAGAAAAAAAAGCGAGGCTAGCACTGCACAAAACAGCCCATATGCTAGGTTCAGGTCAACAGTGGCCTAGGCTGTCAGCTACACTAATTTCACAAAAGGGGTTTGCACAGCCACTTACAACCACAGGAAGTCCTTTTTCATACTGTCACCTAAGCCTGCAACTTTCTGGTTCAACTCTCCAATAAATAAGCCCATATTTACCAGTGAGAAGTATAAATTAAAAAACAAACCCACACATATACTCCAAAACAAAAAGGAGGCAAAAAAAGCCCACAAGTTACCAGTCTACTGGAAACATGATGCAAAAGGTTCAACTGCTTTTCTTTAATACTATTCTCCTATTCTAATATATTAACTCCAACCAGGTACTAGGAGAGCAAAAGTTGTAACTATTTCTCACTGTTAAGGTGTTCTAGGCTCCTAGATCTACATATAAAAAGCCAGCCCTCTCACAAATGCCTACAGTGTCTCAATTTTCAGATTTTTTATTCTCAGATTTTCCCCAAGAACCATTCTTAAATACATTTTTTGAAACCAAATAGGATAATACCTTCCCCTCCAGCCCTAAAGGATGTGGTAGGGGCTGGTCATCTAAATTCCATCCCTGCCAAGCACCAGAAGAAAAGACCCAGTTATTCCTACTTCACCACCCCTTCTCCTTGAAAGGGAAGTATAACCATGAAGAAAAGCAGACCAGACAACACAAAAAAAGGCTTGGAAAAAAAAATTTAGTGTTAATATTATTAGAACTGTGAAACAGCCTCAGGCTCTGGCCTGAAGAATGTCTGGAAAGTTTGCATATTCATAATCTGCCTTCATTTTGATTTAAAGACCCCAACATAACACAACACAACTTACTGTGGTTGGTAGAGAAAAAGGTCAATGATATTGTCTCTCCCTTTAGGATGATTAAAAAACACAAACAAAGACCAGTGGATGAGCCATGTTCTTTGCTGAAGAGACTGCAGCGGAGAGCTGACAGACTAAAAGAAAACATAACATTGGTTTAAGTCAAATACAACACCGGAGGTTTGTATGAATACTAATGCATGGAAACCTGTAAGTATTCAAAAATCTGCAATTTTCCACTGGCTCCTTTTAGCTGTTATGACTCTCAGGCTAAGTTAGACCGCCAGCTTTTTAACCTGTCATCTGTAAGCGATAAATCTGCTGAAAGATATAACCAAGATAAGTTTTCTAATATTATATTCCAAACTGCCAAAATTTGTATTGTTATGGCAAAAGCATAGATTTTAGTTCTCCAAAGACCACCATGCTAACATAAGTTATCACTTCCCTTTTTAATCCTGAACTTTGTTTCCTGTATTCCTTCTTCAGTCTACTTGGCTTCTTCAGCTTTTCAGTTTGTCTTCCTCTCTAAAGCCTCAACAAGGCCTTTTGTCTTTTCATCTAAGCCAGCTGATAATGCACAAATAAGGATTCAGCTCTAAGTATCTGTGTTGATCTGAATTTCAGCAACACTTCAAACAGATTGCAAAGCAAAATTATTCATAATGAACTGACATTGCAAGTAGTAATCACTCCAAAGAGCACGACAACTAACCACTGCGATTCTATCCTAAAAAAAATAAAAATATCTTGGAGTCTACTGAATAAGTCAAATCTAATAGTTTATTATAACCATATAGGTTCACAAAGATGAAAAAATTAAAGAAAGTTTGTTAACATCAGTTACCTGCCACATGGATTAAGAACAGTTCTGGGGGGGAAAATATATATTTCAGACATAGCCACTGAACCCCCATGAGTAGAGAGGAAGACTGAGAGTCCTTAATCACTTCAGTTGATCTCAATTAGTACTGCAGCCCCACTCTTCCCCTTCATGTTTTTGGTGCTCAACTGAACTCAGGAAACTCATGAGGAAGCAGAACTGGCTGAAAACTATTTCCAAAAAACAATCTCCCTTGCATTTTCTGTCAAAAGTATTATTTTCATGTGAGAAGAGCATAGTATAGTTACATGCACTGTATTCTCTACAGAAAATGAATAGTACCACTATCTGAAATTTCAGCACTAAACAATTTCACACAATGATACCTTGCCCTCATACTCATCCTTGAGACTAGTTTGGTTTTTTGTTTATTATTGGAAATACTTTAAAAGTTCTCAACTACATTTTCAAATGTGTTGAGAGAAACAGGAAACTTCACTATTTCTTGAAATTTCTTTTTTCATTAGCACCCTTCAACCTTCCCACTATTATTAGGAAAGCATCTAGTGAAAAGGTGGTAAACTACTCCTGAACAAGACTACAAGTGATTCATAACAAAACTTGAATACTAACACCTCTAGCCTCTCACTTTACTAACACGACCACAATTTTACTTACATTATTATCTATTGTCTCCTTTAGTCTTGTGAGATCTTCCATGGCTGCATCCCAATTCTGCATCAGAATTTCAGATGCCAGTTTTCCCCACAGAGAACTCAAAGCATTTCTGTCTGTTGCTGGAACCTATTTTCAACAGAGTCACACTCTTAGTATGCTTTTTAAATTTTTGTTTACTTTCAAAAATAAGAAAAATACTTTCTGGCAGTATTTTTATTTTACAAAATATCAAATTTGCATGCCCCTATGTTCCCAAATGACGTACTTTTTCTAAAAAAGCAATTTAGGTGCAGTAGAAAAAGCAATAATAAAGCTTCTGAAGTCAAAACTAGAAAATCCTGTCAAAGTAAGACAAAACTCCATGCTGCTCCAGTTTAAGTTAAATAGAAAAAAATAAATGGCTCAGCACCAGATGACACACTGGTTCCAATTTTTTTAAAAGTACCGTATCATAATGCTTCTAAACTGCTGGAACAAGGTTATCACAAAGCAGGCTTCTAAATAATTCATAGCAGTAGGCAACCACTTTAAAAAAAAACTAAGGGCATTTTAGAAAAAAAAAATATGCTAAAATTAAAAATTTTTTAGGAAGCTAAAATGCTATGCCAAACCCCATACATCTTACAGAGATGTCCAGTAAAACTGCAACTTTGCAGCAGTGACTGTTTCCTGGAGAGGTAGTCCTAAGGTCAAGCTGTGTTAGTTTTACATAGGAACGAATTACACTAGGTCATTCACAGTGTCAAATTCTGTTCTCAGATCAGTTACAATGGTTCTTTCATAGGTTACATTTCATCACACAGAGCCTTAAACAAATCTCCCATCAGAATTAGTAACAAAAGTCCTATACCAAGCTATTTATTACTAGCACAAAACCAGCACTTTTTGAAATTACTTATTTGACATAAAAGAACATAATTCTTAGCCCAGAATTAAAACACAAAGAATTAAGGACAGCTGCTCACAAACCTACATAAGTAACTTTTATTTCCCCTCTCAGCACATGGGAGGTACCTATAACACTGAAAATCATACAGAAGAACTCAGCTTTATCATCAACATTTACACTAAGGTTTCACCTCATTCCTACTTTAAAACCTATTCTGATTAAAAATGTATTTCCCAATTTTGCTCCTTTAACTAGTCAATTACAGAAAGTTTAGTATATTTTTAGATGGGGATAGAAATCAGACATCAAGAAAAACCTCAACACAAGAACCACTTCATATTTTCAGCAATCACCCCACATATCTGAGACACACACAATTTAGAAATCATTATCTTCCAGGCAACGAAGGTGCCAATTTAGCAGACACTTTTAGTTGAGGAGGGTCACACACACTATGCTGGTTCCAAATCATGTAATTACAGTTAGCTATTCACAATAACTGCCTTTAGATACTGCAGCTGTTCTAGCTACAGTATCTGGATTTTCAAGCAATTACCTTAAATTTCCATTTGTTAGTAAAATGGCACATTCACTGACCACCAACAATAAATTTACTGTGTTGAAATTCTTACGAGACACTAAATCTTCATTCTCAAGATTCACTCCCACCATTAACAAATGACATGAATTACAAAAACAGGAAAAGAGTTACTTCAGAGACAATGGATCTGATTCTACAATTCTCATTTAAGCTGTTTACATTTCTTAGGGAGATGACTTATACTCCTAAATCCACCACAAAATTCATGAGAATACAAATGAGAGTTCAGATAAGAAGCTGGCAGTTCACCATTACCACCAATTACACCCAATCCACCTGAAAGCTTTTCACTATTATTGATAACATCTGTACACAAAACCAAATAATCATTTTGTTGGTTTGCCTTTTTTGTTTGTTGGTGGTTTTTTTTTTCCTCGGGATACATTTACAGTGAGGAAAGAAGTATTGCATAATTAAATATTACCATGAGACAAATTTGAAGGACAGTTCTGAATTCACCCTGACAGTAACAGAATTGCTGGACAAAAGTGATGATTATCAACAATTATTTTCAACTTTCCTTTGGTGCACAGTAATTGTCTCAAAAAAGCTTAAAAGTATTACAGTTTAAGAATTAATACAGACAACTTTTTGGTCTAATTATTTCATTGAAAAACCCAAGCAAACCACAAAACAAAACCCAAAACCAACAAACACCCCAAACTTACCAGAACCCTGAAGAAGTAGAGATATTCTGCAGCTCCTGAGTAATTACCACATTCATATTGGAATTTTGCATACCTGTAGAGTGTATCTAGGTACTCCTGCCTAAACTGAAAAGGAATAAAAATAAAGGTTTTTTTCAGCAGGAAATATACCATTACAAGCCAATTTTAATAGTAATCTTTGGAGTCCTGAGGTTCTTTCAAAGACAATGTACACAGGAAAGACAACAGATAACTATTATAATCCACACCACTGAATTAAAGATTATACCAATGCTGGAAAAAGATGAAACTCTGTATTAAAGTAAAGCACATCTTAATTACAAGGATGCAGCTAACATTAAGTTCCAGCTTTGTTTGTTTAAAAATTAGGAGTTCGAAGGCATTCAAATAAAATACATCAGCATTAGGAATTCTGCCTATTTGCTCCCTTGACATGAGACAGGCCAAAATATTAGTCCCTAATTGCTTAGAGCTGTTGGAATTGAATTCAAACAGATAAAAGATTTAAAACACTTACACCATGCTTCTCAGCTAAGTAGTCAAACAGCATCCGACCATCCCTATAATAAAAAGATAAAAACTGCTGTTTTCACAAAACAAACTGATTGTTACCATGCAACCCACTATGCAAGACAATCTTTACTCAGATATTTTACTCTTCACAGCTAGAGTGCAAGTTTAAAGTGATACTCCTCCACTTGCTGTGCAAAGCAACTGCAGAAATAGTGAGCCAAATACTCCTAAAGTACCATGAAGTTTCAAAATATTAAAATTATAATAATTTTAAATACAGAATACCAACTGCAACAACAGCCTGATTTAAAAAAAGGGTAGGAGATTGTTTTAAATTTGATGGACATCCTTAGCTTTCAGTATGAAAGTTAAATTCTGACTTAGAGCTCCTCCCACTCTCATATTCCGATTCCACAGCAGTTACTCTAGCCAAGCAGTTTGAATTTAACAGGAGACAGGAAAAAAAAGGGCAAAGACTAGAGTGAAATAGAATTAGAAAGGAAACATCCTACTGTTAGCACCAGGACACAGTGGTCAGCAAGAATACGTGGAATGGAAAACTATAAAAAATAATCATACTTCACAAATTCTAAACTTTTAATTCACATATGATCACATTTCTGAAGTTTTTTTTTAATTCAACATGGATAATAAAAGGACACGCAGTATAATCTAGATCAAAGGAAAGCTCCAAGCCTCCAGCAGGCAAGCATGAAATTATCTACCACCAGTAACTCCCATATTAATGGCCACAGGACTTTTGATACTATCTTTAAATAACAGTTAACTTGGTGAATAATTTTTTATCCAGACTCTGCAATGGATCTTGATTAGTTCTTATGGTGAAGTTTCAGTATACCAGCTTTTCTATGCAATAAGGAACTCCAATCAACCTCTGCTCCAATCATTTGGCAACAAGAACCACAGTTGCGTTCATATACACAGTTGAATTCATATTCATAAATGAAAGAAAAGTATATTCAATTTGTGACTTTGACTGTATGGACTACCTTTCTACAATACAGAAGAAAGAATTAGTGGCATTTTTTCTATTTCCACCTCCCACCCTCCTCAGCATGCTTCTATACCTGTAGCTACCGTCGACTTCATCTCTTCTGTACATTCCCACTTCAATCAATCAGGTGATAAAGATCACTTGGACAATTAATGGAACTACCATATTTGATAGAACACGTACCCAAGCTTTAACTGAAGAGGAAAGCATCAAGCTATAAATTCCTCTTGGGACAAAGATAAAGTAAAAACACATGCAGGGAAAAATTTCCCCATTTACTCCTAGATCAACTGACTGCAAAGCTGTGAGTTTAACTAGAGCTTATGGTCTACGATTCTACAGGGAAATGGCACGTTGCCAAGGTAGCCAAGAACATTTCATTGCTTCCACAAGTATTACTGGCAATAATCAATCTCACAGGTTTCTTCCAGTGGAACATACTTCAAGGATAAGGAATACCGACTATTCCTCTATAATTTTAAAGTCAATGTCCTCCAACAGCTGCATAGAAAAAGTGCAATGTTTTCTTCTTCTTGAAAAAGCTTCCACTCGCAAAGCTTCCTTTACACATCATCTTTTAGATTTTCCCAGACTTTGATGTTCCAAATAGCCCCGTCATGGATCAAAAGCCCTGATAACACACAGCTTTAAATTTGAGACTGATTCCACATCACAAGCAGAAATTCACTAAAGACAAAGAACCAAAAGTTGCTTTCTACTACCTTAAATTGACACCTTTCAGCCCGATTCTCCCCATTACTGTATAACCCCAACAATATGGATTAGAACTTCTCTGGAGCCAATAACCAAAACCAGTATTTCTGAGCTGCAAAGTTTTCAGACATTTTAAAAACAAAAGTGATGTACCAGTTCTGAAAAAAAACTTGCTGCATGAGTTATAAGGCTAATATTTTATAGCATTAGGTTCTATTCCATGCTTATCTCTCTTGCTTTCAAAAAGCGTGTTTCTGATTTGGAATGAGTCCTACCGACCAACTTCTGTGAATCAAAAAGTCAAGTAACAGAACTTATTTCCCAAGAAATGGCACTACTTAGAATTGCAACAAGACTTTTTTTTCTAGGCCAAATATTTTTATAGAAACTGGCTAAGATCTCTATATATGCATCAGAAGTTCAATTAGATTTTAATAGAGTTGTGAGAGTATCAGGAAGTCTTTTCTTTAAAGTTAAGATACTCCCAATTAATAACTTCAAGGCAGTTAACTAATGGCAACTGGGCCTTTCACTCTCAAAGCTGTACTTCCAAAAGCTGTCGAGTGGCTCTTGGTTTTGCATAACCACCCAAGTCATGAGCAAATGTAATTCCTTTTCTTAATATAATTACCTGACAAATATCCATGCTGAAATCAGATACAGAGGTGATTTACTTCTCCTAAGGATGCTTTTTACAGCAGAAGCTTAAGTACATTCTGGTGATATCAGAGCAGAAAATAGCAGCTTTTTCTAAAGTGCTGGAAAGCTAACAGATTTCATGATTTCTACTGATATCTTGTTTCACATGCACATTGAGATCCAATGCATTCCACTTTACCACTTCTGTACCAACCAAGTTCTAAATCAGAATACAACAAATTCTGAAAACAATGTATAGAGTGGAAGAAGCATAGGCCAAATTAAGTTTATTAGCAAGTTGGGCAACGAGGGGAAAAGGAAAAAAGGACAATAATCTAGACTTGCAACAAGGAGTAAATTCTAATGAAGTTCCTTCCCCTTCAAGGACCCACTTTCTCCAGGGATGTTGCTCCCAAACAAAGGTACATCTCATCAGGATTTCTGCAGACTAGAAAAAAAAGTGTTTGGGCATTCAATGTTTTGTAAGAAATTTCCAGAAGCAATGTTACAGTCTTCCATATCAGTAGATGCAATAAAGTACAGGCTTCAACTTCAAATGCAAGCAGAGCCTAAGGTGCTCTATCTGCTGAGGTATGCTCTATTTGAGATCTTACAAGCAGGTAAGGCTGAAGAAGTGACCCAATTCATTTTCCAGAGTTGGTTAGACACATGTTCAACAGTAATAATAATGCTTCCTATGTAAGGACATCAAGCAGTAACATACACTAAACAAATACCTACCCACCCCTCTGTTGAAGTTGCACCATTACTTCCTCTACAGCTGAACCATTTCCTATAGGGCCCAATTCAGGCTTAACAACAAGAAAACCCACAGTCCTTCGACATAATGTGTCAACAAACTCATTCTACTTTAATTACTCCAGTGAACAAAGTGAGAAGAAGTTTGAAGCTTAAAAAAATTACTGTGGGCACTTACACCAATAAGTTGGCCAGTTTAGGGGATGGGAAGGGTAAGGGGGGAGAGCACAGGACTCCTGAAAGAAATGTCCTATGAGGCTGAAAAGATGCTTATCCACCAGGGCCCTCCAAATAAGAAAGACAGCAGTCCATAATTTTTTGTGGAAGGTAGAAGAGGGAGAGAAGGCAGAGTGTCTCCTGAAAAACAGAATCTCTGGGCTGTGTTTCAGCCTACATTTCCCCTCAAAAAAACCCCAAACCACCCTTCTCAGAAAACAAACAAACAAGCTCCCCCAACCCAACCTCCCAAACCAATCTCAGCTGTGATTTGCCTGCACTGAATGATGACTGTCACTTCTCTCGAGTCGATTCATGAACATTAAGAACAGAGATGCCTTATGCACAGCAGGTAAAAGCACTGAAAAGAGGAAATTGTGTTCAGCAATTTCAATTACCTGACCACAAGCGCTCCTTAAATATTGGCTGGAAATAAAAATGTCTGTCTTTGGAGTTGCTACACTATCATTTGCACTCCTGTCATCAACACCCAAGAGGTACCAGCAAGCCATCCTGAGAAATTATGTTAGAAATTACCTAGTGGACTGCATTTGCCTTGTAGTCTCTGGATCCTCAAACATCTTGACAATAGGTTCAGTTTCAGCTTGAAGCTGCTTCAGTTGTGCAACAACAGTTGTTCTCTTCTCACGCAAAGCTAAGCACACAAACAAAAAAAGATTTTAATGTAATACCTTAAGTTTTTACAGAAGCCAACCTGTAATTAATTAATTCTAACATTTGGTTCCTTTCCCCCTGTGTGGAGTTCTAATCAAGACAATATAAAGCAGGTTTGGGTGGAGCAGTCTGTATTAGACAAGGTATCTTCAGGCTTCCACTAAGGCAGAAACGACCTTTTGAGCAAGTTCACTTATTCCAAACAAACTTGGAAAAAAGGTAAAGAGTGCTATGATGCCAATAAGAATAATTTTCCTGTAACTGACCAGGTTCTGAAAGGATATTTTTAGAACACTTAACTGAAAACTGACAGGAAGAATTCAAAGCAGCTCAATATGTAAAATTATGATTTGGAACACTATGCACATTTAATGAAAACATTAAATCTTTTATGAAAAATAGTTAGGAAATAGAACTAACTGCTTTAGGGCGATTATTTTACAGACCCAAGCTTCCTCACCAAGTGCTACCACTGGAAAAAAGTGAACACTGAAATAAAATTCAAAAAAGCCGATGTGCTTAAAAAAACCTAAAGATAAAACAGTGGCACCCTGAGACTCGCTGTGAGCCAGAAACACATGGGATCAGAGAAACCAAGACTAAATCCCAGGAGAGACGAGTATGCAAGAAGCCACACACCAGGGCACTCAGTGCCACAGTGAACCCATTAGACATTTATTTTGTGATATGACTACATATACATTTGTGAAAGAGGTCCGAAGTGCATAACACCATAATGGTGACCCAGCCTAAATTTAAGAATGACTTGCCTGCTAGAAATTGTTCCAATAAGGAGAAATTATCTCCAACTTCAGATGAATCTCAGTATTATAAAAGAGGAAAACAGATGAAAGAAAAACCACTTAGTTGACTTACTAAAAATACGAAAATGTTTTCCTGCGACATCTCCTGGCTGTGTAATTGTAAGTTGATCTCATGGAAGACAAGACAAAAGCAACTATAAACTGTGCAGAGACATTTCTAAATACGATAGTGTGAATGAACTTAGCTTTAAATACTTAAACCTGTGAGGTCTTAACAACAAAACCACCAAACCACGTAAAATTCTAACGAAGCCAGCAATTCCACAAATAAAATAACCTGTCTGTACATACATTCTGTTAAGTGTTGATGCATGAAGATGACACAAACCATAAATCTAAGAGTAAGTTAAGACCTTTTCATAGAAAGCTGTACAAACAAGCACCGTAAACAACTGACTCTGCACAGAAGTATCAGCTCTGCTTAAGTTAATTTTATATTGAGGAATAAAAGCCACAGATCAAACAACAGTAAGTCATCATATACAAAACAAAATCCTGCCAAACTGATGACGTCAAATCTTAGTGAGATGCTTGAAAGAAAAATAAGAAAAACAGTCTAAGTGTGGAAATTCTTGGACTAGATGAAGGCAGAACTGTCCCAGTGACCAAATTAATTCAAATTCCTTGCAGCTATGACCTTATGAAATAACACATTAGTAGCCTGCTTAAATAAATGGCTATCATCAGAATACTAACAATATTAGATGAGCTATGTTGCGAAAGTGTGCTGGTACTGCTGTTCTTTATGCTATTTACTACTTTAGCTTTTTACTACATATTGACTACTGATACAGTAATATTCTACTTCAACAGTTTAGGAAGGCTGGAACAAGGAAAGAAGAAAACCTATTCAGCTTTGAGATTTTTACAGCCCTGAGATAATCTGAATTTTTAATCAGTAGAACCAGTAAGTAACCTAAAAGTGAAGCTATCATGACAACTACTTCTTAAATTACAGAAGGAAGAACCTCTAGTTCTCATTATTTATTATCAATCCCATATGTCATTGCATATACACGCATAAAACACAAAACCTAGTGCTAGCACATCAGGTTTGTTCAAAATGTTGAGTCCAATGTTTGTAAGTTTATCAGTTCTCTTCATGTATTTCCAAAGAGGTTAACTGCCTACTCTGCTGTTTAAAGAGCCTGAAAAGAATAAGACCCAGAGGCAGAAGAACAGCAGGATCTTGTACCCGACTACGCAAAAGCACTTGAGTCTCTTCCTCCGAAGCTGCAAACAAGACAGACTGTAGTCCCATATAGTTTAGAAAAACATGAGGAATTCCATAAAATGAAAAAAGATGGAGAAATAGGAAGAAAGTGTATATTCAAAGATCAGAGTCAGAAAGGAAAAAACCCCAAACCAACAAAAAAAAACAATCCAGAAAAAAAACAATAGGCAAAAAAATCCCCAAGCCAAGAAACCAATAAAGAATAGAAAATTAGACAAAGCAAGATATTCTCATTTCCCTCCCCCCCTCCCCAAACACTCCTCAGGAAGACAGAAATTTAAGAAGTAAACAGGAAAGTTTCCAAAATCATGGAGAAGATACTAGGACTAAATTTCATATCCATTATGACAATAGTATTTATTTTTTCTAAAGAAACAGCAATTTACATGTTGACAGAAGTGAGGAAACCATGCATTTTCAAGAACATCTGTATCTCCTCAAAGTTTAAAAACCAGTTATGGACAGATGGATTAATGGAATTACTTACAATGAAAAACTAGTTTTAATATACTAGATGCTTTAAAGAAAAAAATTATTTACCCCAAATCTTTGTGCAATAGTTTTTAATTTGAGAGATGAAAAAATAAGTACAACTATTATGCCACAACTTTAAAGTGCTTGAAATAACCAAATCAGCATTGAAATGCTTCAGACATCACTCAGACTAAATTCCCAATAGATTAACAAACCCAAACTTCCCACAGTTAGGAGATTCTATTTGTTTCAGTATTGCACCCCCTTCATTAGGGCCAAAGTTAAACAGCATTCTAGTTTTTGAGTGCAACAAGCAAACTACCAGTAGCTATTTATTATTTTAGATAGAAAGGTTGTAAAACAGATTTCACTTCTAAATGAGCACACTTACCATGTGGAATTTCATCGGAATAAAGATTTTTGTACACATCCATAGCAAAATCCACCATGTTAGTATCACTAAGGAGATCCAGTTTTCCTTGGAGTAGCTCTTTTTCATTGTATATCTGAAACGGCAATTATTAACAGATTTGAGTACTATTAAATAGCTTCCAATTCATATTACGTAGTTACCTTTATGGCACAGTTTATTTATGGATTTTTGCCCAATTAAATAGTTTTAAACATCAAATCTCACAGCTTTGCAAGATCTTACAGCTTGTTATTTAGTGTGCTTACTATACAGCCTCTCTACATTTCCAGTCTTGGCAAGATACCAGCAACTTCCTGCTCTTTAGAAATGCAGGAACTTCAAAGTCTAGTCAGAAGACAAGTAATACTTTAGATTACTATTTCTTTAACAGGAATAGTAATTCTATTACAATTTATGGGAAAAAAATGCAACATGAAAAAGCTCTGAATATTTTATATATATATACACATACATATGTAAAAAAATTATATAGCCTTGGTCAGATTTTTCTTTCTAAGTAGTGACTACTTTCCACAAAACAATATACTGAAAAGTGCAGACTAGTCAAACAATTTCAAGTGGCTCTAGGAAAACACACTCAAGATCAAATTTATTATTTAATTGTAGCACAGATTAATCTAAAATATGTTGATCTACAGCTCCACAGGTCTGCAGCATAAGAGCAAATTTATTTTAGCTTGTGTAATTGGATAGTGTTCTTTTAAACTTATCAAATCTTTTTTTTCTGAAGTTCCTACCCCGTACTTTAGCCCTGAGTTGTAAACTGCTGTTTGGTCTTCAAGGTGTAGATGGGGGCCTAAACTAGAAGTTACCTCAAAAATACATTTGCATTACAAGTCAACACACCACATTTATGGATATCCTAGATATAGAACCTGCAAAAGTTTAGTTCAGCTCTGAACATCGTGTTGTTCAAGACTAACCCTACAACAATAGCTCTGTTTAATTCACTTGAGTTGATTTACAAATGCCAAAACACTAAAAATGACCCCAAGATGACAGCCATCAAGCAAAGCCCATACACTAGACGTGAAAACTTGTTAGGTCAAGTTGTCTCAACGTGTGCAAACTTAATTGGTTATTTCTGAAGCCTAAAATAACTTCTGTTTTAAATTCAAGGCTTATGTAGAGTGCCTCAGATGGTTTAGATTGATGAGAGTGTACTCTGAAGTATCTCCAGCATTACTGCGTTCTTTGCAGTAATATAATTAATATATATATAAAAAGACTAAAGAAGGACAGCACTAGAATGGACTTACACTTGGTTTAACCGCAAATTCCTGATGACAACAGCTTAAAAGTTGATTAGTAACGCTATGTACAGTGATGGAAGCCCACACCCCCCCCTACAGCTCCACGGCTGAGGGGCCACACGGGTGACAGCGGCGGCGGAGGCGGCACAGCGCTGCCCAGCACCGCCTCACGCTGCCGGAGAGCGGGCAGAAAAGGAGCCGCAGCAGTGGGGGAGAGCTTTTACTCCTCCCTCCCGCCAATAAGGGGAACGGAGAGAAACTTCGCCGAGGAGCGTGAGAGGACGGGGAAAGGGGAGCTCCCCTCTGCCTCGCAAGCGAGCGGCTCCGTCAGCTGGGCTGCGGGAGAGGCGGCTGCCCCAGGCCTCCTCCCGCCCCGCGGCCCTGCTCTCCCTCCCTCACAGGAAGGCCCACGCGCCTCACCCTCTCCCCACGCGGCGCAGGAGCCCCGAGCTCCTCCCTCAGGAAGGGAGCTCCCAGCCGCCTCACGGGCCGGGCCCGGGCCCACGGGAGGCGCCGGCAGCACCGCCTGCCCTATCCCCGCTCCCCCAGCCGCCGGGCCGGCTCCCCCACCTCCTGGACCGCCACGTACCTCCTTGACAGAAAGAAACTCCAGCAGCGGGAAGACCAAGTGCCGGTCCAAGAAGTGCGCGATCTTAGTGGTCAGATCGTACTCCGCCATCTTGGCGAGGGGAAAAGAAAAGAGAGAGGCGGGGCCTCTTATGGGCTGTGCGCCTGCGCGGCGCCTGCGCGGCACAGTACGGCCCGGCCCGGGGGAGGGGGGCGGTGGCGGCGGGCGCATGCGCGGTGGGTTGTCGGTTTCTGTGGTGCGGGGAGACCGGCCAGGGCTCCGGCGAAGAGTTGAGGGTTGTCTCCCTGTTGATGTGGAGGGAAGGGATNTATAACTACAGACTGTGTCTGCAGCTACAGTAGCTATTTATGCTGAATAGTGAGCTAATATAGTTGTAGTACAGATTAGTTTTAGAGTTGGCTGGTTTGTTTTAAATGTAAATGAGAAATAAGGAGGTAGTACGTTTACTAAGACATTCATAAGGCTGTTAGTGATGTTATCCCTACCTTAACAGAAAGATGTAAAGGCTCCAGAATAAAGGATGTGACAGGCTGGTTTTTAGAGGTAAGTCTTAAGAGCAGCTCAATGATTACAATGGTAGAAGGTGTCCTGTAAGGAAAAGAAAAGTATTTATGCAGGATGAATTAAGCCAGTTCTTCACGTGACCCCAAGGTACTAACACTTTTATATAAATCTGTGTAGTTTAGTATATAGTAATGCTCTTCCCAGAACATTAGCTGTAGAAAATAATCTCTTTTTATCTGCAAGACAACCTTATATTTTTCATAGTGATTATAGATATCATTTGCTTTAAGTAGTACCTATATGATACCTATATATCGCTGATGGCATACATCATCTCTAAGGGTGAAAGTTATATCCCTATAATACTTTTTCCATAGTAACTATATTGGTTTAACCAGGGCCTGTTCAAACTTGCTGTTGGTTGTTCCTCCTTAAGGCAGTTTGGTTACAGAGCTGCCAGCGGAGAGCAAGCTGCGGAGTTGCCAGTGGAAGGCCCTCAGCAGTACAGAAGCTCAAGCATCCAAGGCACTGTGCAGTGCTCGATTTTATTTGATGAGTGACTATCTGCAAGAAACGACTACAGTAGTGAGTGAAAAGGTGTAAAGAAGTAGCTGGGGAGAGCCTTTTAGCAGGAAGACCATTCCAACAATACTATGTCAAGGGGAAGTGTCAGGACAACTGGTTGTTCTAAATTCCCAAAGTGGAATGTACACTGCGCTGAGGACTACTGTTCTGGGAAACAAAGAGCGTGTCTTAACTGCTTTAGCTATGTCATTTAGTGAACTAGCTATAGTCCACTTGGTGAAAATTGTTGTAAAATACTTTTAAGCTTTCATGGCAAACCCGTCTTAACCAGTCCTAACTGAAACTTGAACTTGAAACTTGAACTGGAAACTTGAGTTTATTTTGAACTCTTGCACAAACACCTGACAGAGAAATTATAGAAGCCATAGTGATCTATAGGCCAAATTTCATTTTTGACATAGAGCTTGAAGATGAGGTGATTTAACCTAGTGGAGTGCTTCCCTTCTGGAAATTCAGTCTATGGCACTTAAGATTCTCAAGTACCAGTGTACTTGGGGTTGCTAGTTTGGTCCATGAAATAAAGAATTATCTGGAGAAATATCTTAGGGAAATCAGGAATGTATCTTGCTCGGGCTGGGTCTTTTAATTTCATAGTTCTTAAACAGTGAGGAAATTTTGACTGGAGGATTCTATTTATATAATTGATTGTCATTTATCTTATTGATAACACAGCAATGGAATCCAACATTCTTTGAATTGTTAGAATTTAGTAATCATTAGGAAATCATAGTAAAATATTTTTGCCTCATATTATCAAAGGGAAATTGAACCAACTAGTTTCTTTCACGTCCTTTGACACAGAAGATATGATTCAAATCTTACGTAACTTGTTTATTTTTTCATTTTGGTATTTGTAATTCAGAAATCATACTTCTGTCTTTTTTCTTTTAGCTTTGTTTATATCTGGAAAAAGATTTTAATTCCTGCATTTCATAAATATTTTTACATTTGTTAACTTAAAAGTAGTTCTAAAATCAAGAATGTGACATCTAGAAGAATTCACTGCTGTCAACTATTTCTGGATAGCAGTTAGATTTACACTAAGCGTATCTCGTAATTCAGCTAAATCATCATAAAATAGAAGATGATTATGTTGATGTGCTGTTTAAAGTATTTGAAAAAAATAAATAAATGAGGAAACACAGGAGTCCAAAAGGGAAGTACCGCATTAAAACTTTATAATTATTTGATACGCTTTTTCTGGTGCAAGGATGTTAGTAAATAACTTTTCTAATGGAATGATAATTAAATTAGTAGAGTTACTCTGCATTGATACTAGTGGAACTTGTTTCCGCAGGCTTTCCTCACTTGAAAGGATGGCCATATTAAAAAGTTGAGGGCACCAATTCTTACCTGATGGTACTTTACCAATGAGTGGTGTTATGCTCTATCTTCAACTTTCAATGTGACATTTAATGTGTTTTTGGAAATATTTCTTTTATAAAAAGCCTAAACAGTTTATGGAATTCTACTGTATTGTAACGTTCACCAATAATTTGAATCAAGTAAACATTTGAATAGAAGTCAGTCAGTTCTAATACATTCTCTGTCAAGGTTTCAACCAAACTTTGTTTTTTGTAAAACAGGTAAATAGAATACTTTTTTTTTTACTTCCCCTCCACAAAGGTGATAAAGAACAGAGGAAGTAAGGAGATAATTATTTCATAAGGAAAGGGGTTTTATGTGTACATTCCACTCGTGGGGAAAAATATTTCCTTTCTCATGTCCACTAAAGGATACTTGTCAGAATAAAGGCTTATACGTGTAGATGTGTCTTCTGGCAGACATCCTCTTAAAGGATACATCATGTATCCTAATATACAGGCACATGGTAGGGTTAAAATTATAATTGCAAGGAAAACCATATGACTTAGGGCTTTGAGTCTGTTCTTAGTCTGTTGCTTCGCTTTATTCAGAGAATACAGTATGTCAAAGGAATGGAGGGGGGAAACTTTTATACAGAAATAGTCTTTATCTTTCCACTCTGTGGTGCAACTTTGATTTTGTTTGTCAAGGTAACAAGAAAAGGTAGGAGAAATTATAATTTGATTTGAAAATAACTGATTTGAATATAATTTGATTTGAAAATGCATCTTCAGTGTTACCATCTTATCCAATTCTGTGCTTTCAAGAGAGATTTGAAAGGCCTGTTAGAAGGCAGAACTAGATCTGGGAATTACAGAAGACTTCAGTGAGCTTAGTTGGTTTGCTTCAGAATAAATGAGTTTGGCTCTGTAAGTATGACATAGTGTACTTTAAATATACAAAACAAGGCAAAGGAAATTGTAAGTAAAGCTTTTTATCCCAGAGTATTGGAATCAGTGAGGAAGGGCATAATTTAATCTCAAATCTTTATTATTGGTGATGATGGATGAGCATGAAAGAAACCAGCTTTGCTTTCCAATTCCAAGTTGTTCACAGGAGAGAGACTTGGAGAAAAAACATTGGAGTTCAAGTATATTTGAACTTGAGATCAGAGAAACAAATGAGGCTTTTCAAAATAGGCATGTTCTAAAGTTATTTTTCAAAGTAGCATTATACATTAAGTGGTACAATAAATTGTGCGTTAAGTAACTCAAAATTGTTGCTCCATTGATTTATAAAAAAAAAAGTTTAAAAAAAAAGAAGAAAAGGGAAATTAAAGCAAGGGGGGGGAAGGAAATTTTCCCAGTGGGAAATACGTTTAAATATTATATCCCCAGAAAGTATTTGGGGAAACATCATAGATTATTATGAAAAGGTTTCAATATAATAAGCGTACAACAACTTGTAATGAATATTATTTTCTAAGTTTACATATGGAAAGAACGCTGTGTGCTGATGAACAGCAAGCAGCTTTTATTGTATATTCTTTGTTTGTCCTCGACCGTTGGATCAGTTTAGGTTCAGTTATAACAAATCTGTGGAATAATTGTACATAAAGATCTTAGTTGAAGGTCATACAGATATTTATATCACCAGGCTTTTTGCAACAATAATTTGAAAACCCTCTGAATTTTGTATAAACTTGGTTGTAGCCATGAGTTTCATGAACTCTGTTCTTGTCATATGATCTTCCTTTCGTCTCAGATGTATTTTCTGACTGTGGCTTTAAAAATTTGCTCCCTGCTTCAATGTTCAGGAAAGAGAGCTTGAAAATATTTTAGCTTAAGATGTTTACCTCCAAGTTTTAGTATTTTAAAATGTTTTTTTAAGTCCTTTTAATGTATAGAAAATGGAGAGGATATGTTTCATGAGGACTTCAGTGTAAAAGTTGCAAACCACAGGCATTATATAGCAAATGGGTGCATTTCTTGAAATGGAAATTTTTTTGAGCTTTTTCCAACTAAGGGAGAGTAAAATTATTTTTTGTCACATTCATATGTGTTAGGTAGTACCCGCAGAAGTTTACCAGCTTGCAATGAATTAATTTCTGTTGTGTTTTCTTCTTTTATTATATTGTAAATGTTTTGATACTGCTTTATTTAGTACTGCATTATTATCTTTATTTAATTACTGCATTATTTAAATCCAACTTTGAAACTGGTAATCTTCCTTTCAGTAATTATGGCACACTATGGATACCATATTGCTCTAATAAGGGCTGCAGATGTGTAACATTCACAACCCTAAATTTGACTCCTAAATACAGGATTTTAAAGTACCTGCACAAAAGTAGGACCCGAACACTGTGCACGCCTGGCTTGCTCTCTAGATTCATTAGTAACCAGTCAGCTCTGATCCAGAGGTCTACAGCTCTTAACATAAACACTGCACAAAGTTCTTAAAAGCCCTACTGACTGGAGCACAAATAGATAGATCAATCCCACAGTAAATTAATGCTCAAGTAAGCTGCCCCAAGACTTTAATGGGAAAAGAGATGTATAATGCTTGATACGTGTTCCATCTTTTTTAGATTAAAAATCCATAGCTTTGCAATCAGGTGTTGGGTCTGGCCAAAAACTTAAACACATCAGGAAACAGTTCAGAATCAGAACCAAGCAGAAGGGAGCTGTTTCTCCTCCACTTCTCATCATTTTCCCACCTACAATTTTTTTTTCATAAACCAGCCCATGGTGCACCCTGGCCTGGGTTTCCAAATGGCTCATTTAACCTCCCAGAAGGATGGGGTATTATTCCCCTGCAAGACAAAAAATAAAGAGAAGAGAGACTCAGGCTTGTCATCTGGACAAGTGGACAAGGCAGGTGTGGCAAATAAGTTGAGAATGTTCCTCTAACCAAAAGGTAAATTTTGGTGTGAGCAAATGGTCTGGACATTGGTTTCAAGTATCTTGGAGAGAGCTTACAATTAAAAACGGGGGCACTTTTAAAATAGATGGTTCCCTGTCAGCTGCATATGTACCTGCATTTACTGAAGAAATAATTTGTCATTTCTCAGGATTTTTTGTTAATCACTCTGCTGTCAGCCTGCCCCAGCAGGCTGTGTTACAGGCTGGCCCCAGTAACACAGAGGGTGGCATGTCGGAGATCGCAGCCCCGTACCCATTCTGCTGCCCCATTCTGCTATGGGACGGGACTGGGGCTGGCAAGCCTAGTCCTGCCTGCTTGTAGTAGCTTCACAGAAACGAGTAGCTTGGGAAAGGCTGGTGGTGTATACTTGCAGGTTGTGTTAGATGCCTTTGCTATGTGAGCCTTCTGGGGTATATACCATGGAATTAAGGGCAATCTGGAGATTTCATATGAGCATGCATAAATACAGGCAGGATATTTCACCTTTGGATGCCTTTATTGTACCTATCTTCAGGAGGTCATGATAACGGTCACTGTCACCACGGCAAATCCTACAAGAAAGCTGTATTCAAATTAGTCTAATATATCCATGGCCTTGTGCCTCAGTGTCAAACAGACAGTATTTGTTCAGAAAGGATGGGGCTCTGCTACAGGGTGTAGGATACTGGCTTGTAATGTTTATGGGCATGGCAGAGTAACCAACAGCCCACAGTGGATCTGGGTACTTGGATTTATTCAAGAACCAACAAGATTACAGCTTTTACTCTGCTAGATTCTCTCACATGCACTTGTTCTCCCCCAGCATTATGTTCAGTAGGTCTTGGCTTCCCTTCCCAGCAGGGAGGTGACTGCTGGTCCAGCAGCGCTGGAGACAAAGTCATGCTGGATTGTGGTGTGCCGCTGCTCACAGACCAAGGTCCCTGAGCACCCCCTGGCAGTCGTTTCTTCACATACCCCCTGATCTCCAGGATCTTTCCTCCAGCTGGGATTTTCACCACCTTCTTTCCAGACCCCTTTCTTCTCTCCAAAGCCATGTCTTTTTTTTCAAGGAATGCTCTTTGAGGCCCCTAGCCTCCCATTTTCTCAAGTAGTCTATGTGTAGAAACACAATGCATGATCAGCCTCCTAATTGGGGGTTCTGGCTCTGTGCTAATTGGAGGGGTTGGGATGTGCCACTCTTCAGTCACAGTTTTATCAAAATTTGTAGCCAGACTGTACTGGTTGCCAGTAGGAAGCAGCAGTCTTCCTGAGAGTTCAAAACTTCAGTTTTGGATATTCACACAGGTATAGACCCAGTTATCACCTGCCTGTTAGTGTTTAAACTTTTTTTTTTTTTTTTTTCTGCAACAGTAATGCACCAAAGATGCCTGAAAATATAAAAAGAAACCATCGCTGTTCTCGGGCTTTGTTCATGGGAAGTGGACTGAGTCGCCATGCTAACTACAAGAAAAACATTCCAGTCTTACAGTGTTCCCTGTACTCATCTCAAATTAACTTCTCCAGGAGGAATAACATTTTAGGCGCATTTGTTGAGGAGGAAAATTGAAGCAGGGAGATGATAAAGACTTACTCAGAGCTAGCACAATAGATTGGTGGCAGGACCAGGGAAAGAGGAAAAGATCTGACCTCAGTCTGGTCTCTCGCAGTACTTAATTGTTGTAGGGGCCTCCAGACGGTAATGAGTCTAAGACAGTGGAAAGCAGAATTTCTCACGGGGGCGGGGGTTGTGGTGAAGATGTTCATTTCTCTTCTTTTGTTTGAGAGCTGTCTTTGAAGGCATTGTTCTTCCACAGCTGCAGTAGCCTACATTCATTGTGATAATTGTGGGACAATATGTAGAATGGATGATTGATACATGAGATAAAGTTGTGTAAGAATATTACAAGAAGATCATATGGAGATAATAAATTATGCAAAGGCAGCTCAAAGAAATAAGCTAAGGACAATTTTTGTGGGGTACAATGTGGGAGATGGTACAGCAAATCGAAATAGGGATAAAAATGGGTAAGAGAAACAACTGAAACATTTGCTGGAATAAGTCACATAACATGACATGAGTTGAAGTATTACAGATATGTAAGGCAGAAAAAATACAGTAAGTAGCTTATGGACGGAAAAGGAAGCAAATTCTCTATGCTCATCAGAGCTCTGTACTCCCCACGCACTGTCATCTTTTTTCTATAGAAGGTCTAAGTGCACTTTTTTCCTTCAGTAGGAAATCCGGGTACAGGCAGAGTCTGGATGTTTGGGAGGCTGGGACCAAGGGGCACCACAGAGTTTGAAGAGCAGCCTGGGCACATCCAAAATAGCAGGAAGATGCATCAGTAGAGAGATCACTGTCTTACAAAATGTGAGAGGAACGCATGAAAGGTGTAGGATATAGACAGCAGTGAGCAGGCGAAGTTTGTTTGGCATTTGTTTTGGGTTATTTGTTGTTTTGGGTTATTTGTTGTCTTGGGGTTTTTTTGAGACATCCTTTATAAAATTGTTACCAGCTCTATACTAAGGTTTTTGAGAGTCAGATATTCTCACATTTGCCAGCTTTTCTTTTCTTGCTATTGATCAGTTGTACCCTATGGCCTGGACAGTTTGAACTCTCAGCAAATTTAGTTTTAAGAGAATTTTGAAAGATTTTATATCAAGAAGGCTAAAGAAATGGATTTAAAAAAATGAAGATGCAACCTGCAGCAAGGAGAAGTTGTTATTACTAAAGGAGTATCTGAAGTGAAGATACTAACTTGTTACTAACATCCAGCTACTGAGTCCACAACTTAAGGTTTTTAGTAGATACTGTAATAAGCATGGCTGCTTTAGGAACAGCAGTGGAAAGAAGAATGGTACTCCTGTCAAATTACCATATTCACCCTGTGGTTATGGGCTTCTCTCTCTTTTGACAATAAAGGGAGATTAGCTACTAAGATGCTGTGATTGCCTCACCCTCTATGAACTGGCTCAGAATCCCCAGTCTAAAGGTAGCCTCAGTCAGGAAGGTGAAGGAAGCTGACTTTCCTTTCTCACTGTTATATGCATAATATAATATTGATCTGCACAATTTGTATTGGTGTTTTCAGTCAACAGAGTATGATGTCGTAGATCTTAGTAATTATTTCCTCCTTGCCTAAAAAGACTGGTATTTCTAAATGTCTGGTATCATATCCTTGCAGACTAGTCTCCTGTGTCATGATAATATGTTAGGGAGTTTGATCCAAACCTGTGGAAGGTAGTGGGAAGGAGCAGCTGATTTCAGTGGATTTTAGAGGGTCAGAAACAGATACAGGATTTGGACCAGAGCTTAGCATAATATAGTATTACTGCCTGCAACAGCACAGCATTTTCCCCACTATACTAAATCACCTTAGGGTATTTAAAGAGGTCCCGTTTTCCTTTCCCCTCCCAAAATACGGAAAACATTTCAGTTGCCTGTGCTAATCTTTTACAATACAGTTATTTCAGAAATACAGGCATCATGAGCTACATACAGGCACAGAATGTTATGAAACTGTAATACGTTTAAGTTACCAAAGCAACGTTTGTTCATGATGTTATGTGTTAAGTTTCATCCCACAGGGAAGGGATGTGTGGGGTTTTTGTTTTGGTTTGGTTTTTTTCGGTTGGTTATTTTTTTCAAGCTATTAGGCCCTGAAAAATGGAAGTGCTGATATAATCTGAAATAGTATTTCCTGAAGGGCCACATTAGAGCAATATTCTAGGAGTCTAATAAGCCCCATTGTGAGAGTCATTTGTCATCTTATCCCTACAGGCAAATTTGTAAAGGTTAGTGAAGGCTATTTGTCAAAGTTAAATGGTGCTTAAAATTTTGTTTCCAAAATACAAGTAGTTTGTAAATAGTACTCGTCCTTTTCAGATTATTTTGGTAAAAATAGTTTTGAATAAGACATATGGAGGGAAAAAATGTTGAAAGTGAAGTCAGTTATTCACTTGCTTAATTATGAAGAACTAAATTTCTGCATAAATAGTTTCAAGCTGAGCCTGCAGTTTTAGTCAGAAAATTTGGATAGTCTATGTGTAAAAACTCCCTGTGCCAATAACCAATACTCAGAAGAATGCACATATTTTAAATAGAATTGGTTTAAAACAGGAAAAAAGTGTATTGCTGGCTAAAAGTGTATGTATTGTGTGTTCTCTAAATGCAAATGATGTCTTGCAATTTTAAAATGTTTTTGTCAGTGTATATTGCAAATGGTTATACTTGTAGATAGCAATTAAGCTTCCAGTGTAGTGAATTCCCCCTGTTTAACTCTGGTACGGTTTAATAACATTTCCATAAAAAATATTTGCAATAATAGGCAAAAGGCTGATACAAGAACCCTGCCTTTACTGTAGCAAAATGATTTGTGGTTATTGCTTTTTAGCATGTTCTTTAAAGCATGATTGTATGAAAGTGCTTACAATTAAAAATCATTTTCCCCTTAACTATGGCATTAGCATTTTACAGGGAGTTAGGTAATTCTTTTAAATTAGAGGAATTTAGGGTTTTCTTTGTGTTTTTCATCAAGTTGCTAGTTATTTTCTGACAATCCAAACCCATAGAGTTTAGACAGCTGAATTCGCAGTAAACTTGTTGTAGGTTTATAGGATCTGATTTAAAGCAGCGCTTAGATAAGTGGTAGTCCTTCCACATAGCTTGGTAGCTGGTCACCCCAATTCATCAAACAAATACTGAAACAGAAAAGGGAGCGCTTGTTTTCCTGAACTTTTTAATCAGCAAACTCTTCCCCAAAGATGGATCAAATCCTCTTTTTTAATTTATTCAGCATAAATGAATTAAATTGAAACCTGATTAGCTCACAGTTGGGAGAATCTCTCTGCAATGACTTGGAACACTTGCTAGGGATTAACCCCAAATCCCAGGCCCTGTATTCTTCTCCACTGCCTTTTCTAGTGGCATCATTTGTGCACGGTAAGAGACTTTAGAGCCCTTGTTTTGGATGTTGCTGAAAGATTTATGTGCCTTTCACCTGTGTTTTAAAATGCTTATATGTTAATATTAGACTCAGCAGTTCTCCAGGAAGAATTTTCTGAGAATCAGTTTGCGAATCAATATTTACGAAGTTGAGTGTATGAGTTACACAAAAGTAGTTTTATTTTACTCTACGCAGTAGAGGAGTTGTCATGATTGTAAAGTTGTAATTCCATTAGCTTGATGTCAAAGCTATGCCTGCGTCTTTTCTGCTAAAGACAAAAGCCCTTGTGAAAATGCTTGCTCATTATCGAGAAATAATAGGATAATACTGTGCAGTTAAGTATGAAATGTTTTATTCTTACATCAACAATATGTTAATGATAAGCATAACATTAGCCTGTTGACATATTGAATTCTTCAGAATAATCATTATATGTCAAATGTTCTTAGAAGTTTTACAAAGAAGTCTCATTTTTAAGTCCAGATCATAGCCAAAAGGTGGCAGTATTCTATTCAATATTCATTTGCAAAACAGTATAAAAATGCATGTTTTTATTGATACTTTGCTTCTAATATCAGGTGAAACTGGATGATTGTATCCTGAAAATAATGCCAATTTATGAAAAGGACTTACTTAGAATGAAATTAGAAATGAAATTTATTGCTTATACCTGAAAGCTTGCAAAAAAAAATCTATTACATAATTTTTAAATATTTTATGTGTAGTGTTTCAGATGATATCTACATTGTCACTAAAAGATAACTGTGGGATTGGGGTGGAGTGTTTAAGAGCATCTGAACTTTTCCTCAAAGTGTTGGCAGAGTTAAGTCATTTTACCTTCAAAACCAGAGAAGTTAATCTCCACATGCTTTTAATATGAGCCAAAACTGCTGCATTAAAAGCAATTTGTTTTATACACCCTAGAGATGTTGTAATATTTTTCATTAAGCGAGTAGGGGCTTTTTTGTGCTGAGACAACAATAAGTTGAAGAATTGTTGAAATACTGCTTTTTGTGCCTGCCAAGTGTTTAGCTATACTTCAGTGGTTTGTCTCAGAATACTTTGAGATAAAAGTTTAAATATTAGTGGGAGAGAATGCTTGCAAGTGCAATTACATTCAAGCAAATGTTTCCATGTAAATTTTGATCCATAGTTATGTCAGATGTAAATATGAAATTACTTTAGTTACAGAATAAGTTTTAAGTCCTATGCAGTAAATAAGTATTTTATGTTATTATGAAGTAATTTTAAAAATCACTTTTTGTTACAGCCTTTTAGAAATATTTGAGAATCAAAGACCTATTCCCAAATACTGGCCAGTCTATTTTCCTGTGAATATATTTCATCCTTCTCAGTGTTGAAAAGTTTTGATAGACATTAAATGTGGGATAGAAGAAAACTTAATTCAGAGGGCAGGACCTGGGAAATCCAATTGAAATGGTACTGCTTTTTAATATGCTTCCATATTCACCTCCAGTAGAGTATAATTCACACCTATCTATCTTTTGTAATGTCAAGCAAAACACAGTACAGTTCCCAAGGGAACTGGAATTAATTGGCCTTGAGATTCATCACTGACTTCTTTCTCTTTTGCCACTTTATTTTCTGGAATAGCCCACTTGCTACATCTCTAAGGGCTCTTCCTTCAAAAAAGGACGAGAAACACATTTTTGTTTAAGAATCTTTTTGGTCTTCTCGTATTGACAGGAAAGTGACGGGAAATTTAATTCTTTATTAATCAAATGAGGCAGGGCATTATATCACTAACACAAATTCAGTAAACATCATGAACATAAAGTGGATGAAGATATCAGACAAATATAGCTGGATGCCACAGTTAGAATTAAGAGACTGTTCAGAAGACCAAAATGGATGATCTGACTTTTTCACCAGTACCTCATCACTTTTTAACAGAAAAAAAAATCTTAAGGAAGTACAAGTGTGTAAATGCTGACTTAGCTAATAATCTGTTTCCTGCTGGGCTCCAGTGTTTGTGATCCGTCTACTTCTAGAGTCTATTCCCAAAGAGTATTTTAAAAAAGCTTACTTATACAGAAAGGCCTAGAAATTTCCTGACATTATTCTGGGAACAAATCCAGAGGATGGTGAAAACTCTGGGACATATTCTTGTATATGGATATCTAAAAGAACCATTGCTTGGGGCAGTGTGTTCCCAAGATATCTAGTATATCCCTGGAGGAGGGGGAAGTCTTCTCAGTGTATGCATCACACTCTAAGGAAATGTGCTCAGGAAGCACAGCACTACTACAGCAATGATATATTTACATTACATTTCAAATACTGTGAGCACATCTAAATCTAAAAGCAATGGCATACACTTTAAGTAAAATCTGGTTGTCATAGCTGTCATCATGCAGGTTAAAGATACTTTATCCATGTGCAGTTACATAAGAGAGAGCAAATGATGCTCATGGTTTTCTTTGCAATTGAAGTAGAGGGGTTTTATGCATTCAAGTATTACTCTTAACACTTAAGTGATTAACTTCTTTGTGATTATATGTAAGTAGAGCTTTAGGTTGAAGTTCCGTCTGCTAAGAGAAGGATGAGCTCCCTGAAGAAAACAGAACAAGTGGGGGAGGTATGTGGAGGATCTCTGCATTCCTGTGTGGGAGGAGGTTTGCATCTGCTGGCTGCATGTGCGCTCTGTACTGTATATTTACTGCTGTGGATGGCCTTTGCGTATGCACTTGTTTCCAGGGGCTGCTATCTCTGCTCTTTAGAGAGGCTGTGGTTTCCTCTTGAACTTCTTCTGGCTCTGCCAACACCCTCTGTTTTGCCTTGATGCCAAATGCAGCAGTGGGCGGGATGGGGGAGGCCGTGCATATGTAGGGCTGTTCCTGAAGTGCATGTGCTGCGTCACGTATCGCTCATCGGGTGAGACTACACTCCTAGCCAGTTATCCCTATGTCTTGCTGATACTTCAATAAAAGTATAACTGGCTTGCAATTTTTGTCCTCTTGTGTTCCTCCAAGAAAAGCTTGTGATGTGCAATAAATCAATAGTTATCACTTGTATGCTACAATGTTGGTTTTGAGTTGTCCATATTGTACAAATTAATGGGACATTTGCTGTCTCCCACTTGATGTGAATTCCTTTTTTTGGGGGGGGTCTTTTTGTAGTAGACCTTTCGGTAGCTAGCTTCCCAGCAATGTTTCCAACCTTTGGTTTTCATTGAGCATACTTGTTTTACTTTAAAAAAAAGATAATGAACATTTAACTGATGGGCAAAACTTGCCAAAAATTAGTTTATTACATTCGTATGCCTTTACTCAGGATTGGTTTTGGGGAATAAAGGCAGGGCAAAAAGATAGGTTCTAGGAAATTTTGTCTCTTGGGGGTTTTGGTGTTACTTAACTTTGGCATAAAATGCTGATCAGTCTACAAGGGAAATACAATTCATGTAGAACTGTGCCCAGCTCTCTTGGAAGTCCTAGGGAGATCCAGGGACTGAAATGAAGTTGGGTAGGCCAGCATCTGCTTTGGAGATGCTGTTAATGATGACATTGCTGAAGAATGTAAAGACAGTGGGACTGATCCTGTGGTGTTTGTGTGCTCTGAGGTTGCTGTAAAATAATAGAAACTGCAGGTTTTTCCTAGGATTTATTTGTGGCATTCATGGTCACTGTGCACATATCTTATATGGCACACAAACAAGAACACAGCATTGTTTTTTACAAGAAGCTTCTGTTTCTATTGCAGATTATTGGGAGGTAATATTCTAGATTCTGTAGCACTGATATCTTCTGCTCCCACTTTTGACATTCCTGAGCTCACACATTTTGAAGAATTAAATCTGCTGAATATCATCATGCACTTAACATAAAATTTTCTCTGGAGGCTTGGGGAGGCATTGTTTTAAGGGCTGTTTCTCATTGTGATACACATTATTATATTTTTATAACTTTCAATTTTTCTATCTAAAATTTAGAACATTTTCAAGACAATTCTCTATTTTATGAGAAATTTCTAATTTACAAATTTCAGTAAGACTGTACAAGGGGTAAAGCATCTTGTTCTATTCATGCCATTCTTCCTACAAGATGGATGAACTTGAAAGAGGATTTTCAAACATATAAGTTTATTCCTTGCCGGAGCTGTGAACTGACATCCTGTTGTGGGAGCCTTTGCAGTGGGCTTCACTGGCTTTTCAAGATTTGAAATAGTGGAAACTGTGTGTTAATGAGATAGGTGGATTGGTAAAACTTAGAGCCTTCTCCTTTTGCCTCCTGTGAGCATGGTCTGGTAAAAAGTGTCCTCATATTTGCATGCATATTATTAGCTCTTTCATCCCTTCATAGTTTTGTGTACTTTTAACGTTTGCAAACAGAACTGTAGTTAAATACTGCTTGGACTGCTCCTAAAGCTGGAGGTTTGGAAGTCAGAGATGATTCAATGTGCTGCCTTGTAAAGAACAACATGCCACCTCAGTTCACTAAAACAAAATTCACTTTTCTAGTTTTTAATCATACAGAGTTCAAATTAGCTTGGATCACAATTCAATGTGTTTGTATTTCAAATTTCACTGCTCATAGCACAGTGTATTTTTCTACTTACATTAGTTATACTGAGACTGAGAGAGACATTTTTAGGCTCTGGATCAAGATATTGCTGAAACAGTAGCTGGTTCATCCATTTTACTCACTGAACAAGTGTGAACAAGACTGATTAATGCACACAAGTTCTTGAGCTCAAGTGTGATAGTTTTGATTGACAGAAGTGATACCAAGGAAGATCCTTCTATTTCTGCAGATCTTTATAGCAGTGTTGCAAAAGAGGAATAACTAACTTCAAAGTATTTTAATTTAGGATTAAAATGTTCCTGGCGTATTTAAAATCATGTAAAAAAGGGAATCATCTCATAGATTGAGAGAAGAAAACACATAGAAAAGTTTTCCTCCAAGAAATACTTTTTCCCTCACTATTACATTTTTCATGCCAACTGTATATATATAAATAAGCAGCTCTGATCCTGCCAGAAGATACAACTCTATGACCAATCTTTTGCAAGAGTTTTTCATCTTGTGTGTGATTGATTGATCTCCTTCTGTTTTAATGTTCCTTATACATGATTTTATGATTGAAAGCAAACATACTAAATAGAAATGCAGTATGACAAATACAGATTTATTTCTACAATCCAAACTGTTGATTTAGAAATCCACAGTTCTCCTTGTAGAAAATTTTTGCGTAGGAAGCACTTGCCAATATTTCACAAAGCCTTTCAGAGTTCAGAAATAATGAAGTAGATCTAATACCCCATAAAACATAGCATTTTATGAGCATCTCATCTCCTAGAGGATACCAACCCTTCAGCACAGGGCTTGGAGCAGGCATCTACAGAGTCTACCCAAACTGGAATAGTAGAAAGAAGCATCTTTCAGATTCATTTTCTCTCTAATTTGGGAAGCTCTTTGTCTTCGCTTCTCACATGTGTTTAGAGGTGGCATATCTCTTATTTTCAGTCCAGTGTATATCCTGGCTTAGGTTAACCTTTTCTGAATCCGTATGAATAGCTGCCCTCTTCTCAGTGATAGTGGGAATGTGATTTTGAATTTAAGGTAAAATGTGAAATAGCTCTTTCATGCTTCAAGTACAATTTAGATGCAATTTATGCATGGAAATATAGGAGAGTATTCCTGGATCAGGTTTCATCTTGCTCATCCTTTCTGAGTTTTAAGTGCTGTAATCACCTTATCCTTTATCAAGGTTTTTGGCACTGTCACCATAGTTGGTTTTAGCAGTGAAAGAACAAACGACTGAATTCCAACAGAGCTTGGGACCTGAGCTTGAGAAGTAGTGGTCAGCCCTGAAACCCAGTTTAATGTGCCACAGCATCGTGAGTTTGACACCTTAAGTTTAACTTCTCTCAGAAGAGAGAGATTTTTAGACAGTTTTTCTGATGTTTCCATTGAGCTAGGAGGAGAAAAATTTCACGCCAGGCATATTTGTGTTAAAGCAACTTTCACTGTAGCTTTGGTAATTGTTTCAGGAGGACAAAAGAAAAGGTTGAATGACTCATCAGCTGTCCTCATTCACTAGTCCTTCTGATCTTTTTGGACATCAGTACAAATTTTGCCTTTAACTGGAGGAACTAGTACTTAGCAGCTTATGTTTAGAATTGTTCATGACACAGAATGGTAAAGCTTCTGTAAATAAATAGTAGGTTGAGTAATTTAATTCACTGAAGTGCAGAGAATGCAGGTAAAAAAATGTTTTAACCACTACTGGGTAACTACAGACAAAGGCAGCATACAGGATAGCTGGCTGAAATTTCACCCTTCATTCACTTTGCAAGTAAAATCACCCCATTTTCCCTTTTGTTTTAATCTACATTTCATTTTGCATTGTATTGTTCCAAGGAGACATTATTAATCTTTCCAGTTATTCTGCTATCATCCCTGTGTCCCTTGTGGTTCGGGGATGCAGATCTTAATTCTTTTGAAAGTTCCTGGTGTCAGTACATCTGTGCAGGATTGTGACTGGGGAGAGAAAAATCTGTGATGATGCCATGAGTTGTCCCTAAGAGAAAAGTTGGCAAAACCGAGCGGTTCTCTGGGGTTTTAGGCTGGAAGTCCCATAAAACGGCTTGCCAAATGTGCATAGCAAAACTGGAAACTTTGGTGAATTTACGTTGGCTGCACTGAAAAAAAAAAATCATTTTAATGGTCCTGTAGGCAACATGGACAGGAAGATTCATTGCAATGTACTGTAACTAAGTCTCTGTATCCCCTAAACTTTTCTTTACACGGGTAGTTAAACATTGTTGTCAGAAGTCTGGCATGGTTCATGAGCAGGATTCCTTCTGTCGTCCACTCATCAGTTGCTAGCTCTTACGAGGTGCTGCCAGGAGAGAAGGAAATTACTTGTAGTCTGTACAAAAGCACGTTGGCCCTGGCGCCTGACCCACGCAGGCAGCCATGGGAGAAGTACGCCCATATGGGGGGATGGAGTTCCTGGGGTAGAGCTCCTCCATCCTCTTCTCAATGACAGTTCTGTGTTTTCACACAGCTTTCTGTCAAGAAAACCAACTTTTAGAGTTGACGGTTTGCTCAACCCAGAAGGATATGGCACCAGTAACTTTTGAAGCCTCTTTTAAAACCTGCCGGTGAAATCGACGTTGCAATCGACAGGCAGGTTTGGAGGCAGGAGGTTACCACTGACTTAAACAGGATTAGACTTTCACCTTGTCAGCCTATACTTGGCTTATAATTAAAAGTTTCCAATTCTTTTTAAAGATGCTGAAAATATGCAGTGCCAATTGATTTCTGTAGGACCTTGATTGGATATTGACATTTCAAAAGATAAATTTTTTTATCTGCTAACTTAGATAAGAATTTAAGAGCAATTTTAAACTTTTAAACTTGATTTTTCAACTACTCCACTAATTTAAGAAAAACAGTAGCACCTGTTCTACCTGTAGCTTCTTCTAAAGTGAGCGCATAGGAACCCCACAGCATTGTACAACCATCTTACAACTTCCTAAAAGTACAAATGTTCCTTCTTGCTTACCAGTCAGCAGTCAGCTGGGATTTCCTTCTGTGTGTGCCCTGTTATTCCCTGCTTTCTCTCCTCGCCCTTACTGTTAATAAAAAGCTGAATACAAAAATAAAACTTAGAGAAAATCAGGAGTGATGTATGAATATGGCATTCAAAAGAGTATTTTGCTTTTTTTTTTAGAGAGGTAATATTTGTTTAATGTAACCCTTATGTGTTATGGCTCTGTGAGTGTACGTACCGGTGAATGTTTCTGAGTCTTTTTGCAATAAACTACCTGATCATATTTTCAGCTTTTGTGATCCCAGAATCTTAACACCACCTCCCAGCCAGTGACCCTGTAATGAATGTTACATTTACATTACCAAATCTCATCACCATATGTCTGTGCACGCTGTGGGGCTCAGAGCAGTTGAAGACCGCTGTAGTTAGGTCTGTGAAATAAAATGAAACACAACTCCAAATGTTACATGAGGAATTTCTGCAAGGATGATGTTTAACAATAAAGATGCTGAGGAGAAACTAATTTGATCTGGGTTCTTCATAAGGAAATTAGGTTGCGCAATACCGACGGAGAGACTGAGTAACGGGTATTTTCTTTTTTTGTAAATGCACACTATGAACACTGGCAGCTCGCTGTACAAGTAAGGAGATTTTTATTAACTGCCAGGGTGCATTCTTTTCAATAAAGCTATCCATATGTGCTTTGAGGAGATAGTTAAGATTGTTTTTCTCAGAATGATCAATGACGAAAGACATACAACCAGACACTCAGGTTGACTTTTGAGGCTGATACAGATGTTAAGTAAAACCAATTATTGTCATTGTACTTCTTTGAAAGTGGTCTAATAAACAGCCCAACAGGGGTACACTTTTGGTCTAACACCTGTAGTGTCCTTTTAAAGCCTTATGCATTTCCATTCTGATACAGTGACTTTTTTTTCATATCTTAAGAAGACTTACTGAAGGAGATTTTAATTTGGAAACTGTTTCATACATTTATAAACTTCTGTATATATGTATGCATATATACTTGCTTACATGAAGAGAGAGATGACAAGGGACCATCTCTGTATATAGTCTACCGATCCTACTGAAAATACTTAATTATTCAACATAAAAATGCTTTGGCAATAGGGGAATTTATTATCAAATATTCAGATGCTTTGTCAAGTGGTGTTTGAAAGATTTCAAGGGATGACTTTTCCACCACCTTCTTTGGAAGACTCTTGATAATCAAATAGGAACATCAGCAGGAACTTTTTTCTTTAATTGACGGCCTACTTTCAATGTGCCTCTTTTCTTTTAAACTGTTCTTACAAGGAAAGACAAATTACTTGATTATACTGCTTTTCTGTTACTCCATCTATCCAGCTGCTTCTCTAACAGTCCTATAGTAATTTCTGAACGTGGTAGCCAATTTCAGCCAAATTTAACTGAGGATTAGAGGTCTCAGAACTATTAAGGTCTTACACATTTCATGGAAATTGATACTGAAGGAGAGAGACTCGAGTCAATGCCCCGCTGAGTAAAGCTCAGTCACAGCTTGCCACAGGCAATCTGCTCAAATGACTGCAAGTTCACACTCGTAAAGTTAAACAAATGTAAGTACTGGGTCAGTAAAGCCTTAATTTTGTAGTGAACAACAATGCTGTTTTTTAAAGTTTTTGAATAGAAAAAGGTTTTCTGGTTCTCTTTGCATTTGGCCCTCCCTTGGCTTTTTTTCTTGGTAACTGATTTTTTGTTTCCTCAGCAAGAAGCTGCCAAAGGGTTTTTAAAACTGCCCTGGAATAAATGCCCGCTTAATTTCAGACACTTTCAAAGTAGCAACCTGTATGTTAAGCTTACAGTTCAGGGGTAACTAGAAGATCATATTCTGTGAGTAGTTATGAGGAATCTGGAGAGGTTACGGCTTGTTTCACTTTCATTTTAGATTGACCATTAAAACTTTTATTGGGTGATTGATATGATTTGTTTCAGAGGGAGTTAACAAAATCCTTCCTGGTAATGTGATAGAGTAATTAAGGTTTGTTATTATGGTGATAGGTATTGCTTTAAATGTTTTCAACATGGTTTAATTTTATTTCTTGCCAAAGAACACTCTTACTTTCACAGCAGCTCACGTTTTTATTTGTAAAAGTGTAGCTGGAGTTCCA
This sequence comes from Tringa tobata, assembly GCA_033628505.1. NCBI lineage: Eukaryota > Metazoa > Chordata > Aves > Charadriiformes > Scolopacidae > Tringa > Tringa tobata. The sequence goes on from JAHREE010000563.1 coordinate 10,835,603, forward strand.
TCCTTACTCAGGCAAAAGTCCCACTCATTTCAGGATTAAACTTCTATTGTTAATTAGAATGGTTTTAATCTCAGTTAGTCCTCAGTGGGAATACAGACATAAATATTTGAATAAATCTCTTTATTAAACCATTTGTACTGTCAGAGTGCAAACATCCAACATGTTGTCACCCAGAAGGTGCCAGTGAGCCTGATGGATGCACCCTTCCTGCCTGCTGTGGGAAAGTGGTATTCCCCATCCTGTATTCCCAGGCTTCCAGGCTGGTACCCTGGTGCCAGAGATGACAATGTATAGCTGCCTGGCACTGGAATCACTACCCTGCCATATAGATTAGCTTGCTAGACTTTGGCACATCACCCTATGGCTGATGTTCTTCTCTGTAGGAGACCTCTCTATAGGACACCTCTAAAGGAGTTTCTCTATAGTAGCTCAGGTTCAAGGGGCTACGCAGGTGGCTCTCTAGGAAGCTGTGCTAACTTTTCTGGAAGTTGCTCCACTGTCTCCTTTGTACTGCTGTGTTTGGTGACATAACCATCAAATACCTTTCACTTTCCTTCACAGATGCAAGAAGGGGCTTATCCGTCTAGCTGTCCTCAGATAAATTCTCCGTTATCCAGGAGTTTCCTGGGAAGAAACTAAGATTCTCTTAGTACATTTATGCTGTTAACTGTCCCTGCTGTAGACTGCAGTGCCAGGCCCATGAACCATCTTGTGCAGGATGGTCATGTCCGTGGTTTTCAGGGCAACTGCACTCTGAAACAAGCCTCTCGTGTCCATAGTGTTTGACTTTTCTGGGCCTCACATGGTGGCCCTACAGGTTGCTATTTTTTAATGTGTTTTTGTGATCAAAATGTAGTGTGTGAGTTGTACTTCATTCTGCTGGAGTGGTGATTTCATTATATGAATCTTAAGGTATGTGCTGCAGGCTCTGGGGTATGACAGAGAGGAATGTGTAGTTATTTGCAGAAGTGTTGGAGGATGACACTAAGCAGGACCTGAACAGAGTGCAGAGTAGCCCCTGCTGGCTTTTGGGAACAGTTGCTGGTGAACTATCCACAGAGCTGTCCTTGTGGTTTGATTTGAAGGGAACTTGCTGATTTTCTCCAAAGAAAAGCTTGAGAGTAAGGTAGCCAGGTGACCAGTACCTGGGAGTTTGTCAAGGGGCTGTGTACAGTGTACACGTCAACTGGGGTCTTCATGTGATGTAGTTCATCTGCTGGAAGATATGATGTCATCTGGGGTATTGCATGGTACGAAGCAGAATACCCAGCTCCTGGGGCAGTTTTCTGGAGTGGTTAGTGCTTCTGCTATAAATCACCGCATTTCACCAGGTCTGAAAGTTACAACCATTGTTGTTTTCAGGGCCTTGATCACAAGCCTACCCATAAGGAAAATACTGCATGGCTTAAGGCAGCACAAGAAAGTTAAAGAACATTTTCCTTAGCTTAATATAACTTTTTTATAGCATCTCTTCACTTACAATCATCACTTTGGGTCATTTTCACGCTTTATCCACTTTTGTGATTTGTAATATTGTACTGAATTGCCTTCAGTATTGATTTAAAACAAAACTCAGTTCATTTTTCTCACCATTGTTGAATGAGACTATTGTTTCAGATGGTAAAAAGAAGATCCATTCAGTATTCGGATGCTTCTGGATACTGAAATGTTTTCTGTCATCACTTCCTAAGCACAGGACTCATGACTAAGCATCATTACCAGGGTCTGAGTCATACAGGACTATAAGTAATGTCTGAATTCATATGCGCTTCCTTGGAAGCATTTCCACAATGATGTCTTGAAGCTTTCCCAGCTGTAGGTGCCTTAATCTGTCCACACCTTGCAGAAGTGAGAACTGGGTGCTTTTGCTACGGTTTCTTCTTTTGCTTTGAGAAAAATGTAGAAGGCGTAGTTCGTTATCTTAAGTCATCTTTCCTCCATGGTGTGTGCCTGCATTAACATTTTAGTACAAATTAGAAGTGCAGTTTTGAAACAAAACTCTCGATTGTCCCTACTGACTGTGCTTTGCTTCTCATTGTGGGATAGTTTTGGAGCATATGGGCTAGATTCCTTTGGATGAAACTTAATTGGAGTATAGAGTCCCAGAGCACACCTGATGTGCTCCAGCCACAATAGGGCATTCAGTCTATGGGACTGGTCTAGACTTAGGCTAGAAGTCTCTAAAGAAACCCAAAGATAAAAGCTAAAACCCTTAAAATGTGTGTACTGTGGATGTCAGGTCTTCCACACCAAGTGTTCTGTTCTACCCATTCTGTCTTCTCGGTCTTGTGTTTATGTAGAAGCACAGAATGCAGATGTTGGGAGTTGTGAGAACAGCAGAATCACTCATCCACAGTTCTCCACCTCTTTGGAAATTGTTTTAGCTTCTTGATATCCTTCCAGAGCAAGTATGTATGGGCACTGTACCGTCTTGTGTTAGGTGCTTGGTTAATCACTGAGGCACTGACCATTGGCTAGGCACATACCTGTAATGTATGTTGTCCTTCACAAAGAACTGAAATCAGCAGCTATTTTGTATAGAGTGAGGATGGAGAAAGCAGAGAGGTTTTCAGATGTGTATCAATTTGTTCTTACATTGATTTTACATTTGTTTCAGAGGAGTTACTCTAGAATTAAACAATGAGAAAATTAAGGGCTATAGCTTGCTATCCCCATTTTATTTATGTGCCCCAAAATACCTTGGAGGTTATTCAAATAAATGCACTCCATTTACTTGACTGTCTGATGGCTTAATCATGCAAATAAATGTGTGGATGATATTTATTTGACTGCCTGTCATGTGGTCTCTTTGACTGTATGGTAAAGCATACTTTCTTTTTCCCCAAAGAAAAAATTTAAATTAAATGGGAAAAAAAAAAGCCCCATGTTGTAATGCTACAGTTGAGATTTTAAACACACAAAAGTCAGGACATTCAGAGTTATGACTCCCTAGAGCTTGTAGCTCAGCTGTGTTGTACATGTGGTGTAGATTAAAGCAGTGATTTCCTCTCCTTTCTGTACTCCTTTCTCTTCTGGGTCTTTTCCTTTTTTTTTCTTTTAGCTTTTTTACACTGTCTGTGCCCGAGTTCCTCCGTGGGATGGGTGATCCTGTAAAGGCCCCAGCTGACAGGCACGGGAGCAGACCCCATGCATATGAGACCCTGGAACTGCTCGCAGCAGCAGAGGAGCGTAGCAAGGAAAAGAGCCCGGGGACAGCTTCTGGGGAGCCCAGCAGCTCCGTGCGTGGCATGTGTGGGGCTGGTCCTGTCTCCACTTCACACACGAGCTATTCTGTAGTGTCCATATTGCAGCATTATCCAAATACCTTTTTTTTTTTTTTTTTACATATGTGTACTTGTCATTTATCTCTTGCTTGATGCAGGCTGTTCATGTTGGTCTGTGTTATAGAGGTACTCTGTGAATGAGATAAGCAGACAATGTGATAGCATTTCTCAAGAACCAGATGTAGCCTAAGGTGGCTGACAATGAGGGATGCTCCTCAGCATTCATGTTAATAAGAATTGTCTGAAAAACCCATGTGAGTTCCCACAACACTTATTTCCTGGGTCTTACCCTTTTTTCCTTGTTACTTCTTACATTCTGTATTTCTACATAACCTGAGTAAAGTATTATATACTCTTTTATGTAGTTACTGTTTCTTTGCTGGTCTTATAAATAACTTGCAGTGTTTTCTGACTTGGCGTAGTAAAAATCCCAAAGTTCCTCAACAATATAAATTTCTGGAGACCAATGGGTGTAAATTGCTCATAAGAGAATGCTAGTTTGTTTACACTCCTCTAGGCCAGGTCCTGTAATGGAAGAACTCATCTGTCCAACTGCTTTCTGTTTTACAAGTGCATATCATTATACCAGTCCCTGGATTTTCCAAGAAAAAATAAAAGTATTTGAGACTGTCGTTAGTAGCTAAAAGTTCCTGCTTTTTCAATTCTCTAAACATTAGGATAATTAAAATGTTATTCTAAATCCTTTTGAAATAATATTTTTGGTATAGTTATTGCTTGTTAAGCACTTATTGCAGTAAAAATAAACACCTTTCTATTTCAACTTATACAAGCAGGATATTATTTCCAGGCTCCTCAGGGCAGGGATTGTGCTTGTCCTTGTATCTGCAAATTATTTATTGGAAGAGGGGCCCTATCCTCCATAAGGCTTCAGCATTAATATTAAGTGATGATCTTCATATGGAAAATATTGAATCTGAATACATGGAATCTTGTAAATGCCTGCAAACTATTGTACAATCATGACAGCACTTTTCTTTTTCGACTGCTCATATTTCTCTCCTTGGTTCTTCTACATCTCTTCGTTTAATTGACTAGAGGCGAACAGTGAGACTAATATCTGAAATGCAATTGCTCTGGAAAATCATTTTCTGGTTTTCTATGAGATGTGTAAAGGATTTATGTCCAGATACACTGAGTGTGATGAGTACATGCATAATGTTTTAAAGAGGAATTCTATCTCGGGTTTAAATCTTCCTGCTATTTCATGGACGAATCTGCACTGTGTGCCAGGCATGGTCACCCCTCTTCTCTTGTCCAACCTCATGGGACTGCTGTGCTTGTGACAAACGTGGAACTATCATTCAGCTGCCTTTCTCCAGCCAGCCATCTGCACAGTCAGCTCTAAAGCTGGTGCAGCTCTTTCTGGTGGGGTCAGGTTATTGGGTCATACTTTTGTCCAGTTTTACCTCCTTTCTAAAGATACCTCTTTCCTCAGATGCATCAGAAAAGTTCATCTAGATGTTAAGTCTATTATGTGCTTTTTCTCACTGTGATACTGTGACACTATTAGTAATAGACTCGCTATAGTTAGCAATACTCATCAAATAATAACTGTGAAAGTAAAGTATCTCTAATTAGTACATTGTAACTGTCTTCACACAGTAGCTTCATGTATGCATTGTACAAGGATGCCTTGCATGACAGCACACTCGGGGAGAAGCTCATCATGTCCCTGTTGACCTCGGACAGTACCTTTGGAGCCTTCCTGATGAAATCTGCCAATTCCTGCAGGTTGATAGCTTTATCCCTTGCAAAATTCTTGCTTACTTGGTACGTGGAGCTGAAATCTGAGCAAGGTTGAAGAAGTCCAAGAAATAAAAGCAGATGTAAAGGAACTGGTTTGGGTATGTGGTTTTATTCAGTGCTGCCAGTTCAGTTTCTATTTTACAACAAGCTTTAATGCTGGATAAGTGTTGTATTTTTAGAAAAAGAAAATACTTGCTAGTACAAAAGAAAGCGTATTCCAAGATTTAGTGGGAATTATACTACCTTTTCTTCCTTGGTCTGAAGAAAGAAATAAACCAAACGGAATCAGGCCTGGTTTTGATAAAATAAGAGGAGAAATTCAGGGCAATCACAAAATGGGAGAAAGTAACAGACATTGTAAGAAAATATTGGATGGAGCAGCAGTCATTGCCAGCATTATATTATAATTGAATGTACTAGGTTATTGGTTTTGTTTTTAATGAAATGCTGTATATAGATCTGTAAAAGACAGTACCTTTTGTCCCTGCTTAAATATTTGCAGATGATATTTGGAAGCTGTTATTAGAGTTAAATTAAAAGATCCTACTATTTTGTACGTTTGCATAAACCCTATCAGTCCACATTTAATAAGATTTGCTATCAAGAGAGCCACAAACTGTTTAACTTTATAACATCTGCAGCTTTTTCAGGTTTTTAGGGGTTACATGCCTGAGTAGATTTATTTAACTCAAATAAGTAATTGCGGACACAATTAAATTTCTTCCATATTTTTGTGTCACTGGTAGGCTTCCAGTTCAGCTTACAATATGGTGTTTCTTTGCAAACAGCTAAAATGAAACATTTCACGGGAACAGAAATTTTGGCATTTTTGTTATCACCACAAGTGTATGATATCTACCATCAGCAGGTGGGAAAGTTTCCATTTAAATAAATAATAGAGAAAGAAATATTTTAAAACACTTTTAAACTAAGTCCCAGTAGGTGTATATTGCAAGAGCACACACCAGTTTAACGCAGGATTATATTGATTTTCATTTTTGTCATTCACTGTGGTAAGTCTGCCTTAGATCATTTGTTTAAATGCGTTCACATATTTAGAAGAAACTGCTTCAGTTATGCCATTAAAAGTTACAGTTTGGATTTGTACTTGCTTATGAAAGACAAAATAAAAGGCAACACGTTTCAACCTGCAAAGTGTTGTCAAAGATGCATTTTACAAAGGGTTCCCAATAGACTCATTCTTTGTGGACTATTATTATAAATGTGAGGCTCTCCTGTCCCACTGCAAGGATCTGTCTGGCAAGCCAGGTTATTTTCAAAAGCAATAAGAGATGCACAAAATAAGAAAAATGACTTGATAGTTCACCGTGTCCTTCCTGCTCCCAAGGAAAGATTGTTCAATACAGCATATTTTGCATTACTTTGTCCAGTCCACTTTTGAATAACTCATGGGATATAATTCTCTATACTTTCCCAGTGAAGTCCAGTCTCGTGTACATCTAGTTATTACAGCCTCTTCTGTGGATTATTTTTCTCCCCTTAAGAGAGTTCTCCTATTCTCTGTTCCATGCTCTTGTATTGCCCTTCACAGCTTTTCCCAGTGGTGGGGCTTTGAGTGCTTGTCACTGTCATGACATAAGAAGAATTTACATTCCTCTAATCTGCCTAAGAGGAACTAGTCTTTCCTAGGCTCTGTAGGATCCAGCTGGAAACAGTTAGACTTTTTTAGAGCCTCATTTTTGCACCCAGCTTAGATCAACTGGGGAAAGGAGAAAGCTTGTCCCCTTTTTCCCTCTCATTAGCACAGGGCAGCATATTTGAAATGTAACAGACAAAGAAAGAATTTTTGAAATTTATGCATTAATCCATCGAGATAATGTAGTAAGTGCTTAATTTATTCTTAGCAGTTATAAAATGCATGCTCTCCTTTCTTTCACACCTTGTAGCTTGCTACTAACCTGAGGGTTAGTAGCTGCACTATCCATCATCTTGATCCACCTGGGAGAAACTACAGTGTCTCAGCTACAGTGAAGAGAGAAAACCAGAAGAAACCCCTAGATTTGATTTTGGGCAAGTCGTCAGTATTTGTAATACTGGCACGTTATTACTCTGTGTTGTAAATGTGCACATCTCCAGAGTCGGTCAGCTCTCGGAGATGGGTTTTACAGCAACAAGGTGTGGAAGAACAGAAATGTATTCCTGTGCACATCTATATTGTACGTTGCGTGGCTGACTTGGACATCCATGGTGGTATGAATTCCTTCCAGTACATTTCTCCAGCTGTCCTCCTCAAATTTAAATTTGCTATTTTGTATGAAGTCTTGGAGAAGGAGGAGGCCAGTGTGTGGTGCAGACTATTTGAGCCTCTCGCAGCCTACAGTCCCTTCCTGTCTCTTCAAATCAACCAGGCTTTCAGTCAGACTTGCTTGAAGTTTCCAGGTGTACTTGGGCTTGGGACTCAAAGCAACAGTGGAAAGGCCAAACCCTCAATGACAGATATTTCCTTTGCAAACAGAAAATGGACTTCCAATCCTTTTTAAAAACCCTTCACCAGGCTGCATACTCTCTTGCAACAAAAATCAGATGAGGTTTCTGTGCATAATTACTGATTAGGAAGAATAATTTATAGAAATATAGTTCAACTGTTGTTCTTAAGCAGATAAGCTCTTGTATCAGTACGTTTCCCAGACTAATTACCACATGTGTGAAGGAGTCATTCTCTTTCTACATGCAAATGTAACTCATGAAACGGTCATGGAGATGAGGAGAAAGATGCAGAAAAGCAGAAATTTCTGTCCTACAGAACCAAATGGGGCTGACACTGTAACAGTAAAAGTTGGAGAAATTTGTAATAGTTTTTAAGCTATTTAACTTCGGTATAGATGAAAGTTTCCAGAAAATTTCTTTTTTTGCAGGACAAAAGTTTTGACTGAGGAAAGTATCATCAGTAGTTGCTTACATATTGAAAGGGACCTTTATTATAGAGTAATGAGAAATAGATTGAAATTTGTTTAGCATAAGGAGTACTACTATAGTTATGAAATAAGTATTTATATATTTGTAAGGCAAATTTAATTTTTTTCAACTGTTATATCTGACTTCCCTTGGTTATTTCTTCTCTTTCATCTCTATTCCTGTCGTGTACTTTTTTGATTATAGTATTTCCAGTTCTGTTCAGGATTCTGCAGTTATCAAGAGCTGATATTAGAAACAAATTATTATCACAATGGCAACATTTATGTAATTTTTTAGAAGACCTAAAGAAATTAGAACTACTAAGAAAATTGTTGGGGGTTTTTGCTCTTTACCCAGCAAATGTGACCTGAAGAAACAGAAGTGATGTATTTCTGCAAATGAGGATTTCATGTTTTAGAATATGGTAGAATTCAAAATGAGGGAGGGCTTTCAACTTGCCAACTGCTTTGAGTTACTCCTGTCAATCAACCTACCTAATCCATTGAAATCTCTTCCTTGAATTTAAAGGACTGGAAATTGGATTTAACTAGCTTTGGCCACCCCCTTCTTGTTACAAAAGAAACGGTCTTGACGCGAAACCTTACCTTGGTATATATAGCTCTCCAGGATCCAGATCAGGACAGGACGGCTCATCTCTGCTCAGTTTAGAACTGTCTTTTTGATTTTCCTCACAATACAACAGTGAAATGGGGACTAGAGTCTGCTGTGAACCTGCAGTTCAGTCCTGGATCCTAGCACATGCACACCATGGTCTTGTTTTGACGGTTTGTTTTCAAGGGTTAATTGAGAGATGGCAGCACAGAGTGTGTATTGCTCTGAAGAAAGCTCTAAGTGTCCTACTATCAGGAGTTGGGGGTTTTATGGAACTTTTTCTGACCCTGAAAAAGTTAACTTTTTCTTTCTTTCTCTTTCCTTTATTTTTTGGGGGGATATTTTTTCCCCAAGTATCTGAAGGAAAAAGTGATGATTACAATAAGAGAAATTGCAAGAGATTTTCCATATCTAGGGACAGTGGTGACATCCCCATTAATCATGGGTAACCCTAACACAGACATTCTTAAGGAGGCTTAGTTGTCATAGATAGGTAGGACCATTCCCATCGTATTTATCTTTCACTCCACAGCTTATAGAAACCAAATTTCTGTCATCAACAATTATTAATCATCCATTTGCCCTGCTGCGACATCTAATAAAGCATCAAGTACAGAGTTTGAACACAAGAAAGAAGGAGAGAAAATGTAATCCAAATTTTCAAAAGTAAAGGGAAGAAAAATCTCATGTAACATCTGTGCACCACATGCTCATAAATTACAGTGGGCCTGTGAACATTTCTTCTCTCATCTATATGTCACACAGATTTAATAGTTCATAATTTCATGAAAAACAAGATTATTATGCACCATGCTTAACAGGAGGTGTGATCAGCTCTCCAGCAGCACTGAGGGCAAGCTGGTGCTGGTTTAGCATTTTGTGGTGTCTTGGTCTTTGCATGCAAAGCTCATTCTTCAAGGCAAGCCGGAGGGAAGGACGGCTGAACTGCACCTCAGGAGGCTGGGCTCGAATGTGATAACCCTTGACTCTCTGAGGAAATTAATGTTTTGTGCTGAGACCACCAAAAAATGTTGTTGGAATGTGAGGGCTCACTGAGAAATACGTCTCAGTGAGAACACAGCCTTTCCATCAACAGTGTGTTATAGAACAAGGGGTTTTTTAGCTTAGATTAAAAAATGAACAAATTAGTGTTACACAGCCCGTTTTACAAAATTTTAACCCACCATTAAGTTGCAGGTGTTAATCTAAATATGTCTGCTGAAGTGAGACGAGGCAATGGTGTACAAAGCAATACACAGAGAACCGGATTTGCTCTTGCCTTTTATTTCTGGTAAAATTTATCCATCTCTGCATAAAATCTACGTGCATCACTAAATCTCAGGTGTTGGGCTGACTCTCCATGCCCACAGGCAAAATCCAAGTGTTGCGTCTTGTAAACATTTATTCCAAGATGTGGAGGAAAGCAATGATTTAGATGCAGAGCTCGGAGCAGAAGAGTGAGGGAGAGAGACAAGTCTGATGAAAGGAAATTGTGCTTTTATTTTATCTCCCATTCTTAAAATAACCCTCTTCCCCACCAAAATGGTGACATCTTAAAGAAGACATAGAACTTATAAACATACAAGGGGTTTCCCTACATAGATATAGTTAATAATACAAAAAGAAAAGAAAAAAAGAAAAAAAAAAAGAAAAAGAAAAAAAGAACTCATGGATTCCAATATATAAGAAGCAAAAGCAAAATCTTCAGGAAACACACTTGGAATAAACACATTGGAGACTACAAGCATTCCAGGAGTAATGCGCTAGGCACCCTGGCAACATTTAGACTCCTTACAACCCAAAACATTTAAAGTTAACTCCAGTTATAATACACAACTTGAGAATCCTGTTCCAGAAAAATACGGCTTGGAAACAGTTTCCAGCATGAGAAATTTCCATAATTTCTTTTTTTCTACAGATGATAGTTCTGATTTAGGGAATGGTATAAAAGATGTAAGGGGCTGCAAACCCAATTTGAAGCATTTCAGATTGTTATCCCAAAGAAAAGTTCACAGAAACTCTCTTCCTCTGCTCAAGTCTTTATTTAACAAAGTGCTTAAGCACAAGCTTATAGATCGATTTCAGTAGACGTTCTGTCAAAATTGGTAGGAAATTTTGTTGCAGTTATCAAATCCTATAAAAGGATTGATTGCTAAGTAATCAAATTACTTTATTAAATGAAAGCCTTGTATTTCTCTTCTGAACTCTTAAAACAGCTACTGAATTTTATAAAAGGCCAATAAACGCAGTGCAGAGCAGGCAGTGCCCCACTGGCAGCACCTTCCTCAGATGACTTCACCAAAAGAGGTTAGAACATGCCAGGGAATTCAACTGGGTTCTGCATGTGACGAACAATCAAAGCAAGCAAACCCCATGGATCTGTGTGGGGGCCACCAGCTGATGGGCTAACTCCCCCAAACCAGGTAAAAATAAGAGTCAGGCATTGGAACCAACTTGTTGGAAATTGCCTTTGCCTGCAGCCGCACAGTGGAATAATTCCAGTTACTCCAAGCCCACGTGTGTAATTCGTTTTTGCATAGGAATCAAGAAAAAACTGTGAAGCCAAAATGCCTTAGCAGCCCAGTTTTCAGGTTTAAAGATCATTATAACTATCAGAACAAATAATAACATTTTTGATTCATCTTTTTATTTTNAAAAGGCCAATAAACGCAGTGCAGAGCAGGCAGTGCCCCACTGGCAGCACCTTCCTCAGATGACTTCACCAAAAGAGGTTAGAACATGCCAGGGAATTCAACTGGGTTCTGCATGTGACGAACAATCAAAGCAAGCAAACCCCATGGATCTGTGTGGGGGCCACCAGCTGATGGGCTAACTCCCCCAAACCAGCTAAAAATAAGAGTCAGGCATTGGAACCAACTTGTTGGAAATTGCCTTTGCCTGCAGCCGCACAGTGGGATAATTCCAGTTACTCCAAGCCCACGTGTGTAATTCGTTTTTGCATAGGAATCAAGAAAAACTGTGAAGCCAAAATGCCTTAGCAGCCCAGTTTTCGGGTTTAAAGATCATTATAACTATCAGAACAAATAATAACATTTTTGATTCATCTTTTTATTTTTCAAAGATAGAAAATATGATGGTCGTGTTTCCTTAACGAGCAAAGTGAGATTGTAGCGTTTCTGTTTTCACATCAGGAGCAGTTTTCCTAGCTCTCCCTTTCCCCTGTACTGTTGGTGGGTGCACTGGGATGCTGTTGTCTTGCAGACTTGTTGTCTTCTCACCCTCCAAAGTCTCGCTTCCAGCAGATGTTTTGTGAGTCTGCAAAGATAAACCAATGATGATGACAGTATGGCAAGAGGCTCCCTTGAACCCCTGGATATTCAGCACACAAATCCCTGAGAAGGCCAGGATTTCTGTGGGAGAATACTTTCTTCCATTACTTCTTGAAGTGAGTAAAGGAGGTGAAGAACATGGAAATGCTTATAAGTATCTAAAGGGTGGGTTGAAGGAGGAGGGAGCCAGACTCTTTTCAGTGGTTGCTAGTGAGAGGACGAGGGGCAATGGGCACAAGTTGGAACATAGGAGGTTCCATTCAAATATAAGGAAAAACTTCTTCACGGTGAGGGTGCCAGAGCCCTGGATCAGGCTGCCCAGGGAAGTTGTGGAGTCCCCTTCTTTGGAGATTTTCAAGACCCGCCTGGATGCCGTCCTGAGTAACATGCTCAGGGCAGTCCTGCTTCAGCAGGAGAGTTGGACTAGATGATCTCTATGGTCCCTTCCAANGGGCAGTCCTGCTTCAGCAGGAGAGTTGGACTAGATGATCTCTATGGTCCCTTCCAACTCTAAAAAATTCAGTGAAATTCAGTGAAATGACATGGTAGAAGACACATGGCTCTGGTGCCAGGTACAGAAAGCAAGCTGTAAGTCTGTTATGACTTTTTCCTTACTTTTTAGGTTTGTCTTGAGGATTAGTTTGCTGGTGAATAGAAAATAGGGGTAATAGAAAGAAAAGCAGGAAGAGGCCACACCTAATGTCGCAGAGTACGACTTTTTTCTCATTGATATTTAAACTTGGATCCTCACGACTTTTTTCCAGACTTTGACTCTATGACAAATAATGATATAGAGGGAGCAAAGATATATGTGACTATAATGCACAGGCAAAACTGCATATCGGATGCATGAAAAGGATTCTGGATTTTGAGGTCTACTAAGTCAGTTGGATTTTATTGCAATATGGTTTTTTGGTCCATTTGTTCAGGAAGAGAGCATATATTAAATATGAAGACCATATATAGAGAAAATAACAATTGTATTAGTTAAGAAAGCAAGGAAAATATGAATTGCCCTAGTATTCCTTTAATTTGCTTATCCAGCACTAGTGTAATAATACATCTTCCTTCTCTAACCAGACATCTGAATGAATGAAAGTCCCAGTAAATTAATGAGGCCCTTCTGCCCACTTTATAAAAGCTAAGTTATCCAACAAAGAGTAAAAATAATGATAGCTGACTCAGGTGGGCAGTGAAATTCTAGATTTCAAGTATTAAATTACTACCCTCATTCATGTGAATTGTTTCTAAATTGACTATTTAATCTTAAGACAAAAATGAATTCAAAACAAATTTATAGCACTTGCTCTGTAAAAACTTGCAATCAGGAAAAGGGCTGAGTTTAATGAATAAATAATATACCCATACCCTTTTATATATATATTTGGGTAAAGATTAGGATTTTAAAGTATCAGCTAAAATTCTTTTTCTTTATTGCAGGGTTGGGCTGGACTGTGCTCACTTATGATGTGTGGACATTAAATATTCAGTTTAAATACACTGAAAAGAGCTCTAAGAGCTTTCCAGACTTCCCAACTTTCAAAAATTCCCATCTCTCAGTAAGGATATGCTAAAGCACCCCTTTAATAAATAGCCCCGAGTGACTCTTTGTCAGGACAAGACAAATCTGATGTTGAACAGCAGTTCTATCCCATACTGCCTGTATGCTCTTCAGTTGCATCTTGCTTTCTGTTGCTGTAGTATAGCTACTGGACGCCTGACCGTGGAGGTACCAGATGCTGTGTAACCAATCTAGGAGAGGCACACTGGTTCCCATGGTTTTGCAAGTTCCTGCAAAAGGACATTTCAAGAGACTTTCAGTCACTGCCAAGAACAGAAGCAGGCTTCCCTAGGTCCTTCTCATGACTTGAGAAATGATCTGGAGATGTTCCCATGCAGTAACTCATAGGGAGAGGCGGAGATTTGAGAGTTTTGTGGGAAGACCTTGCCAGCCAGGCTCCTGAGCTTGGGTCCACTGCAAGTGGCAGGTGAGGTGCGAATGCTTGTTTCAAGCAGTGCTGTGCGGTGGCGTGTCTGTGTCCCTCAGAGTGTGCCTGGGCATGGAGGAGGACCATGGGAGAAAACACCTGCTCACCCCTTTGAGCTGTGTTTTGTGCCAAGCCACGTGGAGCTGTCATTGGCTTTGCAATGCATTTGGTCCATGCTGCGTACTCACAAATATTGCTGCTGTCTGTGCTGGGTTTAATTTTGGGGGGATTGAAAGAAAGTACCTTGGGAAGGATTGTACAAGGAGAAGACACATAAACCTTTCTTCCTGACTCAACTTTGTTATTTTCGCAAATATGGAACACATTTGGTATGGCATCCCATTTGATTTGTTTACTGCTTTTGTGTCCCACATTTGCGGAGGCTTTCCAAACGCAGATATTTCTCTCATCTGGCCTGGCTCTGTCTTCTGCACAGAAACCCCAGTATAGGTGGGTGGAGTACATGTCCAGGGTGTTTGGGTGGGCCGTGAAGGGGAACATGGTGAACTTTTGGAATAACCTGGGCTGTACTTTCAGCCTTGCCCGTGGCTCAAGTGTAGAACTTACGGGATTTATTTGGGAAATGATGTTAGGCAACATGGGCTATCAGCCCTTACCTTGTACGCAGCTCGCTTTTTACGTGATCCACCCCTGAATGTGGAATATTACAGCACTGTTACAAATTATTCTGTCTGTGTGCTTTGGAAAGTATGCAGTATGGCCCATTTTCAAACATCACTTTTGTTATAAAAATCAGTGGCTCCTACAGTGACCTGAAACTAGTCAGGTAAGATTTAAACGAGCAAAGAATTTCTCATATGGCTGCTTTGTTACTTCATTGTGGTGTCTGCAAACAGTTGTTTCAAAAAAATATTTCCCCCTTGTTTTTCTAGATAAGACTATTACTAGTTTTTCATACAACCATAATTCCCAGTTTCGATGGGATGTATTTCAGTCAAATCAAACTGAAAGAAGGAACAAGCCCATCCTCTCAGCCCAGCCTTTTTCCTGCCAGAGCCTCCTCCCTGGATTCTTCCCTCTAACCACCATCTCAGCTGGCCTTGCCCTTTTCAAATATGCTGAGGAATTAAGTACTCCTTCCCCTGCCCTTGCCACCTGGCATATCTGCCAGAAGGGCTGGGAGTTCTAAAAAGTGGTATTTTTTTTAATACATATACTCTGAGGCTCAGTGTATAGACTCTGTCATACTGTAGTCTTTCAGAAATGCATTGACTTCACTTAAACGCCTCTGTAATGGCCCAGAAGAAGACACTTCCCCAGAAGCAGTTGCCTAGCATGCATCATTCTTGGCAGTATCTGCAAAATAAACTTCTTGTAATTGATTTAATAATTTTCAAATAAAAAAATTATGATAGCTGCGGACAGCTATAAATAACAGAAATGAAACACATTATTTGCACTGCGCCTTCACATGCACTTGTTTAGCTCTTTTTGCTGTTAAGTTAAAACATCTGTTTCTATGGAAGTGGAGCATTCCATGCAACAAACACAGCACTGGAAGTGACCCACATATTAAATGACAACATTTGACAAATTCTAGCAGTTGATTACTGGGGAGGAGTAGACTGTGGTTATAATCAGAGTAAACCAAAAAAATGTGTACCTTTATAAACCTAGAGTTTAAATGAAACATCTGTACTAAATCATGTTTGTAGAACAGCACTGTAGCCAACTACCAGACCATATGATAATGGGGTGTTTTTAACAATCCCTATTTCCATCGCCATCCTCCAAATCAGATCCAGACTGTGCCCACTGGCATGAATTCTGCTGGAAACCAATTGGGATAGTGTCAGGCTACAGTGGATGCTGTCAGTTTAGATACAGATGCCCATAAAAAGTTAGTGATTCCAATACCTCATGGAGATTATATGGACAGGTGGAAACTCAGGTGAATATTAAGGTGCTTTGTAGGCTACAGTCTTTTCCAGGCATATTTTAACCGAGGCTTACATCTTGGAAAAGTGGGCTGTGGAACCTTTTTTTAAGGAAATGTGACTGTACAGCAAGAAAGCGGGCACTAGAATTGCAGCAGCAGGTCAGCTGGTGATAAAGTGAGAGTGCTCAGGTTGGCACCAAACCCAGGTTTGGCAGCTCACTTAAACATAATTCTTTGGGTCTGTGAAGCGTATATACAATGTCAACTAAGTACAACTTTCTTTGAGTGCTTCCTGTTGCTGTTAAGTGGACAAAAAGCAAAAAAAACCCCTAGTTTAGTCCATCTCTTTATGTAGATTCTTAAACTGATATTCATAAGTAGCATCTGAACATACAAATTTTCTTATTACTGCAGAATATTCCCCGAGTTAATATAAAAAAACAAACAAATGCCCAGACTTCGTATTAGCTTTACATAGTCGCTACAATCTTTCAAAAAGGGAAGAAAGGCAAAACCATCCTACAACTAAAATGTTAGTTTTAGATGGCCTATAATAAAAAATTTGCCATCGTATTAGGAAAACGTGGTCAGAATTCCTTGACCAACATAAGTGATACTCAATAAAAATTGAAATATTGAAACAGTGATATTGAAACAGTAAAATATTTCTTGAGTGACCCTCAAGAAATAGTAGTTAATTGGCACATGGGAAGTTCTCACTCTGAACAAGTAAATGGGTACTGTTTGGCAGCAATAAAAGGACAGGCTACATTAACAGAGAACAAAGAATATAATGAGTGGTGGAGTCTAAATTTACATTTATTAGGTAGCAAGACTTACCTAAAATACTCTAATGATCAAATTCTCTCATTACTTAGAGCTAACCTGTCAGGGCATTATATCAATGAGGAGTTAATGGGATTCTTTTTAAGAACAAGGGACAAGTTTTTAAGATAACATGCAAGTTGTACAATGAGGAGGTAGGGAAAAATATATATAGTATTCATTTAAAATATTATTTTGATAGATTTTGGCAATCCAGTGCTTTATTTTAAACATTCTTTTTAAGTCTGCAAATAGTTATATGAAGCTTAAATATTTAGACCACAACCATAGCAGAAATTGTGAGTGGTAGGTTACTGAATTCAAGAATAACAAGAGGGAAGTGGACAACCAGTGCAACCAGTGTGCTTAAATATACAAGAAAATCTGAAATAAAAAGGTGATTTAATATCTGTTTAATATCTTCATCAATGACATAGACAGTGGGATTGAGTTCACCCTCAGCAAGTTTGCAGATGACACCAAACTGAGTGGTGCAGTTGACACACTTGAGGGACAGGATGCCATTCACAGGGGCCTGGACAATCTCAAGAAGTGGGCCTGTGTGAACCTCATGAAGTTCAACAAGGCCAAGTGCAAGGTCCTGCACATGGGTCAGGACAAGCCCAAGCACAAATACAGGCTGGGGGATGAAGGGATTGAGAGCAGCCCTGAGGAGAAGGACTTGGGGGTACTGGTGGATGAAAAGCTGGATGTGAGCTAGCAATGTGTGCTTGCAGGCCAGAAAGCCAACCGTGTCCTGGGCTGCATCAAAAGAAGTGTGGCCAGCAGCTAGAGAGAGGTGATTCTCCCCCTCTACTCCACTCTAGTGAGACCCCGCCTGAAGTACTGCATCCAGCTCTGGGGTCTTCAACATAAGAAGGACATGGACCTGTTGGAGAGCCCAAAGGAGGGCCACGAAGATGATCAGAGGGCTGGAGCACCTCTACTATGAAGACAGGCTGAGAGAGTTGGAGTTGTTCAGGCTGGAGAAGGCTCTGGGGAGACCTTGTAGCAGCCTTCCAGTATCTGAAGGAGACCTACATGAAGGATAGGGAGGGACTCTTTCATCAGGGAGTGTAGTGATAGGGTGAGGGGTAATGGTTTTAAACTGAAAGAGGGTAGATTTAGGTTAGATATCAGGAAGAATTGCCAGTGTGTCACCACCTTTTTAAGAAGGTGGTGACACACTGGCACAGGTTCCCCAGAGAGGTAGGAGATGCGCCATCCCTGGAAGTGTTCAAGGTCAGGTTGGACGGGGCTCTGAGCAGCCTGATCTAATTGAAGATGTCCCTGCTTATTGTAGGGGACTTGGACTAGATGACCTTTAAAGGTCCCTTCCAACCCAGACTGTTCTATGATTCTATGAATTACTTTGAGATAAACACAAAAGGGAGGAGGGGGAAAGGTTAAAGATCAGAAGACTTAGAAATACAGGATCATATTTGGTCTTATATTTTATGAAACTTTTTCATAGCTTTATAAATGTTATTGTCACAAGGGACTATTAGATCATCTGGCCTGACTTGATCTTGTAGAAAAGCAATGTCTAGAGGGTCCCCTGACAGGGTTCTTCCTCAATGTATTTGATACTGTATAACTAATAACATACAATGCTATTACACAAAATGAAACGCTTTGCCATATAGATCTTTAATGAAATAATTCTTAAAATATATTTCTTGGATAGGCATTTTTATGCTGGTGTTTATTTCAAAATCCAATGAAAAAACTTAATTCCTAGTATTTACGTGAGTTTCAGTTCCAGTTGTTTGCTTCTGGTGTCATAGCATCTCACGAATAAAACCACTTGATCGGGAACATCTAAGTTTTCTTCAGTCTTTGGCCTCTTCCAGTGTCAGGCCATCAGTATATATTTCAGTATATTACTTTCTTAGTCATTTATAATGGCACAGATGAACTGTTGTATAAAGTTGAAAAAATCTCTCCGAACCTGCCAACATCAGTGTCTAGTTTCTTAAGCCTAACCTTTTGGTTTGGAAGATTTTTACAATGGTTGTATGTCTGACTAATCAAAGTTGTCAGCTTAATCTGCCTCATCAAATGCACTACTAACTAAAATTCTACTTATATTTAGGAAGAGTGTTAGTAATTGATGAAATCATTGCAAATTCTATATGGTGGCAGTTTTGGAGGGTTTTTTAACACCACAATGTGAAGGCCACTATTTATATGCTATGCCTCATCAGTCATGAACAGAAGAGCTTTATATACACAGTAAATAATAACTACGGGTATTTTAGAGAAGTTATCAGTCCAGATAGATTTTGGGACACCTTTTCTAAAATACATTAGGCAAGTAGAGTTATTCTTCCTCTCTCAAACAATGCAGCTACGTCTTAACATTATAATTTTTAGAACCGTCTCATGTTAAACTCACTCCAGCAGAGAAATTTAGAATTTTGTAAAGTCAGTGAGCATTACTGCTACCATTTTGTAACTCTATTGCATTTTTCTTCTAGTATCATATACCATTATTCAATTCTATTTTACCATTTGTATGTCGTGTGGGATCCTGTCTGTATGGCACGACAGTTGAAAGTCTGGCACACATTCTTGACAGCTGTTTTGAAGTGAAGGCTGTGATGCGTGCTACATCTGGAGGTGCTGAGGTTTGAGCGCAGACAGTGGAAAAGTCCAATTTCTCTTTAGGGATGACTGGGATAGATTTACAGTATCTAAGCTCTCGTTCAGGAAGGGGACTCCATAAGGATCTACTCAGGCAGATGCCGTTGTAAAAACAAAGCCAAAGACTCTATGGCACATTTTGTGATACTACAAAATAAGTTAAATAAAAACAAGTTAAATATTCAGTTAGGGGACTCACAGATATTGCCTATACTATCGTGAAATGGTAGCCAAAAGGTATATGTTTTCTGTCTGATATTCTTCTAATTATTAAATTATGTTTTTGTTTACTTACTGTATATCATTGTAAAGTTGGATCTAGACTTCATAGCAGATCTTATGGATGATAGGAGAATTGTTAAAATGGTAATACTATCAAGAAATAGCATTACCTACCTCAAGAAACTCAAACCTAATCAATTAAGATGCAATGTCTCCTTAAAAGGGGGAGTGAAAAAGAAAGGGGTTGGCTAGTTGTTTTTTTAAACTTGAACTGTTGACATTTTTGTTTTGTGAAAAGTATGGTCCTTTATTAATGATTTCTTGTC
This sequence comes from Tringa tobata, assembly GCA_033628505.1. NCBI lineage: Eukaryota > Metazoa > Chordata > Aves > Charadriiformes > Scolopacidae > Tringa > Tringa tobata. The sequence continues at coordinate 10,855,379 of JAHREE010000563.1, forward strand.
CTGTCCAGTCAAAAACTCTTAATTCACACATTTGTGTCACATAAAACCAGTACATTCTTATAGTTACAAGAAATCTTCAGGTTTTAGGCACCTAGTAGGTCTATATAGAAGTAACATATAAAAATATAGCTGATTTTGCTTAATTTCAGAGCAAGATAGAAATTCATTTTACACGCTTGCATATTTAGAAAATAAAGCTGGCCAAGTTGTATTACACACTGTAGTGGTCAAGGAGTGATGCATTTTTGGAACTGTAGGCCTTCCTCCTGCAACACTTATTCCTGAGAGTAGTACTTTCCAAATATTTCAGGTTTCTAGGTTTCTATTTATCAATCCAGAACATTCCTCCAAAAATAAAAGTATCCTTGGTATTTAATAATGCATAAGGAAGTGACAGGATTGGCTGAGAAGGTGACTGGTTTGGTTATTGGCATTTTCTTTCTTTCTTTTTTTTTTTTTCCCCGAAGGCTCCACAAGTAATTTCATCCTTCTGGGTTTTGGAGACACAGTGCTTCCAATGAACTGAGCATCAGCCATGAATACTGGATATGTCTCTGAGGCAAAGGTGGGGTCAGTGAGGAGCTGAAGATCTCTTGTGTCCTTGCTATATTGCTCTTCAAAACTGTGTTGTGCCACATAACAACAGTTTGACCTCACTGTACCACATTATTTAAGGCCTGGATGCTCCAGGAGATATTCCCTACCTCTCTCCAGTTCCACAAATCCCCTTTGCTGTGGAGGAGCTGGCAAGGTGTTGAGAAGCCCCTTTCTTCTCTAGCATCAGTACATCAGTGCCCAGAATAGTGAAGCTTCACAGGGTCTGGGAGGAAGAACAGAACATTTGATAAAGCTGTCTGGGGATGCACTTAGACACTTTGGTGAGAGTTACTATAGAAAACCCAGACTTGTCCTCACTCTTGTGCTTAAAATGGTGATTCCTACTGAGTATTTCATTCTGTGGCTGCACCAAAGCATATTCTTGTTCAAGCATTGCATCCTTGTTCACTTCCAGCTTCAAGGCTGTATTTTCATTTGAAGCCAGTGGCGTTGTTTCATGGAAATGCAGGAATCCTTGCCAAAATCAGCCAACTAAGAATAAGACATTTATCAAAACAAACTTCCACTCTGGTCATATTTTAAAATAATTCAGTAGAGCCTAGGACATCCTGACAGCTCCTTATTGAAGGCTCCGTAGCGCACAGAAGTACAAAACATAAGTGTTCAGATTTTTGGGGTGAAATTCTATCCAAATCAGTCCAGTACACAGAAATGTGCAACCTCAACAGAAAGACTTTCTCCATCTGGAATAAAATGTTAGTGTTGCTGCTGATGTGCTCACTTTCCCCAGGCAAGTTCCATCATCAGATGGTCTTAATTGAGTTCTGACACTCAGACTAATCAATCTGTATTAAAGAAATAGCAGAAGAACTTGACTTTAGTTTTGGGAAAAGTACGTATTCAAAGTATTTGAGTATCAGCCACAGAGCGATTTTACATTAAGTGAAAGCTGCTGGTAGGAAAAGAAAGTTGAGAATATCTCAAAGCTACTCAGTCAGCTCCATTCACTGCACATTTTATGAGGAGAAACCTTGTTGATCATAAATAAGATATTGTTTGATAAATGAGAGCCCTGTGTATTCCTGATATGTTATTTTTAAGAAACCATGCTTCTTATCCAGATAAATATCACGGGAAGTTCAAAATTACTATTTTGCCTCTATGAAATGTTCATTTTCTGTTTTCCCCCATCCAGAAGAGCTTCAAAAGACTAAGAACATTAGAATTCTAGAAGCTAGTGAGGTTTTACTTGCAGAACCAATGGCCAAATGATGGTTGGGTGGTCTAAAGTTTACTCAGCACCCAGATGTTATATGGTTTCCTGAACTTCTGTGGTTGAATTTGGATATTTCAATTTTTTATTCTGAACACTAAATCATTATTACATATTATTCAGGAAGTAATGGAAAACTGTTAGTTTCACCATGGTATAGTAATAAAATGGAAGCCTGAATTATAATTTCTTTGATATTTAAAATGTCACTGTGTACATTTTTAATTATTTATACATTGTACACTCATAAATATGTACATTCATAAATGCATACACTCATTTTTGGCAACCAGATGGTTTCAAAACTATTGGTTATGCATCATGGATGTACACATGAACCTCCTGCATCCCCACAGAAAATTAGTAAATCTTTTATCCTTTGTTACTCACCATCAATAGACTCTTGCAGTGTTTGTTTGTTTGTTTGTTATTAAGCATTTTGTTACAGCTGTATTTTTCATACATCTTAGCTTTGTGCTTGCTAAATTTATCTAAATTATATGAAAATTAAAATTATGAAAGGCAGATTGCAAAGAAAAAGTTAAATTCTTATGTTTATATTATTTCTGAACTAAACTGCCAGTTCTGTTTGCTTGCAAACGTGCATTTACAGGAGGTCTCAGGTGCCCCAGTGGTGGAAACCCTCTGCAGCAGAGGCTTGGAGACTAAGAGTAAAAGTTTCAAAAACATCCAATGATTTCTTTCTACATGATACTGTTTATTTTTAACTTGCTGTTACTTATCTTCCTATACAGAAACAACAATGCCAGAGAAAGAGTATTCTAGACCTGGTTAGTTTTAATTATCTGGTAGCAAAAACTAGCAAATAGCAGTGGAATCTTCTACAGTTAGTAAGTCTGGCCAAAATACATTGCACTCAGTATCTCATCTAAGGTTAGACATCAGCATTGGTAAAACTTTTAAAAAATCAGATTGATTGTAGTATTATCAATCCTAACCATGCCATCTGTCTTCCCTCACTATAATACACAAATGCATTAGGAGCCTTTGAGAGGATTCATAGCAATCAGAAAACTGAACAGAAAAAACAGTCAGAAACTCCAGAGCCAAGAAGTAGTTGAAGTTTTTCTTGTCTCCCAGACTTAGTTTTCTAACTCACTGCTCTGAAGGGAGTCACAGTCCAAACACACCTAGTAAGGCAACCCTTAGGTTCTAACAAACAGCTCACTTTGTCAAAGTGCAGTAAAAAAGGCCATTTTTACATATAATAGTTGGGCAGTTGGAATACTTGTCGTGAAAATGGGATACCTGAGTGCAAGTTGACATCTCACATCTCCAAGGAACCCCTGGGTTAGTTTGGAAAGGGCTAAGCATTTCTTCTCTTCTCCTGGTAAAGATGGACTATCACGGCAGCAAGTTGCAAACTAAAGGCTCTGAGAATTTGGTAGGCAAAGGGTAAATTGAAGCAGAAAGAGGCAGCAGTTTTCTAAAGATTACATACTTCTGGGTCAGGGATGCATTTTGCCTTGAGACTTCTTTTCTACAGGTGGGAAAAGCAAACCATTATTATTTAGATTTTTTTTTTCAATGTGGATGCGCTTATTTGCTTACTCATGAAACCAAATAACTTCTGAAAAAAAATCCCCGGTTCTGGTGTGAAGTATTTTCAGCTCTCTCAGTTGCTGTCATGGTCCTGTGTGTATCAAAATTAAGTCTTGAGAAAAGTCTGCCATTTTATCCTTAATTTGAAAGGAAAATTTGTGCCTGAATTAACAGATGGCTTCATGATTTCTCAAGCTCCTCATTCGATTCCCTTAAGCACTAAGGGCACTATCTTCTGAGTGCTAAGTACTCACCTATATTGAAGTTCTCAGATTTGAATGACCATCCTGAATTGGACCAGGAATCCAGAGTACCTTCACTATGTCTGACACTCCTATTCAACACTCTCACACCTCAGTCTCTATTTAAAAAAAAAAAAAAGGATAAAAGAAACATATCCTTTCATAGACTCGACGTCAGTCTCTTCTGTTGCTAGTTTAGTCTTTCTGTCTAGGGATGACTTTTCTCTTGATAAAACAACAGGACTAGGAGAACAGCAGATCAATGCAGACATCCAGATCACCCACGTTTACACACATATACACACCAAAATCAGCTGTGAAGAATTGTCAGATCTGGAGCTAGTAGAGATAATACTGCTCACCTGGCTGTTACTCTCCAGACTTTCTAAACCACATTATTTGTGGTTCCACTCTCTTTTACTTGGTACTATCTACAACGTTAGCCCAAAAGCAACAATCCCTTGATTATTCATTGCAGCTTCCAGGAGGCCAGCTGCCACTTCTGCCACTGAGTCATAGGTATTAGACTTTATTAGGCTTGAGTACATATGATGCCTTGCTTGGCAGAGTAATGTCTGTGTCATGAAAATTAATGAAAAAATACTTTTAGATCATTTATTGATTCACTGATTTAACTCATTCACTCACTTAAACATCTCTCTTCTTTCATGTTCTATGTCATTTTTCCTTGTTACAAAGAACGAACCAGCTTTGCAGAAATCAATCCAATCAATTCAAATTGAATCAATCTTCGGCTGTGATTTTACAAGGGCATCTGTATGGGTAGGTCATTAGAGACTCCCTTTACTGAATAAGGGGAATAAATATACAGTTAGAAACTGTAAACCCTTCCCAGCAGTCCCAAAAGAGAAACTGTACTTTTCCACTGTACTTTTCCACTCCAGCCTCACCAGATGCAGCACACATCATATTCGTAGTTTCAAAACAGCTGTCAAAAGTGTGTGCCAGAATCTTAGTTGCCTTGCCATTCAAATGGTGTTTCACGTGACATACAAGTGGCAACATCAAATTAAAGGAATAATGGAACACAGTACTACAGAAATAACTAATGGATTGATGGATCAGTAAACCAGATTGCAGGCGCCTTCAGTGACACTCTTTTCCATTTACCAGCTCAACTGAAGTACTTATGTCTAGGACTATCTTTCCCACAAATGTCTTTCTCCTCTCTTTTTATAATTTTGGCATTGGTGTATACTCCTTTTCTCTTAGTTCTGGTGTCAGATTATGTTTACTCCTTCAATTCCTGTTGCAGAAATCGTATCCAAGGTAGGAATATTTCTTCAGTCATCTGCTAAAATCAGCTTCTTCTTGCCTTCCCAGAAACTTACCACATTGGCCAAAACATTAACATTGAGATAACCTACCTTGTGTGTTACTTGTCTGGAGGAAGACATTTACCACCAACTACATCAAGTTCCAGAACAGCTTCCCAGCAGAAGTGGAAGCAAACAACTAAATCAAGTCAAATGTAGGGTTTGCTACTGAACAGGAGTTACTTCCAAAATGAAGAATAAGGAGACTTCTTTGAAGTGTGTTTGCTATGTTTCTGTGTTATTCCTACACGTATAGGAGCAGAATTGATTTTCATGGAAGAGTTTATTTCTGTTAAGCATCTGGGTATGGACTAGCTCATCCAATGCAGAGCTGATTAGCCAGACTTACCAGCAAGAGTCTATAATGAAGAGCTGCACTTATATCTACACAGATACAGTATGATGGGCCTTGGGACATCTTGCCAAATATCCAGCAAAATACCCTGCATTATATAAATTGAAAATTGTTTGGTAGCCTCAGGTCATGGGAACATGAACCAAAAGTCTGGTGGTGATCATGGTAGTGTTTAAGATCCTCCAGAGAGCAGCCAATCATACAGATCTCTTCGGTCCTCCTGCTTCATGTTTCTTATGTGTTGTGGGTAGTTTGCTTGCAGTCTGTTGCCCCTCTGCCCCTCATCACTCTTTTGGTGTCAACTGGAAGCCAGCTGGCTGGTCTGCCTCCTTCACTTCAAAGTCACTTTGGTAAGTACTGGAATAACATACTCCCTCCAAGAGGCCCAGTGGCTGCCTTTCTCCAGTCAGGCTTAAAGGCCCTGCCAAAGAATTCAGAGAACATCTTGTTTTACAACCACAGAAAGAAATACAAAAAATAGTTCCCCTTCACGTGCTGGAGTTGATACCTTTTATCTACAAAGCCTGTAAGACATGGCACAGCCTATTCCACATCTCCCCTCTGGCTTTTCACAGAATCACAGAATGGTAGGGGTTGGAAGGGACCTCCAAAGATCTTCTAATCCAACCCCCCTGCCAAAGCAGGTTCACCTAGAGCAGGCTGGACAGGAATGCATCCAGGTGGGTTTTGAATATCTCTAAAGAAGGAGACTCCGCACCCTCTCTGGGCAGCCTATTCCAGTGCTCTGGCACCCTCAAAGTAAAGAATTTTTTCCTCACGTTAAGATGGAATTTCCTGTGTTGCAGCTTGTGCCCATTGCCCCTTGTCCTGTTGCTGGGCACCACTTAAAAGAGTCTGACCCCATCCTCCTGTCACCCTCCCTTTAGATATTTATAAGCATTGATGAGGTCCCTTCTCTGTAGGCTCTTCACCATGTGCACACCACGCAGTGTGAAGTTTGTACAAATCTGTGCAAGACCATTAATGTGCTTTAGTTTGGCTGAATGCTCCATGAGGCAGAGACTGTGGCCAAGAACTGAGGTTTGGCAGAGTGAGCCCTGGGATCACCATTTGAGGAGCCAGGCCCTCAACTGGGGATGCAGGAGCTGTTCGTGCTTGTGAGCAGTTCACCATTGCTCGAGTGGGCAGAGGCAGCTCGAGTGGTGGTTTCCCAGTGATACTCTTAGGAACAAAGGAAAGAAAGAAGGACCAAGCATCTCTTTATCAGGGAATTCAAGGCAAGTCTAAGAGAAGCTGAAAAAGCATATTCATAAAGAAGGAATGAAGATGTCTTGTATGATTAGTTCCAGCTTTCCTGCTAGGTGTTCTTTTCTCCAGCAATATTCTCATGATTGAACCAGTAACAGATTCAGAATAACCCACTGACCAGTTTCCAACATTGCTTAATATGATCTTTGGACTGGACAGGCCACTTTATGGCCCAGTACAGCAGTGCCAAGCAAGGTCTGGTCCTATCCCACCTAATACTTGGTTCCAGGATCCAATATATAATATAACACTGCTGTGTTACAAATTCAAACAGGGGCTGTTATTTTATGATTGCTGGTTGTATTTACTTTGAGAAAATTATTTTCTTTCATTCAAGATCAGGTTGGATGGGGTCTGAGCAACCTGACCTAGTTGAAGATGTCCCTGTTCATTGCAGAGGGTTTGGACAAGACGACTTTTAAAGGTCCATTCCAACCCAAACTGTTCTATGATTTTAAAAAGATAAATGTCTGAGATAGTTGTGCTTCAGCTGATGCACTTTTGATCTGGTTTGTGAAAAGAAAGAGAGAGCCATTCTCAGCCAAGAGCTGGGGGCCAGAAAACTCCTCATCCCAGAAATTCAGGACAAGGAGGAACAGCAGCAGCAGCTGAAAGGAGCAGACACTCAGAAAAGTGCTTTAAAACACCTTCTGTAATTAATTCTTTTTTCAGCCCTACTGTGCAAAATTTAGACTTCTTTCTCCCCTTTCTCCCCCCTCTCTACCCCTCCGAGGAAAGCTTTACAGAGGTTTTAAGCAGTGATAAATAGTAGAGTTGCCATAATGCCTTAGTCCTGATTGATTACTATGTGTATTGTATGTGGTACGTTATATATGTATATTTCCTGACACTAGTTTCCTGTCATTAGTCAAATGTCATTTCATCTGGATCAATGCTGAATTTCCAGGTGAAAGGTAAGGGCTCTGAAAAAAAGGGCAGCCCAATCATGTTTTCACACTGGTGAAAATCAGGAGGAAAATAATTTCAGTATAGCTGCTCTGTGTTTACATCAGTGTCACTTAACACAGAATGTAATGCTGTACACATTTCTAGCTAGAAATAGTTGTTTAAATACAGTGATTCTTGACAGATATAGTGACTGTCATGTAGAAGAAATGTGCATGCTTGCTTGGAGGACACCAGGGTGATGGCACTAAAACACTCATTTTACCTTCCAGTCTGGCACAGGGCTCAAAAGGGTTAAATGCATATGTCTGCTAAGCCCAGATCTGCCCTGTCTGTGACAGTGACAGCTTTGGTTGGATCAGACTGTCATCGGTTCTGGTGCCACGGTCACATTCCAGTGTTGATATCCTGCGCTCAAGAGCTCACTGTTCACAGAAGTCATTGGAGAAAAGGAGTGTGAGAGGATCGTGTCTGATTTGACTGTAGAGACTTTGCATTTGGTTGATTTTTTATCCCATTTAAAAACTTTTTTGTGTTATAGAAAAGGTGTTGAAAAGCAAAAGAATAAATCAGATGCTGTGCGTGAACTATTTACTGGAGAGACTGAAATCTCTCATGCTGGAATTACCTGTTACAACAGATACAGACACTGCAAGAAACCTTTTCAAAAATTCCCCAAGCACAGGCATCTCGGGGAGCGTGGCAGCACACGTGCTTAGTAAGGGTTAATACAGTTTGGCACAGCTAGAATGGTAATTAAAGAAGACGACATTACAGGCTAAGGCTCCTGATGAGATACTCCTTTCCTGGGGTGTGCTGGAAGTCACAAGGCCAAAGGCCAAGTGACTTCATCCTTCTCAGAAGAGGCCATGACACATATCCTGGAATGGCGCATGGAAATTTCAAAAACATCTTACATGGGCAGAGGCCTCCTACAAACACCAGTGTGAGCCCCAGGATATTTTTCACTCAATGATTGCTCATTTAAAAACCTGGCACGTCTCTCTGAACAATTAGGGATTGATATTCAGCTATTATTTGTAGATTACCCCAATACAATCACATAGTTTCATTCCTGTCTTTCTACAGCCTTTTTAGATCATCAAAACAGGTTTTTTTAATCCCATTTAAAGAAGTTTAAGTGCCAGCCTGTAGAAGTTCGAGTCTGATTCTTGATAACCTTGATAAACATGCATATCTCTCTTACATGAAGGAGGATCCTTTCTTAGAACTGATGTTTTAAGGATTAAGTTACAGAAAAACTGCGCTCTGTATGGGCAGCACAAAGTAAGTAAAACCAAACACAGCTCGAAGTGTAATAATATCAGAAGAGCAGTAATTTGAAATGAAGTGGCTTGTTACAAACTGCAGTCTGTGTGGAACAGAAGTCCAACCCAACTTCTTTCTCCCCAGCCTTGGAAGGTTTGAGGCTCCATTAGTTATGCTCTGTATAATGCTGTGAGATCCTCATGTAGTGCTCCATAAGACAGCAACAGTATCTCATTTTCTATCACAAAGTGGTGTTTTAATGCTTGTCTGAAGCATAGAAATTAGGAGCCAATGGCAAAGGTGAGGTGGACTTTTAGAAGCTCGGGTTTTAGTTAAGGTCAAGAAGCAATGAGTATATAGTTATGTCTCTCATAACGTACCTCCATTTCCAATGAGGACAAGGTATTGTAGCAAATCATTAACATTAGTGGAGTTATGCCGCTTTGTACCAATAGAGGATGATGGCTATTCTATCTTCTTAATAAAAAGACACACTTCCTTGTAAGTTCAAAATGTGATGATTGCTGGGAAAAATAAATGCATTTAGTTTTTCAAAGTCTTTCTGTCAGTAGTATGATGATCACAGTACACAAAATAAAAAAAAGAATCTAAACAGGACATTGTTAGAATTTAATTCACATACATCGACATGAGCATTAAAAAAATAAATTAAAAAAGGAAGTGGAAGAGTACAAAGCTCCATCCAGTCCATGAGGATCTTCATAATAACTGATTAGCTTTGGAAAACACTGCAGTCCATGCAAATAAAAAGGTCTCTGTTGGCTAAGTTGCTGTGGTTTTTTACATAACTTTATGAAAAAGATACGACTTAAATTTCTTCTGATTAGTAGTCAGCTAATGACTAGTTCATACAAATCCATTTTCTGTTTTGCCAAGTGTCCTCATTCGCTGCTGAGTGCCCTGAAGCTATAGTCCATGTAGCTCAAGGAGTCTCCCTTTTTTGGAGGATGGGCAGCTTCAAAGTGGGAGACATCTCTGTGAAGGTTCACTGCAAATCTCAGAGCCCCTCTGGTTCCTTGGTCTGGAAGTATTTTCATCCCTGTGGAGACTCAGCATCGGGGTGCACAACAGCGGGGACCCAGGCGCCAGCCGTGTGGGACTGGGGACTGGATTTCCTGGCTGAATGGTACAAGAAAATCAAACTATCACTGAGAAAGTATTTCTTAGCTCCAGAGAGCCTGGTGGGGTTTTTTTGTTTGTTTATTTAGCTGTGTATATATCACGTTACATTCTTCAGAAATGCAATCACATCTGAGCAGAATGAACGTGGTGTCTTCTTGTGTCATTCAGATCTTGATGCTGTGTGAGACTTGCAGTAAGATGGAAAAATAGGGTGAGAAAATTACCTGCAAATACTTGCTCACCCAGAAGAAAAGTATTGGCAGTGTTTCCAGAAATACAAAGAGCATTGGTTTCGCCTTGCTACTGGAGCAGGAGCCCAGGAGTGAAGAGCTAAGGGGAACCCTCAACTACTGTCTGCTGTTATGCTTCGATGCCTTCAGTAACAATATAAGGCAGCTGAGGGTTTCCCAGACGGGTCCTTGCTCCTGGCTCTGCCACTGACTTACTGCACTGACTGTCCCAATTTACTTATTAGTGAAGAAATGGCTGCAGCAGTGTTGACCAACTGTCAGTGCTTTTTTCATGATAAATCAGTAGTTGGCAAAATATGTGAACATCGCAGTGGAATAAAGCAACAACAGTTTAGGGCATTTTTTTATGTGGTATGAAAATCAGCACGTTAATGCTTCTGTTTCAGATTAGTCTTACAGTTAAAATGAAAAGAATGTGCATTACCATCCTTCCTCTTAGGACAGTCAAATGTATTCACCTCTACTGAGAGAAAAAAGCCATGAAAGAACCATAAATTGCTTCAGCAAATTACAGTCTAGACTTGCTGATTTGTTTTAACAACACTAGATATCAAACCCATATGCAAGCATTATTGTAAACTGCTGTTCCTAAATGCCTGTAAACGCATTGTCATGTAGACTAAGTATCACTGCAGCCAAGTAATTACTTAGATTTAATGTGGAATTTGTAACGGGAAAGGAGTATTCGCTGTGTCACTTGTACTAGTCTGGTTTTTCTCTTCCTCTGACATCTTCAGACAGAGCAGCTGGGTCATCACTATCATTTGACAGCAATGCAGCTCGCAGAAGATGAGAAGGCTATTTGTGGTTAGGTAACACCGACACAGACAGTGAGCTGTGTACCTCCAAAAGCAAAATGAAACAGGAGTCAGGCTGCGTTTAATTTTTAATGCTTTTTTGTGGTTGTCCAACTTTATCTTTATAATTCATAGTACCCACAAGATGTACTCATTTCCTTCAGGACTGCAGCTGTGGAATGCATGGAGGATTACCTTTGCGGTTTCTCCACAACGGCTCTTTCCCTCCCTCTGGAAGATGGTGAAAGTTACCATTGACTACAGTGGTCTCTTTTCCTTTGACAGGCACAACCAAGCACATGCACATCAAGTACAGGGCAGTCACAAATTCATAATCATTTCCAATGAAAATACAATGTGCATGAAACCTTTGATTTTCGTGGGCCAAAGGTTTTTACAAACTATTCATTATAAAATGGATTGGTACAGCCATTCAAGATTTTCAAACCTAGGAACCTAAAGCTGAGGGCAAAGTCACCCAATTGCATTGCACCTGTGACAGGGGCTTCTTGGGCTGGGACTTACTGGTTGCATCACTGGCTGATAAATTTTGGAAACTGGAACTATGAAATGCACAGAGTAATTGAGATACTGAATTTCTGTAGTAAATTAGTGGCCTGTAGAGTTCCAAATGAAACAAAAAAATCTCACTAAAAGAAAAGTGTCAAGTGAATCTTTCTCTAAAAGTGAAATAGTGCAAAAATGCGTTGTAAACATGGAGCAACTGAAACAGGAACCAAGGCATCACGGGTCCCCCCTGCACTGCAGGGCTGCTCTTGGGGGTGTGTGTGTTCCCCTCTGTTCTGCACACATGGCTCTCCAGAACACACAGGCAGAACAAGGAGGCCAGGGTGATTTTGGAACCACACCGCTTCTTGTGCACACTAACCTTTCAGAATGTTCATGGTGCACTCCAGCATCTGACTAACTGCCTTTAGCTCCTGCAGGATTTTCCACCCTCTCCCTCAGGGGACGCCAATAATCTGGGGGAGAAATTTGTTCTGAACAGCAACGAGGTATTTGCAGTCTTTTTTATACAATTGCTTTTTCAGCCTCAGCTTTATCAAACTCAGCAGATAAATAATATATGTCCTTCCCATTTCCTATGTGAGATCATGAGTGAGGAGGTGCTTCTTGACAGCTGTCCAGTGAGTATTTTCAGAAGTGATTTTTCAGTCAAATGTAATAGCTGTCTAGTCAATTTAGCACTGGCATCTCAGTTTTCAAACTTCAGCCAAGTTTTCTCATAGCTGTGACTAAAGAAGTTCAGTTAGAACTTCCTAACAGGACAAAAGAGCTCTTTTTCTCTGCCTAAAATTACTTCAACACGTTTTTTCACCTTCAGAAAAATATAAGGTGATGTCTCTCAAGCAGGGAAGGAAAAAAATCAAGACGTTTTGATAGTCTGAAGAGAGGAATGTAAAATGAAAGTAAGTATGGCACAAATCCTAAGGTCTTTGCTTAGAATTATTACAGACATTTAGGTACAACTTCTTTTGGCATCCATGGGATGTCAGTACTCCAGGTTCTCCAAAGGACTCGGGGTGGATTGTGTCCTACAGAAACAAAAGGCATTTGTGTTATTGAATAAAGATAGAAAATGAGAAGAGTAATAAGGCACTGGTAGAATGTCCATGCATACTAAGTTTGACCTAGATTATAAGAGTTCCATTACATTTACTAAGAACTCCTATCATTAACTGGATGTAAAAAACAAGCAGTAAATGAACAGAAATTACAAACTAAGAGTTACAAACAGCTCTTAGACCATCTCTAGCACCCCAAGCTTTAATTTCTAAGGAATTTAGACATTCCTTGATTTTTACAGTTATGAAAATATTAATTTCCTTGTTTGCTAGCAGGAAGTATCAATACAGTAAAACATATTCTATCTAAAAATTTCCCACTTTAATACAGATTGGACCATTTCATGTGAACTCCCTGCAAATACCTAAATATATAATTCCTTCATTTTGTTAATACATAAACTGTGCTTGATGCATCAGGATCACAGCAGAACAAAGTGTGACCCATGGGATGACCTAAGAAACTGTTTGTGCTGATAATAAACCATGTTTTCTCTTCATAAGAAAAATATGGAATACAAATTGTCTGAGAGCTAAAAAGAGCAAAGTCTATAGCTCTAGATGACTTAATATTAACACTTAGGGCAGTATTAACATAGTACCTTTTGTTTCTGATTTAATGGAAAAATATATTGCAGTATATTGCAAACTCTTGCCATTTATAGAAATAGAAATTGAATTTATTGAGTAGGATCAAATCCAGTGAATTCAGGACCAAATAAACCCCACACATTATCTGTGGATCTCTTTAATACACTGGTGAACATCAGCTATTTAATGAGATCATACTTACTAGTTTGTCATCAGGTCGTAAAACATTTTACTTAAACTGTCAGTAAATGTAAACCAAAATAAATACTGAGTAAAATGAAAGATGGTACTGAAGCTAATGATAAATTCCCTTCATCAGTAGACTTTTTCTTTCACTCTGATTTTCAGAAGTAAAATATTTTTTGAGCAACAGCCTGAACTACTCAGCCAAGAAGTGATCCAGTTACAACACTTTATGTATGGTGTGGTTCACAGTAGCTACTTTTTTGACAACTTTTGCACATTTTTAGTTCAGAAATAGTTTGCGGTTCATGTAGTGGAATAAGTTCTTGTTCCTTTCCACTTAATGACCCGGGGTTTCTAGCAGTGATACCTTTGAGAAGAATGTTGTGGTTGAAACTTTCAATTGCTGTACTAATGCCTCTCTGGTACTCATTGTAGGACTACTGTGCAAGTGAGGGGAAGACAGTAACAGCTATTATTTTTAGCAGCCATCTATTTGCAAAGCAAAGTGCTGATGACTAAATAATTTGTTACACATGTACTGGTCCAGATTCTGCTTGTCTTTTGCAATCAAAGCTCTCCTTGATGCATCTAGGAGAACTGAGAGTGCAAGCATAGCCAATTCATTCCTCTAAATATTGAAGGACCTGTTTTTCTGCTTTTCTACTCACTGAGTATGAACATACCCTGGAAATAGTATTTGTAGGATCAGTCACAGAGTAAAAAAACATTTACTGAAAGAGGAAAAATTTCCCTTAGATTTATAACATGCTTGTACAGGCAGGAAAAATATTAAAACTATGAGTCCAAAGAAAAATAAAAATAAAACAGCACAGTGACAATCCATACTATCATCTAAAAGCAAGAATATCACAAATCCACTGCCACTTATCAGTCAGTATCTAAGGTCACAAAACTGATTGCCATTTCTTTGATCTCCACCATATCTCTCAATTTACATGTGCCAATGGTCTCCACTCCTCTAAATAGTACCCAATGGCTACACCGAGTTTAGTAAATCAAACAGTGTTTCCAGAAGCAGGAAAACAACTGTCTCTGCTACTAAATTGCCAAAATAGTCCCTGGGATAGCTGTGTGCAAGGCCAGCTAGCAATCTCCCGAATAATCCCTGGGTGCAGTTTAGGAAGAGGCACATGCCAGAGAGACCCTTGCAGTTTGGGTGCAGTCACCATGTTTTAGAGGACAAGCAAGTTCAACAGTAAAGATGCAGACCATTCAATACCGGTTTGCTTCAGTATCAAACAATTGTCACGTGTACATGGATTTACTTGTCTGGGTGTAGCCAGTGAGGACCACATCAGAGCACAGCCTCCGAGACCTCATCCACGGTAAATGCAGTTTTTCCACCAGGAATTTCAGGATACAGAATATGGCAGTTGAATAGCATCGCCCACAAGCATGAACTTTTTCATATTACCAAAGAAGTACATAAAGTTTCAATAACCCTCTTAATTCTCACTACAAGGGGTCTTTCACCAGAAGGCTCTCACGTCCTGGCACCCAGGTTTGAGTTCAGGTCCTGTGATTCATTTGCTAGAGTCAGTTCCATTGTAGGAGCATCACGGTATCACAGAGATTTTTCTCTCCTAACCTCCAGATGGTTGTTATTATAGTTAGGGGTGATCTAGCCATCAGCTCTCACTTCTGTTTCTATAATGCCAGTTCTTCAAGAGATGTTATGAGTGTAAATGACAACACAGTATGGTTTCTTAGACTAGAGAGATGCTGTTAAAATTTATATATTCACCTTTTGTTTCCTCTTGCCTTTGGAGCTAGGCTAAGGACATAAGCACAGTTTCTTTGGGTTTCCACAATAAGCAATTTCAGCACATAAGCTGTGTTCCTCTCTGGTCAAAGTTTCCATCTGTGGCTTACTTCCAGGAGCTGGAAGACAAGCAGTTGTTTTGCAAGGAAGGGCTGTTGACGTCAAAGCTGTGTTTGAGGCAGGTCTGGAGTGCAGCTTGAGATTGTAACTTCCCTTATACTTTGGTCCTTTTGAGAAAAGATGTACTTAGACAAAAGGCAATTGATCATTTTATGTGGTTGTAGAAGTGTTTGGGTTCCTGGCAAGTCTGGATGCATAGCTACTCACAATCATCTGGAGATATTAAGATTTAAGACCTGGAGATGAGTGAAGCAGAAATTAAAAAAAAAATGACCATATGCAATTCACTTTGGTGGCCTTCAAAGATGTTAATTTTTACAGATCCTACAGCAGCATTTTACTTACCCATCTCTATGGACACATCAGGCACTTTTACATTCTCTGCTGCATCTTGCCAAAATTGCAGTTCCATGGAACAGCAAATAAGTAATAAAAAAGAAATGCACAGGAAAATTTAGTTAAAAAAAAGACAATAGAACTCATAATTGGACTTAAAGGAAAAATAATACATTTTAAAATCATACTTCCACACAATCTCATTAAAACCTAGGTAGGTCTTGGTTGTGTATTTGCTCAGTCTTCTTACAATAGTATTAATTTAACTAATTTTTTATTGCTTACAACACAAAATTAAACTAGAAGATGTGTAAAAAACCTCTGGTCAGAGAGTATGCCCTTAAATTTCCAAAGAAGTTGGATGTATGTTTATACAGTTTTGAAAAGGCATAGTATTCACTTCAACTCTGTGTTACTGGCCTTTACCAAAAAGCTAGCAAGAAGTGACAAAAGATCCAAGAAGTGCCTGCAGATGTATTTTAGAATGAAAAGTAGCTTGTTGGGGAATTTAGGAAATACTTCTTCAGGCTTATCAGTCTCTATATAGAAAATGAAAAAAGAAAATACACATCCATTTCTACAGCAGCTGGCAAAAAAGTATATACTAAAGTGCATTATATCAGCACCTCATACAATTTGTTATTATTGCAACCGGGCTGTTATAAAGTTGGGGCTACTGAAGTGAGAAGTGTAAAGAGGGCAGATACCCTTCTGATTTCTGGCTGTTCACACATGGTAAGCAATGTAGACACTAATCAGGTCATATTTGGGAAGCGTATGTGGTCTCCTCTATAGGTGCATAGGGGATTCATCAACTGCCCTCAGGATGGAGGAGGGATATAATGGAAAAAAGAAGAGGAAAAACAAGATTTGCAAATACACATTGATGAGAACACCTGAAAAACTGATCTGTGAATGATAACAGTAACCCATCATATGACCAGGAAGACAACACAGAAGAAAAAAGCAGATTATTGCATATTAGCTTCATTTGAGAATGGAAAAGGGAAAAAAAAAGATGGAAGAGAAAGGACATTCCAGATCAAGAGGAAGAGAAGAAATATGGTAGAGATGGTCACAGCTTACACAGAAATCATCATGATATTTAGGAGATCATCAGAAAGAACAAAAGGCAGAATGATACTCAGAAAGTCGGGAGAATGGAAAAGATGGGGCTTAAGATCCACAGTATGAAAAGACAGGTCTACCTTACAGAGGAGCCCTTGTTAAAGATTAATAGATGTGCAATTGCAGAGAGCAGAAGGGTAGAACAGAAAGGTACATGCTGTGTTAGTTTCAAGCCTTGGAAGAATAGGCCAGCAGGCAAAAGGATCCTTGTGACACTCATTCTTCACTTTGGGTTGAATGCCATGGTGAGGTTCCTGTTAAAATAGGTGTGAAATGACTGTATCATCTTAAAGAAAATATTCACAGAAGTGCTGTAAATCAAAGGACAAAAACTAGTCATGAGATATGAAGCAGCAACCAAAGATTCATCAGAAGAACTTCTTAGAACGTGGGCCAAATGTTTGTGAGGCAGGCAGATGGTCAGAGAGAAGCTGAACATCTTTGGTGAATTCTCCAAGATGTTCAAGGCCAGAAGATCTGGAGCACAGTGACAAAATATGACAGATTTGGAAAACATGTTGTCCCAAATGATCTTCTATCTCTCAGCCAACTTACAAAGTCTACCCATCACTCTGCTATCGAAGAACATAACTCAGAGGGCTCATGCCAGCAGAAGATCACGTCCTGAAAGCCACTTAAGCCTGTTCTTTAAAAACCCTTGCTCATATTAGTACAGATTTGTGATGCTATTTTAAAAGTCGTTAAACTCTGAGCGATAAATCCTGAAGTCTGGCTTTCAGAGAATGAGGCTTTCAAACTACAATAAGGTCACAGGTGGTACAAACATACTGAGTATTTGCCCTTTCACCAAAGGAACCAGTGAATAAGTGAACCTTAAGATGTTCTTTAAGAGCCCCGAGGACCATAGAGCAAGCTTATGAGCACCAGCCCGGGAGGCATTGGCAAGATACACAACATCTGCGTTTGGAGCAGATAAGACACGCAGACTTTTGGACAAGCTGAGATCTTTATTCTCTCCCACTAATAACATTCTCAATAGGGTGCAGGTGCCTCCTGTTATTTTGAGGAATTCCATCTAGCTTCTCCTGCCAGGACCTATGAAGCCAAATATACACAAAGTGCATCCACCCAGTGCACGTAGCCCGTAATCGTTGCAGAATGGTGGTGGATTATTCACTGGGAAGGCTGAAGGCAAGAAGTCATGGTTTCCAGAGTCACTTGAATGCCAATACTGTAAAAGCTATACATACAATGATGACCTGCTTTACCTTTTTGCAACACATGGAAAACTGGAGTTAATTTTTTTTTATTATTGGAATAATATCTGGACACTGATGAACTCATTAGCTGATCTGAAAATCTGGAAAGGGCTCCCAAAGGCAATGCAGGTCCTAGTTCAAGAGACTAGGGAAATTAGGAAAGTCACACTGGAACTTTAGTGTATAATAATTACAAATTTTTCGGGATCACCTTATGGTCAATAGCATTTTTATAGCACCTTTTGTTATTGAAATTCTTCACATTTTTTTCCTGCTTACTTTTTCTGCCTTCACAGAAAAGCAGGAGTAGAACAGAAAGTGTTTTACAAAAAAGCAACAACACCTGTTTTATTATACAAAATGTAACACATATATTTCTTTCTCCTCTGCATATATACACCAAATAAATATAGCCCATATGGCACTCTGAGTATGTACGTGTTCACATTCATGCCACACATAGTTATCCTTTCAAGAAGTCACCTGCTAACTCATGTGCTATTCTGCAGACTGGAAGCGCTCCTACTGTTGCAGTTCTGCACTGAAGAAGATGCTGATCTGCAGGGCAGATGTTACCCCTGGTAAATTCTAAGTCTGGCAGTGTATAAAACATTGACTTTTCTGCTGGATTAAGTATTGATTTAATTGGAGCTTTTTTCTGCCTGCAATTTTGGAATCATGGAACACTGTTTCTAAACTGTACATATTGCTTGGTGGTTTGTAATATTTCAGTAATGTCTTGAGGCTTTCCGTTTCATTGCAATTGCATTTACAGCAATAAATTGTTCAACAAACACTGAATTTTATTAAACTGGCAAAATATGTGATAAAGAAAGCTAAACAAGTCCACGTCAGCTGTGCCAAAAGCAAACAAGTGTTTTCTTTTAGATGCTAAAATAATGTCCAATTTAGACTCGGCAAAACTAAAATGCAGAATAATCCAAAAACTGAAGTGTGTATAAAATTAAAACTCAAGAGAAGAATGCTCACATCATGCAGCTGCAGTTCCACAACAGAAGGGATTCATCATTCCACGTGTAAGGAAATCCTTAACCATTTTTTCCTATCCTTGGCCACCACGTATTTCTCCTTCAATATGGTTAACTTAACCAAGAGACTAGATCCCAGGCCCTGAGCTGGAGCAAATGATTCTCGCTTTTTAAAATCTCGTTTGGGTTAATTTTCACCTGCCTATATTTACTGATTGAGAACCAGCAAACAGTTGTATGGGCACACTGTGTCCTCAGGGATGAGACAATAGGTCTGGAGAAGACAGGCAACTCTTTACACCAGCCCTGCTGCCTAATCTTACAGAGGGCATAAGTACAGAATCACAGAATCAGAATCATCATGGTTGGAAGGGACCTCTGAGATCATCGAGTCCAACCACAAAAAAACCCACCCAAACAAAAACCCCCAAAAAACCAACCCAACCCCCCTCCCTCAAAAAACATAAAACCAACCAACCAATCAGAAAAAAAACAAAAAAACACCAAACCAACAGCACACACAACACCCCACCACATCACACCCACCCACAAACCAATAATCTTGGGCACTAGACTATGCCTTGAAGAGCCATGTCTACACATTTCTTGAATACCTTTAGGGATGGTGACTCCACCACCTCCCTGGGCAGGCCATTCCAGTGCCTGACCACTCTCTCAGTAAAGTAATTCTCCCTGATATCTAATCTAAACCTCCCCTGCCGCAACTTCAGACCATTTCCTCTGGTCCTGTCACTATTCCCTTGGGAGAAGAGGCCAACATCCACCTCTCTACAACCTCCTTTCAGGTAGTTGTGGAGGGCAATGAGGTCCCCCCTCAGCCTCAGTAGTGGGGCCCCTCACTACAGGAAGGACACTGACAAAGACTCCATAGTCTGCCCAAGCAGTCATTTACAGCACTTAATTATCTTTACCAAGTTTTCCTTGGTGTCCTATCTTGGTGGACAGCAATTTCCCTGTAAACAGGACATGGTTACGGTTGATACAAAAGATCTCTTTCACTAGCTGGGGATCCATTGCTGTCCTTCAAGCTGATCATCTTGTTAGGAACATAAATATTTCACAGGTTCTTGGCTGGAAAAGCATGGTGGCACTTTACACCAGTGAAGAACTTTCTTCAAAGACTCTCTTTTACAAACCTTATGACTGCAAAATATATAGATGAACAAAAGGAAGTGATTATTTCCTTAACTCATCAATTAGTAGGTGTACAAAAACTTGCAAATATCACTTCTTTACAATGGGGAGAGAAAGAAAACATCACCGGAGAGAAGAATGAAGACTCTTAGGAGTTTTGGGTTGAGAACTTTAATGACTCATTCCCTAAGAGAGAGAGATTTGCTAAAAGCAGTGTCTTCTTTTTCCCATTTTCAGTGGCTGTAGCACGTCTCAAGCAAGGACAGCAGATACCCCTCTAGGGAGAATTCATCTACTGAACACAGTGTCAATGAAGACATCTGCAGCTAAGCCAGTTCTCTCGATTCCCTTTACAGTTAATGGAAAGAAAGAGTTACCTGTAGGCTGT